>JAOTRR010000001.1:29769642-29785368 GCA_028570945.1 Gogo arcuatus
GAACGGAGGGCGTTGCACAATTCACAACGGGAGTAAACAGTAGTAGCAAGATGGTGGTGCGCACTGATTACCTGCGACCTTTTGTTCTGTTATTGCAGATATTTGTTTTCGGTCCATTTTTTTCTGATGTATCCTTTTCTATTGCATTCTCCCATTGCTGCACTCTGCTTCCTCTCCAAACTAATGACACGCCCACTGAGGTCGTCATGGTTCACGCTGGAAAAACCAGCTACGTTTTGGTTCCAGCTGGGAACCAACTTTTCAGGTTTCGAAACAATTTATTTTTGGTCGAAATGCTCTGAACTGGTCAAAATTTGGTGCACGAACAGGAACGGAACCTGTTCCCTGTTGGTCGAAAAGGGGTCTGACAGGATGCAGTTGAGGTTTAAGAACCTCGCTCAAGGACCCAACCCTGGCACCTTGGCTGTGTTGGGACTTGAACTCGCAACCTTCCAATCATTATGTTAACACCTTAACCACTCACCCACCACTTACACTAATGCTGGGATCAGACTACACGATATTTTTGTCTTTCATGATGATCCATGTCAGATTAGGCAGTCATAGTGCTATAAATTCTTGCCGTGTCTTGGTCAGGAGGCTGGCAACACTACAAGTTTGACCCTGACCAACCATCGTTCATGTCCTTACGTGTCGTTCAGGAGGGGGGTCAAGAATTTGTCAATTATCAATCGATCAAAGAACACATCGTAGGAGTTCTCAACAAATTAGGCAAGAAAATACAAATAATTCTGACATGCTGGACTTTTCGTCAGGGTGTCATGGTGTGTCCCAGACTCCACGTCGCTGTTCTTGGATTACGTCACACCACAAGGCTCGTTTGTTGTTCCCAACATTCATATTCAGGCCCAATGCTGGAAATTTATCGGCCATGACAGAATTGCTTCAAAATCTGGCTGAATTCATGTAGTCTGAGCCTAGCATTAGTTTGTGGACACCCATCCGTCACACCCATATGTTCTCACTCCAGAATTAGTTCCCCTTTGCTCTTGTAATATCCTCCACTCTTCTGGAAAGGTTTCCCACTAGATTTTAGAGCGTGACTGTGGGGATTTGTGGTCATTCAGCCACAAGAGCATTAGTGAGATCAGGCACTGATGTTGAACTAAGAGGCCTGGCACACGGTCATCGTTCCAGTTCACCCCAAAAGTGTCCACTGGGGGTAAGATTAGAGCCGTGTGCAGGCCACTCGAGTTCTTTCACTGCAACTTTAGTAAACCAAGTCTTTATGGACTTTGCTTTGTTCACGGGAGCATTGTCGTGTTGGAATAGGTTTGGGCTTCTTAATTCCAGGGAAGGGAAATTGTGATGTGTGCTTCCAACTTTGTGGCAACAGTTTGGGAAAGGCCCACATATGGGTGTGACGGTCAGGTGTGCACAAACTTTTGGCCATATAGTGTATTCCTGTCAACCGACCAATTTTTCAGCAAGTGTGATTAAATTTGGTGCAAGGGTGCCATTAAGGGGAAAGAGGACCCTTGGATTAAAAGCTGTGGGTGGAGGGATTCGACTGTCCAAAATTTCTACCTGCACTCCTAGATGAGAGGATATTCCCCATCACTGCATGCAAATGTGTTCCTGTGTGTTTATATTTAGCAGGACATGGAGTGTGTAGATCCACGTGGACGTACGCCGCTCGAATTGGCGGTGTGCCTCGGTCATGTGGAGTCTACGCGTGTGCTGCTGCGGCACAACGCGGATCCTACACGCTGCAGTGCACGAGGATGGACAGGTGAGACACTCCTGACTGGGAAACAAGGTAGCGGGTGCACACTAAGCTGTGGAACAATCTAGCAAGGACCAGGTCGATTAAGGAGAATGTCTTATTTCTTTCCTGAGTGCCAAATTAAGAGCCACATATCAACATTTCCACGCAGGTCACAGTTTGATCTAAAGGTTTTGGTTAATATACATACAGTGCTATAAATGGGGTCAGACTTGGTGTTGCAAAGCTTATTTCAAGGATGACTGGTGTACCGTCCATGTGGACATGCCTCGAGAATACAGTTCAGTTTTGGGCTTAGTTACAAAGCTACATTTCTGAGTACAAATGCTAAAGGCCACCGTTAAAGATGCCCCTTTTGTATCTCTAGTCCTTAGGAAAGTGAAGGTAGTGTACTTTTAAATCTCACTCAAGTGACATAATTGGACCTTAAGGGGATGTTTGAGCCTGCTTTTGCATTTTTTCGGAGAACAGAGATGCACACTTTATTCGTTAGATTAGCATAAGGACATGGACGACAGACAGGTCACATAAATGGATTTTTTAAAAAGTACGTAATTGTTGAAATGCTGACGGTTTTTTGTGTGGAGAAGGAAGGAAGGAGTCTCCAGTGTTTCCTGACAAAGGATAGTCTTCAGGACTGTGGGCTTGGGGTTTGCAGTTTCTCAATTACATGACAAACTGCATTTTTTCCATATTAACTTCAGTAGAGAGAAACAAAGACAGCCTGGTGAGGGAACGACTGTTTATAGCTGTTTACATCTTGTTTGTGGAATCAAGATATTACGTTCAGGGTGGTAACAGTAAATCCATCAGGCCACATCATACAACCCTGTGGTTGATTGTTTTCCTAGAACAACACAGCATCTCCCTAAGGATACTTGAGTAACCATTTGTGGAATGGAAATATCACTGTTTGCTTTTATACCGTGTGTGTAGTGTTACAGGAAGCAGTAAGCACAGGAGACCCCGAGCTGGTGCAGCTGGTCCTCCAGTACAGGGATTTCAAACGAGCCACAGAGAGACTGGCTGGTATTCCCGAGCTTCTCAGCAAACTGAGACAGGTAAAACTCGCTCAGATGCTTGGTTCAAGACTTATCACTTGATGCCATCATAGCACCATTTTGTACGTTGTATCACAGGCACGGGATTTCTATGTGGAGATGAAGTGGGAGTTTACAAGCTGGGGTAAGTCCTGAAGCAGCACATGACTCTCCTCAGCACTGATCGTTACACAGATGCACAGCACACACACAATGATCCTCTGTCTCTGTGTTGGCCTTGGGTGTTGATGTTATCCATTTCAGCACCCTAGCACTGGACAGCTCCTCTGATGCTGGCCCTTGAAAGATTTCTTCTTCCGCTTCTGTTTTCCTCTCGCAGTGCCTTTGGTGTCGAAAGTGTGTCCGAGTGACGTGTACCGTGTGTGGAAGAGCGGCTCGTGTCTGAGAGTGGACACCACGTTACTGGGTTTTGAGCACATGACCTGGCTCAAGGGCCGCCGCAGCTACATCTTTAAGGGTGGTGGTGAGTTGGTCAGAAATGAATATGACTGAAGGGTTGGTAGTATTTATTTATAAGAACGTTATTTGACATTTGATTATATGTTGAAGGATTCAGTGGTACGTTTCTGTGAATAAGAATTAAAGTAAATGTGCAGCCCAGAGATGCAAATGAAACGTGGTAGCATGATCCGAACATTTACTGGTATTCGTCAGTTGTTGTTGTTTTTGATAAGTGATGGCCCTGGAAAGTGAAAATACATATGATATGACGTGTGTGTGTGTGTGAATGATCCAGACGGTGGGGCCATGGTGATGGAGGTGGACCACGAGAAGCAGGTGGTGTACACGGAGCCGCTGGCTCTGTCTCCGCGTGATGCACCATCTCTCCTCGCTGCCATGCTGCCGTCACAAGAGAACACAGCACAGAGGCTCACCTCTCCCATCATCTCCACGCACCTTAACACACGCAACATCGCCTTCGAGAGGTACACACACACTCCACTCAATTTCCCTCATCAAAAAAAGGGCCTCACCGCTTGAAGTTACTCGTTTTCCAATAACAGCATGTGTTTTATTCCTCTTAGACCTCAAAAATTTGCCAGTTATTATTTTTGCATGAATTAAAGAACAACACTGTGTACTTTTTATACACTTACAGTTAACGTTGTGAAATGTCCATGAACCACTATAACAGTTATAATCAGTCATTCTCTTCTCAGCCTCTCTTTTTATTTCTGTCTCTTAACAAAAGCACAGCTTTGTGTAGACAACAGTAACATATTAGAAAGAGCGCATTAATATTAACTTGTGATTTAAATTACAGTCCACACTTTTGTCTGATCTACTGTTATAGAAAATTAATCGACACCTTCTGACCAGTCAGAATTCATCAGCACCAAATCATGAAAGATTTTTCAGAGGTGCATTTAGTAATGTATTTCTCTCTAAACTAAAGCATAACATAAGACTCATGATGTTTTCAGGAATAAGTCTGGGATTTGGGGCTGGCGATCCGAAAAGACGGAGGTGGTCAGCGGATATGAGGCGAAGGCGAGACTGATTTACACACTACTACTACTGAATTAGACACAACATGGTTTTGCTTGAGTTTCGAGCTTGCTGTTTTTTCCGATTCATAGTCTCATTAATACACCAAGCATTTTTATTTTATATACATAATGTGTATTAAAATGACAACCAGTGTTTAATCTTAAAACATTAAAAGTATGATGCTTAACTATATATTCGATATTATAACAAATCTAAAATAATGTTCAAGTTCATCATTCAATAATAGGCTTAGAAATTGCACTTGGTTGCAAGGGGATCTATTTTGCATGAAAACATGTCACCTATTTTAGTTTTTTTCCCCAAATTCTGTTTTATGTTGGTTTATAAGATTTGTTTCGTTCCTGAAATCTCTAAATCTCTGCACCTGATTCTCTTTGTGTCATGGAAATCTTGAAGCATATGATCTTTTTTTTTTCTATTGCGTTATATTGTGTAGTTTTTAGTCATGTTTAGATTTTTGTTATAAAAATAAGCAGGATTAGGGTAATGTATGCAATGTTTCGAGTATAAGTACAAGTAACATGTATATATATAAGTATCACCTCATAGTCTGGAAAATACAGTAACACCACATGGTCCTCCAGAATCTGTGGCAAATACTAGTCATAGTACTAGTGCTTTTGTCTAGTAATGTGTGTGATGATGTTATTGTAAAGCTGATACTGTGTTGTGGTATTGACATGAAGGTGTATAGTGCCAGTAACGTGGAGCTGGAGACACGCACTCGAACTGAGCACCTCTCTGATCAGGACAAGTCCAGATGCAAAGGTACACACACACCCCATATACTCATATATAGACATACACACACGATAACTGAAATAATGAACACCATTTACAGCCATATAAATAGCTAAAGCTGTGCATGTTTCTCTCTCTCTCTCTCTCTCTCTCTCTCTCTCTCTCTGTCTCTCTCTCTTTCTCTCTCTCTCTCTCTCTCTCTCTTTTTTTTTTTCTCTCTCTCTTTTTTTCTCTCTCTCTCTCTCTCTCTCTAGGATCCAGAACGCCGCTTCAGTCCTTCCTTGGAATTGCAGAGCAGCACGTTTCGAACAATGGGGTAAGGATGATTATGTTCTGCATGCCCCATACTCATGCTGTTTTCTAATGATACGTCGTATTAATGCTCCTACTCCATTAGCTATTTATACAGCTAATGTGCATGAAAACCAACCGTGTATTTGAACATATGGAGATGGTGTGTGTTGGTTACCCAGAAAGCTTGTTTTTCATAACAGCTTTACTGATTTATTTGTTAAATGGTCCTTTTTACATCCCCTGGGGAAATCCTAATTTCCTCACTGGCGCATTGTTGTGGTTGGGAAGCTCTGGTGTAGCGTGCATCCATCTTAAGGAAAAGTGGCGCTGCAGAAACCGTTAAGCCCCTGTATTATGGCCAAAGTGCATTAGAGACGTGCATTAGGAATATTAATGTAGGAGTTGCTAGCAGTTTTGGCCTCTGCAATTAGCTAATGTAAAAGTGTCTTAGTAAGTAGATCTCGTGTGCGAGTACATTGCTGTAAACAGAGCTAGTGAGATAATTGCTTTTATTGTATCATGAGTGTGGCAACCAGTCTCTGATTATCT
Source organism: Gogo arcuatus (assembly GCA_028570945.1). NCBI lineage: Eukaryota > Metazoa > Chordata > Actinopteri > Siluriformes > Anchariidae > Gogo > Gogo arcuatus. Next base: position 29,775,547 of record JAOTRR010000001.1, read on the forward strand.
CTTAATCTCTATACAGGAAAAAAAAAGTGTATAATTGCATGAATTTGATAAATCATATCAAGAGTCATAAAAGATTCCAGTCTTATAAGGTGTGCAATGTATTGTATAAACATTTAAAGGTGCATTAGTCAAGAATAATTCTGAATGTATCTCTAGTAGTGAAGTAGAAGTACAACACGAATGGGTTTTGTTTTTTTTGTTTGTTTTTGAACCTCCTGAACCTCACTGCCTTAGCGCTTAGCAATACCAAGGATTGTCATGACGTCATTTTAGAGCGATGAGGTAGGCTGTTTGTCTTACTTCATTTTTTACATATGGATGTTACAAAAGTACCGTGTGTTGCACCGCATTAGGAAAGATAACGTTACCTCACAAGTAGATGGATGATGAGCTAGCATTATGCTAACACTGCTACTCAGTATAGCATAGAGGGCATCTCAATAGAGCACATTCGTGCCCAAGTTCATCCTCTTCACCAGCAATCAGTTTCTCCATTTGGGAAAAGTACTACTAATGTTTATTCTCATTTTACTATTTCTTGTCTTGATGTTTTTTTGGAAGCACAGCACAGCATGGTAAAAGTATCTGGAACTCAATTTTCCAAATTTGTTTTCTCGACCACATAATATACTTGCGCTGATGCCATTACTTAAAACATTTTTTTTTATCATGTTCTCCATATTTTCTAGGTTTTTGTAATAGTGTGAAATTAAAAAAAAAAAAAAACCTATTGCACATTTTAACATATAAATTATTCTATGCTGCTGTTCTCAAAAGCATCTGTACATTTTTCCCTATGTATCATTTAATGACAGTCTAAATTCTTTATAAATATTGTGGATCTTGGTTCATTGGCTTCTTTCCAATGCTGCGCTTCGTTTTCCAGAGTCAGGTATCTCAGTGCGCCAGTCCTCATAACCCAACAGCCATCACAGCCGAGGAGTACTTTGACCCTGAGTTTAATCTGAACGGCAGAGACATCGGCAGGCCCATCGAGCTCATCAGCAAGGTGCAGAGGTAGGCTACTGAAAACCAGCAAGCACATCTTGTTCTCTAGCACTCTGTGTGTGTTTAAAGCCTCTGTATGTTCTGTCTTTTAGGTTTAAGGCCACGTTGTGGTTAAGTGAGGCCCACCCTCTTTCACTGTCTGAGCAGGTGACGCCCATTATTGATCTCATGGCTATTTCTAATGCTCACTTTGCTAAACTGCGTGACTTCATCACCCTGCGTCTGCCACCTGGCTTCCCTGTGAAGATAGGTGAGAGACAGGAACACAAAAAATACCTTCAGAATAAGGCTATACAATTCCAGCTTCCTAGACATGCTGCTCTTAGATATTTTTTTTTTTTAGCGAACGGTGTGTGTCTATAAGTTATCTCACTGTTTGTGCCTCCTAGAGATCCCTCTCTTCCATGTACTGAATGCACGGGTGACCTTCAGTAACCTGTGTGGCTGCGATGAGCCAGTCAGCTCCGTTACTGTGCGCTCGCCACAAGGAGTCACTGATGCAGGTACGAACACTTTTTGATCCTCATCTCAACCACTCTACAGTCCATATAAACATATTCGCGAATAATGTCTAGTTAATACTAAGGATATGTATTGTTAGTTATTTAATGGAGTTTCTAATTTGCATTTACATTTATTAATGAATCAAATTAGGGAGTTAGGGATAAGGGTTCTTGCTCGAGGGCACTCCAGTGGGAGATTAAAACTCACAACCTCTTGGTGGCTAAAGCAGAATCCTAACCCTTGAATTATTATAGTTAGGGTGCAGTTAATGGATTCTCAAGCAGTCCCGGTTCCTGAGCCTAATAGCTCAGTTTGAAAAGTTTTCAAACTTAAAGGTCACCCATAATCCTCCACACTGACGCTATTTCCATTGCCACATGAGCCATGCTGTGTTTAAGTACCCATGCTAAATTTTATTACCCTTCTTACCCAAGTACCACATGACCCGAGCATGAACTAAAAATAATGCAGACCATCGATTAATCAAATAGTCGCCAAGAAGTCCTGATTAATGTCTCTGACAGAAGTCACTTTATTACTTTCAGTAGAAAGCTCTATTGTGCTGTCTATGCCAGATTCTCATCCTTTACAGCAGTCGTTTTTCTGGCTGACTCAAGAGGCAACATCAGTTTTAAACAGCACTTTAATGTTGGAGCCTCACAGCTCCAAAGTCTCCACTTCTATCCTGAGCCCATGTTACATACATTCTGTGTTACCGTGCATGTTCTCCCCGTGGAACTCCACCTCAGTTCTTTGGTTTCCTCCCACTGTCCAAAAACATATCAGTACATGGATTGGCTATCCTTACCCCTGGTTGTGAATGTACATGTGAATGGTGCCCCTGGCGTCTCATTCAGGATGTGACCGCTCCTCGCACACCGGTATTCCCAGGATAGACTCCAGATCCACCATGACCCTGATCAGGATAAAGAGGTTAAATATTTCTTATTACAATTTAGCTTCATTTCTTCTTATTGATCCAAGTAAAATGCACCATTTTCTAGTTAGGGCAAATGACAAATGCCTTCCTGTTCACTTTATTTGCACTCTAGATAGGATACAACATACAGGAACTGAATGTCCTACCAAGTGCCCTCACACATGGTGTAGAAAATTAAGAGAGTTAAGATTCAGCCCCAGATGCACAGCTCCTTGTGTGTTTGGCTTTTTTTTTAATCATATGGTATGGTTTGCACTCAAATGTGTCTGGATTGTTCCTTAAGTATTGGCACAATTGACTGTACTTCGGTGGGTGCAGCTATTAAGTGAAAATGAACTCAACTGTATGTTCATTAAAGTATTGTCACGCTTGTGTTTACATGTACGTGCTTCTATTAATTAGATCTCACTCTGTCCCATGCTATAAGTAATGCGATGAAAAGTGACGCATGCATTCGGCCAGTATACAGATAGTCCTGGGTTTGGATTTGTTGTCATGCTGTTCAGTGGAGAAGTGCTATCAGGCGTGACTTTAACTGCAGAGGAGATACCTTTATCATCCATCTGTTATCTATACCAGTTATCCATCAGGGTTAAGGGGAAGCTGGAGCCAATCCCGTTCGACTTTGGGTGAGAGACATGGGTACATCTATCGCAGTGCTAACACAGAGAAGAACAACCATTCACACTCACATTCACACCTATGGGCAAATTAGAGTAGCCAGTTGACCTAATCCGGGAGGAAACCGGAGCACCCGGAGGAACCACACAGGCGAGAACATACAAACTCCACACAGAAAGGCTCCAGTCGACTGCGAGGTTCAAACCCAGAACCTCGCGCCTCTTGCTGTGATTCGACAGTGCTAACCATTGTGCCACCCTACCTGTATCATGATTTAAGTAAATATTTACAGTAAATCTTCAGTGTAGTGTACTTTGATAGGACTCCTATTAGAAGAAGGAGAAGAAGAAGCCCTTATATACTGTATATTTCTGAGACTGTGATTTGTTTCCCATGGAAACCTCACTGTGCTTTCAGGTCAGAGCCCTCCCACCCTGCACTGTGAGGTGGACCCGTCTGTCTTCGAGCCTCCGGCAGATTACACGACACTCGGTCCAGGCCGTAACGAGCCGCTGAGGGATGAGGATGATAACCTGCTGCAGTTTGCCATTCAGCAGAGTTTGCTGGACGCAGGAACAGAAAGTGATCAGGTAACCCTTACTCTCTGTCTCGTTGTCCTTTAACCCTTCAGGCTGATTTATCAGTATCAAATAAACAAAGGCATATAGATTCACGGTGTGGGTTGCACTCCACAACTCGGCTGTAGCACACAGGTCTGAGGGTGACACAGCTGAAGCCCTTTCACAAATGCACAGTGATGTTATAATAAAAGTGAATATAGAAAAAACAGTGGAGGTTTTATACTGATTCTGTTCCATTTATCACCTGAAAGAGTTTTTTGGATTGTCCCTCTAGAGGAACCTCGACAAGAACGGCTTTCTTTAAGAACTCCTGAGGAACCCTGTTTTCTAATTATTCATGGCTGCAATGCATGTCACTGTTTGTTTTTTTTTTTTTTTTTCCAGACACACCCACATTAAACCATGTATGGTACGTAAACATTGCTTTAAGGGGTTTCTGAAAATGTGACCTTGACTTTTATTTTGGTAGCAGTGGAAACACGGAAAGAAGAAACTTTTTCTGAAGCAGAAAACACTGTTTCGTGCTAACAAGTTCATGTTGTGACTCAGCTGCATGTTCACAGAAAATTAAAGATGTTTTACTTGTTTTAAGTCTAGAAATAAAATATTTATTGGTCCACATAATGGGGAAAAAAATCCCCCAAAATGCAGCACATGATGTGATAAAATATGCAGAAATAAATTGTGGGTGATTAAAATGTAATTTAATTGCAGCACCTGGAATTTCATGCTGATTCTTTCATCCTCCTTTCCTGTCATCCACTTATTATTCAAAATCATGACGTGATCCCATATTAACAGTACATCAGGCTCTGACAGAAATCTGTTCTTGCTATTGCTCAATAATTGTTGATGCACATTCAAGAACGTTGATTGATTTTAGCTCCAAAATGAATCTGAAATGATGAAAAAAAAAAAAAGTGTGATCTTGCTGTAAATCTTGTTGTAATATTTTATTGTTTTAAAGACTAAATCATACACGGACCAAATACAGTAGACAGTGTAAAAGTCCGTATCTGTGTTCTTCAGTGGCGGGGAGTTAGACACGCTTTTTGGGAAATATCATATCAACTGCATGTCAACTTTCTTTCTATAATGTGCTTGTAGCCAAAACTTCTGATGTTTGAAGAGACTTTTATACGCACATATGTGCCTCATTTCCTTCTCTACTGTACCAGTAAGGTTTCGGAAAGACGTTTCCGCTGGTAAGTCACTTAGTAAAGAAAACCTTGAAAACAAATTCTCTCCAAATGGCACAAAGCACAACATCCTGCCAAGTGAGATATGCCATGCTGCGTTCATTAATACTGCAACTCTATTTGCCTTTTATCTGCGTTTATACTGTTTGAGTTGAAAAGTTCAAATGTGATTTAGGTGCATGTGCACCATTAATACAGTGCCTTGCATAAGTATCCCCCCCCCCCCGGACTTTTCCACAGTTTGCATTGTTGCAACCTGGAACTGAAACGGACTTAATTGGCTACATTTTTATCATTTGGTTTGCTTTAACATTTGAAGGAGCAAAATATTTATTTTACTGTGATGGAAAGGTTAGTTAAACAGTTTTGGGTTGCATAAGTATTCACCCCTCTGGGTCAGTACTTGGTAGGACCACCTTTGGCTGCGTGTCTCTTGCAGACTGGAACAGGTTTTCTTCTAGGATTACTCTGCCATCCATTTGCCCTCAACCCTGGCCAGCTTCTTCGCCCCTAGTGATGAAAAGCGTGCAGAAAACATGATGCTCCCACCACCATGCTTCAGTATCTGGATGGTGTCGTCAGTCAACCCCCATCCCCATCAGATTAGACAGAGACTGTTCGTGGGTTTTGACTAACAGTTCAATCACATTCAGGTTACTGGGTTTGAATCACTCCAGTGTAGCTTTGGCAGTAGCTTAAAGTAGTTGTCCTGTTGGAAGGTGTGCATGGACCCCAATCTCTCATTTCTTGCAGATTGGAACAAGTTTTCTTTTAGGATTACACAATTTCATCCAGTTTGACCTCAACCCTGACAGGTTTCCGGGTCCCTTCTGATGAAAAGCATTGCCACAAAATGATGCTACCATCACCATGCTTCATAACGTCACACCAGACTGGAACAGGTGGTGTTCTAGGATTGCCCTATAGTTTGATACCATTTAGCTCAGTAAAATGACTCAATGAAAACTGATTATACAGAGGTGTTTTTTTTTGTTTTTTTTAACACAACTTTCCACAAATGTCATCACCTGTTCAAGACATGCAGGTGCACTGGAGCTATAAATATACCTGACAAGTCATTTTTCTTTTCTTCAGGTGACCATATGGGAGGCTCTCACGAACACTCGTCCAGTGTCTTCTCAGCCTCCGCTTTATGAGGAGGACTCCCAGCTCGAGCGGTGTGTGCGTTTTGGATCAAGAGCATCTCTTGATTGAATTTTGATGTTTTCTCATGCTAGAGTGTCTGTAATGTATTTAGGTGTAACGTTTCCTGTGTTTCTCGGATAGGGCGATCCAGGAGTCCCTGTCTCTGTCATTGGCTGGGGGAGAAAGCGGGGAAGCTCCTGCTCAGTCTCCGCCAGGTTCCTCACCCGACCCTGCCCTCAACTCTCCACCTTCCTACATCTCCTTGGTTGAGCCACAGGTAACCGGGGCATTTGCCGTAGCAGCCAGCTTTGACGAGCAGCTGCGTCTGGCGATGGAGCTTTCTTGCAGAGAGCAGGAGGAGCTGGACAGGTGAGGAAGGAGGGAATGTAGTAATGAGAGGTAGAGGAAGGACAGTATTGCTTGAACATTTACACTGACCAGCGATTTGTTCTGCAACAGGAAAAGAAGAGAAGAGGAGGAGGAGCTTGAAAGGATATTACAGCTGTCACTCACAGAGAAGTGACCACATTAACAGTATCAAAAAGCTTAATTTATTATTTGTGCTTTTTTTTTCTGCAGTGTTAAATTATTATTAAATATTCATGCTCCTTTTTTTTTTTTTTTTTGAAATGGGACAGAGGGCTTAATAAAGAGATGAGAGAGGGAGAGAGAGAGAAATGGAGGAGTACCAGGTTATGAAAGAATGTAGATGAATGAATAACATCAATCCATGAGCATGACAAGACAATGTCAACGATATCCTCTCAATCTCTACCATCGTTCTGAGTGAAAATGTTCAAACTATGTTTATTATACAATACTGATAATGTGAATATGAAATGTTGATAACTATGGCGATGCATAAAGTGATAAAAGAAATATTGCATAAAGTGAGTTAAATATGTTGGCTAACAAAGAATAATTATTAAATGTATCTGAAACACTTTAACAATCTTAAATGATTTTATTTATCAAATATTCATGTCCGTATGTGTTTCTCGTCCTTGTCCTGAAACTATAAGCCAATAGTTTTCCCACATTTTCTATCATTACAACCTGAAAATGAAAGATTTGTTTGGGATGTTTACCATTTGGTATAGACAATGTGTCTAACAATTGAAAGAGTACATTTTTGTGACAACGGTTACTTTAAAAAAAAAAAAAAAAGACATTTGGTTGTAGAAGCATTCTGATGCTACCACCATCATGCTTGACTATGAGGATGTTGTTCTCAGGTTAATGAGCATTGTTGGGTTTCAGTCAAACCTACCACTTTGTGCCAAGATCAAAATTTAATTTCAGTCTCATCAGACCAGAGAACTGTATTCTGCGTTTGCTGAATCTCCACCATGCAAACTCCAAAAAGCTAATGGCTTTTTTTTTTCCCACTAGCAAATGAATTGCACCCCAGTCAATGGAGGAATGGGCTATAATTGACAGGTTCTTAGCCTGACAACACATTGTAATAATCTGCATAATCATTATTGAAGACAGAGTGGTCAACTAGAGTTCTGTATAAGTTCATGAACTTGCGTACTACTGTGGACAATTAAAGGCAGTGTAGGTGCTTTATTTTAGAAACATTTGTCGTTAGATTTCTTGAAATTCTCTTCACATCCTGACAGCAATGAATAAATCAAATGCTTTGACAGAAAAAAATCCATCATCTGTAGCAGTCACAGGGCTGTAAAAAGCCTGTCTAATCATTTCATTTGGTCCAAATGAAATGACTGGATGGCCTACCTGCGCACGCTCTGCCCATGCACTCATTACATGTGACCGGAGTCTTCCACAAGGCTAGGCAGACATATAGCAGACATATTGCTAAAGCTAGCGAGCTAGTCGACAGCTGTGAGTACTAACAATGGCCCTGTTTCTTGTTTTACATTCATTATAATAATGTTAGGTGTTTACATGTGAATGAGGCATGAAGTAGTTGGACATGACAATGACGCGCTACACTCCTCCCCCTAACACACTGTCTTGTGGAGTCGTCCACCAGCAGTAATCAGGCAGTGCGTGTTCATGTGTTTTGGAGGAGTGGCTTTGGAGGGAGGGCTGAAGGGAGGGGGTGGGATTTTTTGATATGGTACTTTCAAAATCTAGCTTACTCTTGCTGCTTCCCCAAATTTACCTACGCTGCCTTTAATATGAATGACCAACGGGTGGTCTCAGCTAAAACTGATGAGTGTTGGGGAGAGAGAGAAAGGTACTTTACAACAGTTTATTTAATTATATATCGATATGATTTCCAAAAATGTGTATTTAAGTATGGATGTGTAATGTGGCAAAATGTTTATTAAAAGTGCCAGGGGATAGTAAAATATATAGCTGAGAAAAAGTGTTTTAAAAAAAAAAAAAACTCTCATTCACCTTCAGTAAGCACTTTATCCTGATCAGGGTCGCAGTTGATCTGGAGCCTAGCCCAGGAACACTGGCACACGGGAGGACTCCAGTCCAGTGCAGTGCAGTGCCCCACAACATGCATACACATTCACAGCTAGGGGCAATTTATCGTAGCCAGTCCACCTACTTGTATGTTTTTGAGAGGCGTGACAAACCAGAGAATCTGGAGGAAACCAAAATGGACTTGAGAAGACTGCACAATACTCCAGTTAAAAACTCCTTCGTTTTCCATACCACTTATCCATTGCGGGTCGCGGGGAAACTGGAGCCCATCCCACCCCACATCGGGCGAGAGGCGGGGTACATCCTGGACGGGCCGCCAATTCGTCGCAGGACCAACACAGAGAAACAGACAGCCGCTCACACACACCTATGGACAATTCAGAGTAGCCAGTAGAGTAGACCTACTCCGCATGTCTTTGGACTATGGGAGGAAACCAGAGCACCCAGAGGAAACCCACACAAGCACGAGGAGAACATGCAAACTCCACACAGACAGGTTCGAACCCAGAACCTGCTTGCTGTGAGGCGACAGTGCAAACCACAGCACCACCCTTGTGTGCTCATCCCAAGACTCTTATTCACAATATGCCAATAATGAACACTTTTTCAACACACTTAGTACTCTGACATGATAGTACACAATTATGGAAGAGTAATGATCTATAATCACACTATCCAATTTCACCCAGTAGAGGATGGGTTCCTTTTTGAGTCAGTTTCCTCTTGAGGTTTCTTCATGTTGTTTCATTCAGAGAGGTTTTTTTTGTTTTGTTTTTTTGCTACTGTTACCCCTGGCTTGTTCATTAGAGATCTAAATGTCGATCTACATCCAGATTTCTATAAATCTTCTTTCTTTGAATTCCTATACAAATACATACAATTGAATAGATCTACACACAAATGCCCGAAAATAATCCGATTTATTTGAGTTATGTTGTCATTGTACTCACTGGAGCCAGGTCCACCGCTAGGAGGCGCTGTGCTATTCTGCCGTTAACACTGTTGTATCTGTTGGTTCTACTTTTTTTTTTCTAAGGCACGTTGTTCATACTAGCCATCGTAAAAAGGCGTCGTATTGGATACGTAGTGCACTACGTAGGGCGTAGAATCAGTTATACCACACGCCCTATGTAGAGCATCGGGATAGTGACTAGGAAGCTGTTTGGGATTGATCCAGGGCCTGAACTCTGGAGACTTCCTTTATTGCTGGGTTTGATGGCGGAGAGCGGTAGATAGCGGGGGAGAAGAGTTGTGTTTCACCCACTTTGGCCATACTGAACCCGTAGCTTAAGCCTCTTTAGAGACGGTGAGATATTTACTGTAACTTTAATTTCTTCCTCGCTGCTCTCGTAATGACTGAATTAATTGTTTAATTGAGTGGAGGAAACTCCTTTTCGGTGCTTGCTGGAGAAAC
>JAOTRR010000001.1:29812133-29822742 GCA_028570945.1 Gogo arcuatus
TCTCTCTCTCTCTCTCTCTCTCTCTCTCTCTCTCTCTCTCTCTCTCTCCAGGGTTCTCACTCTCTCTAAAGTCCAGTGCCCTCTTCCTGAGTGATTTAACACATGCTCTCTCCTTGATTGCTTCTGCTCTCTCTCTCTCTCTCTCTCTCTCTCTCTCTCTCTGCCTCTTTTCCCTTTCAGTCGTTTCTTGTTCTTCCAGGCCTCCAATTCCTTTCATCATATCACTATCTGTGCTTGCATGCAATTTTGAGATTGAAATGGCAGTTTCCTTACCTGTAGCTGAAATACATGTGCTGCACTGCATGTGGTTTCCTAATTGCACTCTCTCCAACGCATTCCTTTTTACTTTACGTGCTAACAAGAACCCGCAAGCACTTTTCTTTGGCACTTCTCCTCCTCTCTTGGTTTTATTGTGTCTGGCCCGTGCTTGGTCAAGAGAGACGCTGTATGAAAAAAGGAGAGGATGTTTGCTGCTCCATGTGTGTCTTCTCTTCTCAGAAGGGCAAATAAATGGTCAGTTTGCTTTAGGGCAGTGTGAAAAAGTTAGTGAACCCTTTGGAATTGTTGACATTTTTATCTGAATTCTTCTTAAAATGTAATCTCAGGGATCTTCAGTGAGGGAAAAAAAGCTTGTATAGAAACCGTGCAAAATATTTACAGTGTTGAACAAATGGTTTAAACATAAACAATCATGGTGCCTGCTGGTAAAGGTTGGTAAAGCCATATACAGGATTTAGTAACTAGTGGAAGCACTTTATAGGGCAGTAACCATCACCTATGCATTTTCTTTATCTGCGAATCAATATGGTGCATAAAATGAGAGGTATTTACAAAATTTCCTGTGTATCGTAGGACGTCTTGCTTCATGTGTTTCAGATTAGAATTTCAGATCAAATGAGGTCATGATTCGTATTTGGCCAAGATTTTATATTCTACAATATGAATTTTTGTCTGTGTGACCTAGTTTGTGATTGATTTATTCCTATTTTGGATCCTATTTGGATCATGTTGCATAACTTGGCATCTTTTGCATTTTTTGATCAAAGACACATGCACTGCACAACAATTTGACACAGACGTCAGTGTTTTCTTTAAAGGGTTGTAGTTTCCTTTTTGGAAATCCCTCATGAAAATGACTCTGCTTTAGTGGGGGGTTTTTCCCTCTTGACTGAGGTTATAGAGGTCAGGATTTGCCTACAGGTCCCTTGTTGTCACCCTAGGGTTCCCACGTTGGTGGATTTTATTGCCTGATTGTTGTAGGACACCCACAGCATGGGGAGAGTAACAACAGTGCTGGATCGTAAACTCTTACTGAGGGGGGTGTCCATACTTTCAGAAGTAGCTCTTTTCTGTCTTATAAGCTTCAATAGCCTTTCTTCAAGCCATTTCTTCCCTACGTCCAGCTTGCACTGCAACAGAATTCTGTTGTGACGATCAGGTAACCAAAGCTGTGGGTGTTTCCTATATACCAAGGAGGGTCCAGACACCTGAACTGAAGAACATCTGACTCAAATTAGCCTTTTTTTTTTTTTTTTTTTTTAAAGAAGTCTTTATTCTAGAGGTTTGTATACTTTATCCACGGATGGCCGTGATTGTTTAAACTAATGTGTGACTGATAATAATCAGGTAATAATTGCAAAAGGCTGACATTGTTTCACCCAGCTGTGTTGCCAAGTTCCAAATTTACAAAATAAAATAAAATTCCATGCCAAAGTTTTATTGCATTAAAGGTGCAATTTTCCCAGCACTGCCGTTAACACCATTATCTAATGCCTGCCCACAAATCTCAACTTTTAATGTGTGACACAAAAATGCCTGCTAATTGCACCATGTCGTGTTGCTAGAGATCTATAATTAGTAGTTCTTATTAATGTATCTACCATCAATTTACAACAAAGTACTGTATCTCAGTTCCAGTTCCTGCTCCAAACACACCTGAGCCCCTCTGTAAGCCTTCGTTTCATGTGATCAGGTGTATTCAGTATCTCTACGAGTTAAAAAAGAAATCTCTGATTTAAGTGGAAGAACTGGAGTGAGTGCAGTAGAGATTTTTGCACGACAGAGATGAAGTACAGTAAATATCTGCTGATCGTGCATTATCTTCTTGCTCTACATGCAGTCATGATGAGCTGGTCAGTGCATGAAAAAGAGATTTTCCAAACCCAAGCCATAAAAAATAAGTGTGAGAAACTGATTCATGCATTTTTCAACAGCAAATGCATTCTCAAGATAGTTTTAAAAAAATCTATTATCTATCTGCCAACACAATAACACCTACAGATTCAATGCATTTATGTCAAATAATTTCTTTCTTTCTTTTTTTTTAAATATTACTTTGCATCAAGCTAAAGGATTACCATTGTGTCAGTCTAAAAATATTGCTCGAGCCCTACCACTCTGTAATGTTAGAAAGATTAATAAAATGTCCTACGGCTAAACTGAAGTCTTTGAGCCATGAAGCAATAAAAAATGTGGCAGAAAATTTGACATGTAAAAGGAAACTTTGTCAGTGCAAAATTTTGAAGTTTTTTTTTTACTTTCATGAGGGTGAGAACGAGTGGTGAGAGACAAAGAAAAGCATTCATTAACATACTCATACTTTACAATGTTCGTTCATTCATCCTTAGTAACGTCCTGGGATAGAAAGCAGCCTGGGATAGAAAGAAGACTTTGGGAGAACATCTAGTGAAGAGAAAATGAGGAGGCTTGGGAAAGATGGTGCCGTGTAAACATCACTGTTTAGTTCTTGAAAATTCCTAATTGCTGTGTGCTTAAATTTCTGGACGTATCTGGAGCAGATTCTTCACACGTGTTCCACACACAAATGCAATGTCTGTGGTATTTATGGAAAGGTACTTCTGAGAAGTCATGTCTGTGGTTAAATCTTCTCTTTTAAAGATGAAGAAAGCCAGATTTACCCTAAAAGTAGGATGTTTTAGTCATTCCAGATGACTCAATATCGCCTCTTAGTTTAATGTGTCTTATTTCTATTCTGGTCACTTGTACCTTTCAGCACTCTGGGCTACATCAGACTGTTCCCTAAATCAAGCTGGATTACTGTGCCAGTCCCACTAGGCTATAAATGTTAGCGAAAATGCCAGCTATGCTTCATCACTTAAACTTATACGATCTCAAGGCTTAAAAGTGGAGCATAAAAATGGAAAATCTGTGGAGGCGAATAAGGGGCACAGTCTTTGATGCTTACTAGTTAGTATGAGGAATTAGAAGGTTGGTGTTAGGCATGGGCAGGTGTCTGGGTCTGTGCTGGTGACCTGGTGCCCTTTGAGACATTTACCAGTTTATAAAGTGGCTCTGACAGACAGGGCACGTGTCCTGAACACTTCAGTGCGTGCTATACCACTATAGCTATGTTTTTACTTCATGCACACGAGAAGACGTACGCAGACGCTCATATGCAGTATGGAAATAGCTCAGTCATGCTGGCTTTGCTCTTGTTTTGCTATTTAAATCCGGTCAGGCAGTAAATCAGGAAGTGTGTGTACATGTGAGAAGGTTTGTGTGCACAAGAGATGACAGAGGGCTTGCCGGGATGGCAAACTGTCTGATTTATGAGCCTCTACAGACAGAGAAACTCTTTCTAATATCTACTACTGTCTACTATTGTCCTGCTTAGTCACTGAGCTCCTCATCTGGCCTTCTGCAGCTCATGCTCATAATTTTTCAAAGCTGGATCATGAACTCTTTATAAAAGGAATCAGGCATTATTAAATGGAATGAAGTCATCTTAAGTGAAAAGTGCAGCTGAGCACATTATGTACTGTGATTTGGCTCGGCTAAACTTCCACTAATATTTCAGTAGCTTTCTAAAACAGGCGCATGATTAAATGCGACATAACAGAATCCTCCACATGCCTCGGGTGTTTATGGTCATTTAAGGCTCGAGATGACAAACAAGACACAAATAAATCCAGTCAGTCTACTCATGCTCGAGTGCTTAACAAGTGGCCAAAATAAACCGTTTCTTACAATCGCTGTCTTCAGCTTTTAATAGCATAGGATTTGAAAGGCATTTCTACAAATCAGACACTTGGTGTGAAGCTATTCAACATGCTCCTGAGTTTATTATAGAATCATTGTTCAGAATTAGAGAGCAGCTCATTCGGAGGCTCACTGCATTCGGGTGGTTGATCTACACTCCGAAATCTTGTCGATTCCTCAATATAGAGGAGCCTCTTAGCTTTAGTTCATCCAGTACAACACTACTCCATTTTATGAAGGGAAATCAGAAAGAACTGAAACTTTGCACCAAAACAAAATATAACCCTTTCTCGATCAAATGATTAACCTTAAATAGTCAACTATCTTACAAAACAACAACAACCTACTAATCTTTTTAGCCATTCAGACTCAAGGAACATACTGTGTTTAGCTTTTTTCTCTCCCAAATTATTCACCCAAAATGTTTTAAAATAAAATTAAAATGAGCATTTTTCAATTTCTTTTTAATTTTATAGCATTTCATTTATATTTATTCATTTTTTAACTAAGTGTCAGCACACAGGACTTCTCTTTACACAAAAACACAGCAGTGAACAAACAAACCAGACACATCCCTATTTAGCAACATTAGCTAAGCTCTATTAACACAGCCCTAACGCATAGCACTGCCCTAATGTTGCTAGCTAAGTTGTTAGCTAATGTTCCAAAGTCAGTATTTTATAATGTAATTAAACCCAAGTGCTAGCTAGCTAGCTAATGTTAGGCTGTATATTGTGTAACCCAGCAGCCAGGATTGTTAGCAAGCTTGCTAGGTCTCTAGCAAGCTAGCTGACATTAGGCTAACTATTATGTATTCTATATTATGTAACCAATAGGTTAGCTAATTTCAGTAGCTTGTGTTAGCCCTCATGCTGAAGTTTGTTGGTCATTTATTTATTTATTTATTTTAGCTAGTGCAAATAGCCCCTGCCTTTTCTATAATTAAAACATTAAAAATATCTTTCTACCCCAATAAGCCATTTAAATAAGCAGTTTAAATTTTTTTTTAAAAACTTTATTTGGAACTAAAATAACATTTGTAACATTTCTTTCATTTCACATGAAAGGAATTGCTTTTTACTGTACAATATGCAACTTTTTTTTTTGGATATAATAATGTTTTACCAGTGCATATGAAAACCTGCTGAAAATCAAAACATAGATATTTTCAATATGGAAGGAATAAAACACTTGGGGCATGCTATTATAGGAAAATAATCTGCAACGGGGTGTTGTGATGCAGTCGGAGGCAAAACGGAGTTAATGTTAGCACTCTGAAGTTGATTATTTTCCTATAACAGCACATCCTGAAGTGTTTTATTTCTCTTATACCACAGCAGTTTGCTGACATATCATGCTTTTCATCAATTTCTATTTGCAATTAATCCTGTGGAAAGCCTGTGAGACAGATCAGTTTCTGTTGTCAGTTAGGTTATAGCAGCTCTAAACAGTCATCCCTTCACCAGCCTATCCTTTTCTCTCTCCTGAAGCTAAAAAAAAAAAAAAACCCAACCCAGCTTGTCATGTTACCGAGGAACCAGAAAGCACAAAGTCCTCTTTCCTGAAGACTTTCCCGTGGTGTAAAACCTACTGTTACAAAGCACTGACACTGGAGACTCCTTCCTTCCTTAAATGTTAAATAAATGCCTCCTGACAGAAATCTTCCCCATATCAATGATTATACATTTTCTTAGTGTTAAATAACACTTTTTAAATTAGTTTACTATTGGCCTTAGATTATGTGAAGCAGCTGCCATACAAGACCCTGTGAATGAGCTGTTGCTATAGAAATAGTAATGTATTTGAATGAGTGCATTAATATAAACCTGTTATTTGTGCTGTGGTATAAAGTAAAACGAATCAGGGAAAACACTACTCTAATGTTTTTGCCATACAGGATTCCTGATTCCTCCTGCAGACGACGATGCCCTCTGAGCTCCTCATCCACGGGTGGCTGCAGCACCTCCTCGTTGTGCTCCTGAAGCTGAGCCTCTCCTTTGCCTCCCCTCTAAAAGTTGCCAATGGGACAGCTTGCACGGCTCGAGGCCCCGCCTCTTACATCCTAGTATTCACTGGCCAATGGAGCCCGCAGATGTTCCCGAAACAGTACCCTTTATTCCGACCCCCTGCGCAGTGGTCCAAACTTGTAGGTAAGCTCAAGGAGGAGAAAGAACCTGTGAAGCAAACCTTTTTGTGAGCCTTTAAGTGGTGGCAGGAAGGTAGACAACGGAGTGTTTGGTTTAAGGTTAGAGTTGCCTCATGGCATGATGAGTCAGGATGCTGAAGCCTCGGAGCTGGCCTGTTAACCCACCCCAGTGGCACATACCTCCCCCAGCATGTCCTCCATATGGGAATAAGACAGGCTAATGAGGAAAGCAGAGAGAGAGAGAGAGAGAGAGAGAGAGAGAGGAAGAGCAGGAGGGGGTAGTAAGTGCTACCAGATGACGCCAGATACCCCACAGGTTCCTTGTATCCAAAGTGGAGGTTTAAGAAAGACATCCAGAGGAAAAAAAGGAGAGTTGGAATCTGTGCGTAGGGCGTCTGCACTTTACCAACTCCCAGGTCAAGAGAGGATGCAGAGGTGGACAGATCTGGCCAAGACATTTAAAACATTTACAGCCGAAGGATGGAGGGCGTCCGTCTGCAAGACTAACACCAGGTTACTGGAGTTTCTGCTCCGACAATCTGGCTCTCTATATCGCATGATATAATCATTTGGTTTGCAATTATAGTCGTATTAAAGTTAAACAGAGGTGCATGAGGGTTTAGAGATAAAGACAGAGATGGTAACGAGAGAGAGAGAGAGAGACAGAGAGAGGGGAAGATTGCTGTGGGTTTGTGGTTTAGTTGTCTGAGGTCAGGATGCTTGGCTCTGACTAGTCATGTTCGTGCCAAAGCCGTCAGACTCTGCATGTGGACGGATGAACCATGTCATCACTGCCAACACACTCTCTCTCTCTCTCTCTCTCTCTCTCTCTCTCTCTCTCTCTCTCTCTCTCTGCCCTTCCTCACCCCACTTTGAATTTCTGCCATGATGGCTTGTAGCTACATAACACACAGTGGGACATAAAGGATATGCCTAATGACTTTTAAAGCCACCATAATCTCTGCATTTTGTTCCTCACAAGATTGTAATGAAAAGCCGAGGAGCTTATAGGTCTGTTTTGTTAGTGCAGTTTTGCGGTTTATTAACCAGGATAGATTTTACTTGCTTCCTGGAGACCTCAAACCTACCAAATGGTTTTTGCGAGTGTGTAAGAAAAAAAAACAAAAACGGAATAATACAGGCTTCTGGAAAATAGCTTATTTTAGGATGTGAAGTGTGCTAATGTTGGTCATGGATCCAGGTCAGAGTTTAGACTGAAGTACAGGAACAATCCACATGTAATACGGACATCTGCAAAAGGTTGTGTTTATGGTCACGTTTTAGCCATATGTTTTTACTTCCTTCTAATCAATACTGAGCTTTTACTTGCTTTTATGGTTGCAAGGAACATATTTTGATGTCTCCTCTGTTGTTACTCATACATTTTATAAGTTTTAGCAGCCCTCTATTTCTATATAAGGTAGCAGAAGTGGAGAAGAATCACATCTGGTCTGTAAGTGTGTGTGTACTGTATGTGGACACTGAAGAGTAGTGAAACCTGCTGCCATGTGTGTATCACACTGCAACTTGTAAACTTTAATAATTAGTTGGGATACCAAATTTTATAATTAATCCATTTCATTTTTATAAATCCAAAAAGATTTAAAAAATTTGAAATTCATTTTTTTAAATATTGCAGTCTTGGTTTTCACTTAGGTTCTGCAGCTAACATTTGCTTTACCAGATTCACCATCTTTAAATTTTTTAACACATCTCTCAGGATGAAAAAAGTTCTCATTTGTTCTCTCTTCTCTTTCTCCCTACAGCTGTCACTCACAATGAGCGGTACCGGTTGTGGCAGGAAGGGGCGATGGCGAGCCCCGGTGTACAGGATTTTGCTGAGCTCGGTGTCACTGTTGAGCTCGTAAAGGGGGCAAAAGAAGCAAGGAAGAGGAGGGTAGTGGGCTCCCTGTACCGCACGGCAGGCATCCCATCTGGAGTCGGCCACAGCTCCACTGAGCTCGTTCTCCACCCCAGGAACCCACTGGTACTTAACGTTTCCCTTAAACTGACCTTAAAGAAACTCCAGCATTTTTTAAATTTTAATCTTCATCTATCAGACCTATAGTATATGGGCACTTACCACAGATGAGATTTCCATTGCACTGACAAAAGACAGAAAATCATTTCCAGGAAAGTCACTTATAAAGGAAGTCGGAGAGCAGGTGCTGAATTCTGTCAGCAAACATTTATGTGAAATACAAACTTTTGTAGAACGCTTTCATGAATTGTTCATTCAAACATATTTATAAATTAAGATCTAAACCAGTAAAATTTGCTCGCTCAGAGATAGGACTACTTTTTCAAAAGGAAGAATTAGCATTTACATTGTAGTTGTGTATTGATGCCACAAATACTTCATGGCCTCTATGTAACCAGAAGCACTTTTAATGTGTTGCTCTATTACTGGACAAAAGTACTTAAGAACAACTTTGGTTAGACTTTTTTCTCTCACGACGTTAACTGTAGTTTATACAACGGTTAATTCCGGTCCACTAATTTGATTGGTCAAGAGGTGTTCCAAGAGTGCCTATATTTAGTTGAACCACACTTGGATGTTTCACTGGGTGTATCACTCCGTTCGTCTACGTTTGCCATGTAAAATTCCACTTCCTAGTTTGAAACGGTTACTACAGTAGTGTTAGCAACATCATCAGCAGACATGGCAAATAATATTTTCATGAATATAACTTTTGTCTTAAAATATGAACGCTCATCAGTTGAAGATGAAAATTAAGAAGGGATGACAATTTCACTGGAAGCACCTTTAACGGGAATGTACAAATCAATGTCAGCTGGCTAGCCAGCTAGCCAATGTGCTATAAAGTAAGTGTAGCTTCTTCGTTATCTGTTTCCGCTAGCAGAGCAAAAATAAACAAAACATTTGGCCATATTGTATCTGAAATGTCACTTACTTGGTATTAATTTCTTGTTTATAGAATCGTTGTATTCTGTATTGTATTTATGCTTTATCACACTTGCAATTGTGCAGACGTACTGAATATCAGCACAGCTGTGATTATGCACAGTGATATCGTTACACCGAATCACAGCTGTGTGCTGATATTCAGTATAACAGCACTCTTGGTCATGTGATATTGCTTAATTAAATTTATTTATACATTTTGTAGAGTTTGTGGGTTGGTAGGCACTCCAGATACCCAAACGTATGTGCACAAGCACGGAAAAAGTGAGTTTTTCATAATATGTCCCCTTTAAGGTCTTTACACATACAGCACGATTTGTCTTTATGATTTTTTTCGTCCGACAATATATTTTTTTGAATGACTACTTTTTTTTTGAATGATTACTTTTTTTAAATGAACACCTTCACGTCAAAGACGAATGTTTGTGTGCGAAAAAGAGATGTTTATTTTTTCACAACAGGTTCGATTTTTCTAACAATTTGTCCACAAAAGGAACACATTCAACCAATCAGGGCGCAGGTTGTGGAAACGTCATCACACTAATGCAAGCATTCATTTTCTATCTCAAACCCAGTGCTGTTTGACAAGGGCAACAAAAATTATAAAGATAATGACTTTAAAGACAATATCTGGGAAAAAATAGGAGAGGAGCTCAGCAATGAAAATGGTCCATGGTCCCTAGCCTACTTTGTGATGTTTGCTATTAGTCTCAACAACACATGAACAAAGCACTGAAGCTCCCTGAGTTCTCGCCTACTTATCAGGATATGATGTACTCAAAATTTTCTTTTCTCCACCCATTTTTGTAAAAGAATAAGCACCAGCTCATCATCATTTGTCGACTCTATCGTCGCGAGATTATTTTTGTGGAATGCTCGCATAATCGCATCGCGTTTAATATGAATATTAATGTTGCATTAAATTCATCAACGATTTGTTTTTGCACTTTCACATCATTTATGCGCGTCACTTGGTATGTGTAAATACCTTTATTCTAAATTTCTATGACAAATACGATGGCTATTAATGAATTTATTTTCAATTAATAAAAAACCTTTTCTTAAGTACTTACACAAAACACTAATAAGTGCTGAGCATGTGGGAACCTCTACAACACTGGTGGGAAAAATGTCCTTGCTACATCATTAAACTCCTGAGAGGAAGCCAAGAGTGTACAAAAGTGTCATCAAGGCCACTTTGAACAATCTAACAGGTTTAAGTTTTGATTTGTTAACCAAATTTGGACACAATTCACAGTTAATTGTAAATTAGTACAAACAGAGCAAATCCTTTGGATTTTTTAACAGATCCAATTTTCAAAGTAGGCGCTACTTGGAACTATTTCTGAATGCTTCTTTTCTAAAGTACATAGAACTTAAGGGTTCCGCCAGTGAGACAAACCGAAGAATCATTTAGAGTGCTTTAGAGGGTATGAGTGGGTGTGGTCAAGGTTTGGATTGATACTGTACACTCACTGGCCATTTTATTAGGTACACCCATGCACCTGCTGTTTTATGCAGTTATCTAATCAGCCAAT
>JAOTRR010000001.1:29833071-29849714 GCA_028570945.1 Gogo arcuatus
AGGAGGAATTTCGCTGTGCTTGAGAGAGTACATGTGACAAAATAAAGGCTTCTTCAAGCTTCTTCTTCCCTCACCCCTCACCCCACACACACACACCTGGTGTAACGATTACACACCACAACCCACACATCTCAAAGGTCTTCGCCCAAGCCCCTCAGAGACACCCAATCAACATCTGCACAGCTAGAGGACTAGTCTAAGCAACACAGCTCTCCCTTGTGGCCTTTGATTAGCAGGGACACAAAGCCATTCATTAACTCCAAGACTAAGCAGTCTGCCTTTAAAGCTTAATTAAAGCCTCAAGCTTAAAAAGGCTACTATAAGAGGTTTCCTAGTCTACCCTATTATGGGGGTATAATTAGTCTACCTTAACACTGAATATTTGAATTGTCATTTTATAACACACCTGAAATATTTGTTTGGACCCCTGAAAATGTTGCCTTACTATAAAGTTATTTACATTCAAGAATATTATTCACTGAATTACTCTGTGGCTACAGTAAAACTTATTGTACTTGTAGTTGAAGGTGAGGAATTTCAGTCTGGACTCATTGATACGTCCTGGTAGTTTAAGGGGTTCAGACATTTCCTCATCTCATTATCAATCCTTCAGACTAAAAATGTGTAGCAGGGTTGCCAGGTCTGCATCAATGGTCGGTCAAAGACAGCCCTAACTAAACCGCAAAAAGATTTGTCTCTCGCAAACATTTAAACCAGTGTCTTAAAAGCCAACATCATGATCACCACTGCTATATACAGTACCAGTCAAAGGTTTGGACACACTTACTCATTCATAGTAATGAATAAATTTGCTGTGTGATACCACAGCAATAAAAAAAAATTGCAAATGTACCTTAAATATAAACAGCTATAAATAATCATTACCTCACAGCCTCACTTTATTTCCCTCTTGATGCTAGTAGGACAAAAAATGTAGTCTTTCATGTTACAGTGAAACCACAAAGCACAAAACGTTCTTCCTGAAGACTTTCTCGTGTCTGAAAGTTAAAGTTACAGCTTTATGACTGATGTTACAAAGCACTTACACTGGAGACTCCTTCCAAAAATGTGAACCCAGCCCCCCACACACAAAGCTTCTCTATATCAACAATGATACGCTTTAAAAACTTATGCGGCCCATCCATCAAACAAGCTCATTAAATTCAAAGAAAAAATTTGTACAGTTGTAATTGCTGATATGATGAAGTTTTCTGTAAGGAGATGTTTGTTTATCATTTATGGAAGGAGTCTCCAGGGTCAGCAGACTTTGTACTTTACGGTTCCTCAGAAACATGTTTTGTAAAAAAAAAATTTTTTTAAATTGATTATTAATTTTAAAATGGTTCAGGAAATGCTTTATTGTAAAATAAACAACTTCAGTGTGGTAGCAATGACACCGCTTTCCTTACTTATTTAATGTAACGAATGCACAATGTAATCCCTAACCCAGGGACAAAAAGGCAAGTCTAGACACCAGATATTCAAATATCTCCCAATGATAAGGTAAAACTACGGATCTGGCAACATTGATAGTCAGCATAAAATAATGAGATATCTGGCGACATCTAGTGGTCAGTGTTATTATCAGCATCATTCTCTACTAAATGATTGCGAACACAGTGCGTCCAAAAACCGACAGTCAATAGGGTTTTTTTTTTTAAATTAAAAAAAACATATTTGTAAACAACATCAACACCACCAGCAACAACAATAATTATTATTGCAAGGTTATATATTTACAAAAAAAAAAAAAATGCTCTAACCCTGATCGTACATTAAAGTGAATGCAGTTATTCATGCAGTTCATGACATGTCCAGCAGGCGGCACTGTTGCTGTTCACACGAGCGAGTTTCTACGAGGAGTGCGTTTGGTAACTGCAAGTCTAAATGGCGGATGCGGAGAAGAAGCCGTAGCTGGAACAATAACATTTCAGTTCCTTGTGGAAAAAAGAAAAAAAAACATTGTGAGGTGATTCGGTATTAATAACAGAACTCTTTTGGAAAAAGGTGTGTCCGTGCATATGAAGCTAGACGTTAGTTACGAATCCCCGTTTTTTTCAGCTTTGAGGCAGGCGATTTGAGGCTCGCCGCGAGCGTTCTTGCTAATAGCTAATTCCATCGGGTGTTTTTGAAGCACGGGAAAGAAGAAGAAGCAGCCCCTCTCTCTCTCTCTCTCTCTCTCTCTCTCTCTCTCTCTCTCTCTCTCTTCCTCTTCATGGTGTTTTTATGAATATGGGCGACTCTCTGGGTCTGATCGGGAAAAGACTGCTTCTCCTCCTGAATGATGGCGGAGGCTCTGCTGGTGCTGGTGCCGCCGCCGCCGCCGCCGCCGCCGCCGCCTCCTCCTCTGCTGCCGCTGCCGCTAATCAAAGCGCTGTGCAGGCGGCCTGGCTCCGGGGGACCGTCCGGGCAGTCAGTGTTATCGGGCTGGCGAGTCCCGGGGTTGAGGTACGAATCTCAAAACAACACCAAAAGACTTAAAAGAAGAACGGGGTGAAAGTAATAAAATAAAATTAGATGTAAAATATATACATAACTGCAAATGAGCGGTAATAAATCCAAAAAAAAGAAGAAAAGAAATACCTTCCGAATCCCAAATGCGTGCTTCTGTGGTGTTTAGTCCACTACACAGGCTGTATGTGTTATTATTTGACACCAGGTATAGTGCGCCTATACAGTGAGCAGAGAGCCGTTTGGGATTGTACCACTAACAGGAGAAAGCAGCAACAACAGCAGACAGAACAGACCTCGGGTTAAAAATATGCGCTTATTACAAGCTAAATAAAATATTATGGACGGGTCATTTACTCTGTATACATTTGGGTTTTTAATTCTGAGCTCATTTCCGACGAAGCTCATTCATAGTATACTGTAATGTACGTGTAGCAGTGTTTATTATCCTATAGCTAGCATATTAGCTATAAGACTGACCTGCTAAGTGAGCTAGCAGTGTGAATAGACGACAGGCCCCAAAAACTTACTCCAGATATTAGTCCAGAAATACAAAACACACTTTAATAATGTATAGATAGACGTGTAATTTTTGGTATTTAATTCAGTATATGTTTTAGGTTTGTATTGTTTCTAGATAACTTCTTTTTTTATATAGTTAGTGAAAGGAAGCTAGTTAGCTAGTGAAGAAACCTTGACTGAGGTAAAAATAAAACCTGTTTATGCGTGTAAGCTGAGAGAAAGCGTGACAAAACTGATTTATACAGTATTGTTTTAAAACTATGTATTTAACGTTTAAAAAAAAAAAGTATATTTAGGTAATAAGTTAGTCATTATACCTTGTGTGTATGTTGTAAAACTTTTGGCACCCCACAAACCCATTTTTGCTGTTGGAATGGCTGGAAACTTAACCATAGAAAGTTTAGTGGTTTTGACAAACAGTAACAAAAAAGCTGAATGCAGTGAACATCAGCCTGTGTTTGTTCATTCATCCATCCATCCATCTGTCTATCCTATCCACAGTGAAAGATTTTTAAGGATGCACCAATCTGATACTGAGTGTCGGTGTTTGGGTCTGTACTGCCCCGAAATGCTGGATCCGTAACTGATTGGCTTGAACGTGCACTATACGGTGAAAAAGTTTGTGGACACCTGACCATCACATTCATACGTGGGTCTTCATCAAACTATTACCACAAAGTTGGAAGCACAAAATGGTCTAGAATGCCTTTCTGTGCTGTTGCGTTACAGTTTTCCTTCACTGGAACTAAGCAGACAATCCAAAACCTGTTCCAGCATTACAAAGCCCCTTCACACAAAGTGAGCTCCGTCGTTCTGGAAGAACATTTTGGCGTGACAGAACTCCAGTGGCCTGCACAGAGCCCTGATTTCAACTTCACGCAACACCTTTGGGATGAACTGGAACGCCTCGCCCGACATCAGTACCTGACCTCACTAATGCTCTTGTGATTTAATGAACACACATCCCCACAACCACACTCCAAAATCTAGTGGAAAGGCTTCCCAGAAGTGTGGAGGTTATTATAACAGCAGCGGAGGGACTTAATCTGGAATGGGGTGTCCAAAGAAGCACATATGGGTTTGCTGGTCAAGTGTCCACAAACTTTTGGCCATATAGTGTATTTTTCCAACTGATTCATTGATGTATTTTATGTTATTTTGATTAACACAATCCAGAGGACCAGAGGTGACGTTCCGCATAACTTATTAACCAAATCTGTTCCCTACAAGCTTCTGTTAAGAGGATGTCAGTATCAGGTAAGAACTCACCAATTAACACTTTTTTTCCTATTTCTGATCTAATGTCTTTATACCACAGCGCTGTTGAATTCTCCAATCTGTTAATTTTCTGTAAGAGCAGCTCTCAGAGCAGTGCTGACTGTAATTCAAATTATATGCTTCTATTAATGTGCTCGTTCTAATATGTTATTGTTTTCATTTGTAAAAAATAACTTACAAGAACTTGTATGTTGGATTCGCTACACAGTCTAAGGTTACTAATAAACAGATAAAAATTGTTTTGATCATTGATCCACAAGGAGAGTGCGCTTTTTACAGTTCCAAAGTAACACGACAAGGAGTGTTTGTTTGCTTGCTTGTTTATTTTTGGATCCTATTAACTTTGTGAAGAGAGACTGGCTATAATGTAAGTGATAACAGGAACTTGTCTTATGGACATTCCACAACATTACATGTAACTACAAAAAATGCCATTTGTTTATAAATTAAAAACAAATTGCTGTGGTATAAGAGGAATAAGTCACTTTGGTACACACTGTTTTAGGAAATTGATCAACTACATGGTGGTAACAGTGGCTCTGCTTTGTGTTGGGCCACGTCACACCATCCAGTTGTTGATTATTTTCCTATAACAGCACACCTCCAAGTACCTTATTCCTTACTTGTCATGTTGGCCGATAATGACATCCTCTTGGTCGCCAACTTGTATAAAAGGTGTGACGGTGGCGTGTCGTGTTTAGTGTTTACATGCAAGATTTGTAGCATGTCCATCAAAACAACTAGCATGGATTGGGGAAAATATTAAATCCGGTCTAGTACTGATCCAGTATTTCAGGTCAGTATCAGCCCCAATAGCCATTCTCAGAGCTCTGATAGATGAATTGAACATGATCCCTGCTGCAGGATTATTAAAGGTATAAGAGGAAATGGCTTATACTTTTCTAAGCCAGTACAGTATTTTTCTCTGTTGTGTGTCTGTCTGTTTTAGTAGAGTTAGAATGTTTTTGTTTTTTTTAAACCCATTTAGACATAGGCATGTTTCTCATTTGTGATTGCAGCACTGATGCACGATGTAAATGAAACTCGCACTTGCTCCACAGGTGTTCCTGGAGTTTGAGGACAGCCCATGGAGGCAGCGCTCCTGGGTGCAGGTGTACGGTGAAGAGGTCCGAGCAGCTCTGATGGAAAACACCATCGTGTGGGCTCCCGTAAGCGAATCATCCGTTCCCGCAGCCGGAGGAACGTCTCCGAGCCACTGGCCTGCCCTGGTGAGTGTACAGCCAAAGCCAGGAGTCTGCTGGTCCGTTGTGTTTTTACTTCTCAACGCAGCACAGCATCCGTTTAGTGAAGCGGCCTGGCGTTGCTCTTAGTGTGATACGGTTAGTGTGCTGGCTCAGTGGAACACAGAGGATAGAGCTATGTCGTATTTAATAGCAAACTTTAAAATGTTTGCTGGTAAGGTTTCCCAAAAAAGATGGAAAAGACATTAGGAATGGTACGTTTAACATACAGCCTTACAACATGCGTACAGATTGGATACCGTGCTGATATTTTGAAGCAGAGGTATGTGTGTGATAGGGATTTTTCTTCACACCAGTTATTACAGGACAATTGGAATATATTTTGGTAAGGTTATTTTGAAACTAATGGTATATATTTGTTATGTTCTGAATCACATGCTTCATGTTGTTACAATAATGTTGACACTTTGCATTGGACTACATCACACCTCTCTATCATTTGTTATTTTCTAATAACAATAGTCAGGTTTTATCTATTCTTTACACATTATATTGACCAATACGGCAAATTCTTGGTTGTTTAGCCATCTCTAAACGTAGCTTTAATGGTGGTGAGCTTTAAAATACATTGCGTCAAGATCTGTAGCGTGTCTGTCATCATAACTGGCATTCACAATAATAATAATAATAATAATAATAATACAGTAATGTCAGTGAATTGAATTGAACGGGATTAAATGCACAATGTGTTTGATTCCTTGCTTAATTAACAGAGACAATATCAGTATAATCAGTATTTTGGGCACCTTATGTGCTTTGAACAACTCATTTGCAGAATTTGTACAACTCCTGGGAGCTTTCTGACTGTTAATGAAGTGATGTTAAACTCCTGCTGTTCCTCCAGGTGTTTCAACCACTCGTGGACCGCATCGGATTAGGATCCCTGGTTCCTGTTGAGTTCTTCGGAACTAGAAAGCTGGAATTTCTCCCAAGTGGAAGTTCGCTGCAGAGATTTGAGGTTGGCTACGTGACTGCTATATTACAACCTTTTGTGAGATCTGCCTGTGTGGAAGGAATAGCTCAGCCAAAGTAAAATTATGGTTAAAACAGAAAAAGTTTGATTAGTATTTTAATCTCGCCCCAACAACTTCCCAGTGGTTGAACACAGGTTTGCTACCATAGTGTACTAGAGAGGCTTCTGCCTATGTAAACATTAGACTGGTGTTCAAGGTCAGGCAATCTATTCCTGTACAGGCTGAGAAAGATGTGAGACATCCACTCCTGCAGGAGCAGCCAGCACTCCAAGCAGCCATCAGCAGCTGGCACCGTGACGCCGAGCTCCAGGAGATACTGAGAAAAGGTGAGCGGCATTCACCTGTTAAATGACACGCAGCATTTTAGTGCAGGTTTATTGTATCTCATCTCAAACAGTTGTGACCATTTAACAAATGTGTACGTTGTCTTTTGGCTTTGATAGGGACGTACACAATCCAGGGCCGAAGGGTGCAGGTGTACCAGCCGGAGTTTGAAGAATCGTGGGCGCAGGGGCTTGTGTCCCAGCACGATCCTGTCACACACATTATGGAGATTACCATGGACCAGGTTTGTGTTTTACTCATCAAACTGCCATGGTGTTGTGTCTTCATCTTGTTTACATTGTTGTTTTTTTGTTATTAAAGTAAGAAAGGCGGATTGTTAGGAAGGAAAATTTTGGAGGGTTTTTTTTTTTTTCCCTCTCTCACTCAGATTTTACATTTCAGAGAGAAGAGACCCAGGTAGTTGATCCACGAGTCATTCATGTAACGCTTGCTGTGGAGCCAACAGATGAGGTACACCACTTTAACTACACATGATGATTTTATTGGCACTGCGGAATCAAAGGCTGCAGTTACAGATATGTTTCTGTGGCCTTCAGGATCGACGGAGGAAGGAAGCAGACGGCGCAAAGGGTGAGTGTGGGCGTCGCCGTCGGACAGCTTCTGAAGGAGACGAGGATGTGACCCTGAAACGATTCAAAGGAACAGGGGAGGTTGAGCCAAATGGCCAGACTGACAGCGGTTCCGTGACGGCAGACTGCGAATCAACGGTAATAAGGGGCAAAGAGATGCTAGCGGTGGTCTTGTTGGAGGCGAGGGATATAGTAAGAGGAAGTGGGGGGAAACTCCATTGCTAGCCGAGGTTTAGCTAACTGCATTTCTAACAGCACTACTTCTCTGCAGGACCATTCCAACAGCAGATCTACTGGTGTCATTAAGGAGAATGGCAGTGTGACCCTGAGCCAAGACAAAATAGGTTCTCTGGCATCCACAGCAATTCCCACGTCCACCTTGACTCCGCCACCTCTGAAGCCTGCTCCATCTGCCTTTTCTACCACATTTCCTTCCTTGGGTCAGATGCCTAGTTTGGTGCCCGGAGCTCCTGCACCCAAGGTCGCTTCCACAGCCCTGGCACCTGAAAAGGACAGTGGAGTTCTTTCAGCCTTTCCCAGATCTGCTCCTCTGATATCGCCAGGCCCTGTCACCATCTCTTCACCCTCCCAGGACAACGCTCCCAGCGTGGTCCTTTCTGCAACCCCCGAACTAAACCAGCAAGCACCTGTTTGGGGATCACTCCCAGAAGCAAGCCAGGTAAGCATGTCGATGTGTCAGTTTGCCAGTGTTACCTGGTTTCCTTTAGTGATTCTTAGACTCTCTTCATGTGACGGATAAAACATGATTCTATAAATGCGTATAAATCTTGTTTATCTCTTTGAAAACTCAACAAATTTGTGCTGCTTTGAATGTTTGTTTATAAGGAGATAATTCTGAGATTTTTCCTATTTATTTATTTATGTTAGACACCCAAGCCAACCACCCTCGCTGCTGTGGGAGTCAGTCCTTCCCAGCCTAAGCAGACCAGTGGGGCTGTGTTTGGTGATGTCCCTGCACAGACAAATGGAGCTTCCCAGGAGAACAAGGAGCCCTTTGGATTTTATTTTACTAAACCACAAGAACCTCAGCAACAGCCATCTAATCCATCACAGAACTTATTCTTTCAGTGTATGTCTCAGACGCAGAATCAGAGCCCAGGCATCACTCAAGGCCAGTCAAAGGACACTAACTACTTCACAGCCTTGGCGAAAAATGTCAGCAAGGAGCCACCGACTCTTTTCAAGCCTGCCGCTGCTTCTGAGGGCCTGAAAAAGGCCGTTGTTGCCTCTGCATCTGCAGGACTGTTTGGTTCTGCACCAGCTGGTGGCCTGGCATCTATTAAAGAGCAGCCCAAAGTGCCTGATGTCAAGCCAGCAGGTAATGGAATTCTAATAAACAAATCTTTCGGAGCAGGAGGAGACCCACTGGCGAAATTGGCCCCTGGTTTCCTGCCAGCTGTTAACAGCAGCTCTGTTTTGGGTTCAGGGGACATTTCTAAACCTGCTTTAGGGCTCGGGACCTCTCTTGGTCTGGGCTCTGCTGCACTGACTAGTCCTGGTGCTGGTATGAGAAATGCTACCAATGCTAGCCCTGCTAGTGGATTTGGTCTGCTTTCAGGCAGCAAGGGTTCAGATCCTCATGAGAACCTCTTCCTGGCAGCCTCGAAAGAGGCTAATCCATTTCTTGCTTATACTGGAGCAGTCTCGAATAGTCCATTTAGCGGGTTGACCACTCCAACTCTGTCCCCGTCAGCGTCCGCTACTCAGCCTGCAGGTGGCACCAGTATTCTTGGACAAGATCCACCTGCCGCTGATGACCAGTCAAATTTATTCACCATGGTCGAACCTCCCAAAGGAATCCTTTCTTCCCAGTTTGCCAGCTGCTCTTCCTCTTCTGCTTCATCTTTTATGTCCCAGCACAAAGATGACCAAGTGCTCAAACATGACAAAGAGGCCACCAATGGTGGGACTGGAGCCTGCATCAACACTGAAAGTGTGTTTGCAGAGGGTCAGGCAGTCCCCATGCTCTTTGATAAAGCTTCGCAGAAGTTCTCTCTGGATGAACGTGGTCAGTCGAGCAAACGGGACTCTGACTCGGACTCAGGAAACAGTGACCTGTCTGACCTGAGTGAGGCTGAAGATGCCAACGATCAAACCCAAAAGCCTGGCATGCACTCTGGATCTACAGATGGGTCTGATGTGCAGAAGACCAAAACCCAGGTCGCTAAGAACAGACCAAGGAGCAAACCCTTCAAAGGTAGCCTTCATGGATTAATGGGGTTTTTCATTACTTACTGTTTTATTCACATTTGTATGGTTATTAAAGGCCTTTATGTTACCATGTGTTGTATTTTTATGCATAGCTTATATATGTTTTCTTTCAGAGAAATGCAGAAAATAGTCATTTATCAAATAAGACGGTGTTTTTAAGGAGGATTATTAAGCAAGAATATGGATCATGAGTAGCTTCATTGAGAGAATTCTGTTGTGGTGCTGTGTTGCAGTTGGTCAGTCAGTACTGAAGGACCAGAATAAGGTGCGACGTCTGAAGCAGTCTGGTGAAGCCTTCCTGCAGGACGGCTCCTGCATAAACGTGGCTCCGCACCTGCACAAGTGTCGAGAGTGTCGCCTTGAGCGCTACCGTAAATCCCGTGAGCAGGATTTGGATGACGATGACCCCAATGTGGCCTGCCGCTTCTTTCACTTCCGCAGGTGCAGTTTGTCGAAATTTCTTTAAAAGTGCATCTAGGCCTATAACGAAAGTATATCGTTTCTGTGATTCATAGTGGATCTCTAGTTTTTAGTCTCCTGCTGCTGGTTATATTTTTGTAGCATGTTCAAGCCTGCTCAAATTATTAGCCGTGATGTCACTTTTAACCTTTATTTTTCTATACCCAGGCTAGCGTTCACAAAGAAGGGGGTGCTTCGTGTGGAGGGCTTCCTGACCCCGCAGCAGAGTGACAGCATGGCCATGGGCTTATGGCTGCCTTCCACAAATGCACTGGAAGGCCTCGACCTGGACACGTCCAAGTACATCCTGGCCAATGTGGGTGACCAGTTCTGCCAGCTTGTCATGTCAGAGAAAGAGGCCATGATGATGGTGGAACCTCACCGTAAGTTATTATTTGTCCGTATTTATGGATATTACAAATGAAAGTTCTTGAATTTAGGGTTGACTGGGCTGCAACAGTTGTTCCTCTTGCCTGTGTGTTGATGCATCGTGTATGTGTTGGAGCAGAAAAGGTGGCATGGAAGCGGGCAGTTAGGGGTGTGAGGGAGATGTGTGACGTGTGTGAGACGACGCTCTTCAACATCCACTGGGTGTGTCGCAAATGCGGTTTTGGCGTATGCCTAGATTGTTACCGGCTACGAAAGAACCAGCCACATGATGGTGAGCATGGTTGTATGGTAGCTAAAGGTTAATCTGTTAGGAGTGAGTCCGCAGATACATTTTGTTTTTAAATAATTACCTTTGTGTTTTCTTTATTTTTTTACACTGCTCATGCAGATGCAGAGGACAGCCCAGATGATGAAGTCTTCTCCTGGCTGAAGTGTGCAAAAGGCCAGCCTCATGAACCCCAGAACCTCATGCCCACTCAGATTATACCTGGCACAGGTAGGCATCACTGTTTAATGAGAACTTCCAGTTTGTTAAGCAACAGTATGTAGCTCAGGATCTGTAATATAAGGTGTAACTTTCCCCTATTATTGACATGTTGGGTAGATTGTGTCTTAAATGATTAGACTAAATAACAAATTAGTCATCACCACTCCTGACATCTACCTAATATGCACAAGTGCCTCATGCTTACCAGGTTAATTGTACAGGTGACAAAAACATTCATGGTTTTTGTTGTATTTTCCTCATCCCTCTGAAATTAATTTCTGGTTACGTCACTGCCAGCACAACACGCAATGTGATTCTGAATCGTTTTTAGACATGAGTGTGACTTGCATTAGTGCAGCACATAGGTGTTAATATTATTGCAGCGATCAAGCCTACCCCAGTGGAAACCAGAGTGCATATATGACAGTTTACGGCTCTGCTGTGAATTTTGCATATTGTGAAGAAGTTGAGCAGGGAGTAGTGTACTATGGACTATTTCTGTATTATTTTTCCGAGTTCACTCGAGCCAAATAAAACGAGGCGATGGGCCTTGTGTTTGATGCAGCGTGCTATAACGCTTCTTTCTGATTAACTTAGCTTAACTTTTTGAACTATTCAGTAAGCATGCTTTAGGGCAGTTAGGATCCAACTTGCAACCTTTGTGTTCTGTATGCTACTACCTCTGGTGCTGCTGCCTAGTGTGTATGTAGAGATAGGGCTCATGATGAATATTAAAGGAAATATCGTGATGCACGATATGAGCATCAAATTCGTCACTCCAGTATTTTGTATCACGATATTTGAGACAGTAATGCGACAGTCTGTGTAATGCCTAGTGTATTGTGCTCTGCAGTGCTAACTAA
Source organism: Gogo arcuatus (assembly GCA_028570945.1). Taxonomy (NCBI): domain Eukaryota; kingdom Metazoa; phylum Chordata; class Actinopteri; order Siluriformes; family Anchariidae; genus Gogo; species Gogo arcuatus. Next base: position 29,844,904 of record JAOTRR010000001.1, read on the forward strand.
CTTGTCCCTTACATTCTCATAGCACTCTACAATATAGGGGACATGGTACACGCAGCACGAGGCAAGTGGGGAATTAAAGCCAACTGTCCCTGCACCAGCCGGCACAGCAAACCTGCAGCGCGGCCCAATGCGCCCAACGGCCTTGCCCAAGTATAGCTTTATTATTATTATTATTATTTTGTTTTATTTTTTTTTTTATAAAGGGTTCGACATTTGGGATGTTGTATGTCTCACTCATTTGTATCAGTATTAGGGTTTTTGTATCAGTAATAAATTTCACTTCAAATTCTGTTCAGATTTTCACTAATGTATTGTGTTAGGAAGCAAACAATATACATAAAGCACGTTCTGTTTTTAGTCTCCTTACGTTAGTCCATAACATTTGTTTTTTCATGTTTTTAACATTTGAAATTTGGCCTGACTAAGTGGATATTTAGTCTTGTAAAAATGTAGTTGAATATCAGTGATAGGCCATATTGTTTCAGGTGTTACTGTTTTTTTTACCCACAGCAAAGTTTGATAACCAAGAAGAGAGACTATTCTAAATTTTTCTTTGTTTGAAAAAACAACGCTGTTTTCTGTAATTTATATGATGTCAGTATACTGTATAGGGTAGCGTTACTGCTTTATGTTATAATGTAAATGCAATATTAGAACAAATTTGACAGACCTACTTAGGATTTTTTTTGTTTTGATTTTGCAGTCAGGTATAGCCTCTAGCACAGGAAACGGGGCTGCGTCCACTTCGGCCACACCTCGTCCAGATGGGGATCCTGTGACAGCTGCGGTAGTGAAAGTAGAACCCGGGGCAGAGGGAAACAGTGCTGAAACATCAGGCAGTAGCAGCGCTAACTGCAGCACAGCAGGGCCTGCCAGTACCCTTACCCCTGTTTCTAAAGATATCAAGGGTAACTCCTCCTCTGCTCTGCATTGGCTGGCTGACCTAGCCACACAGAAGGCTAAAGATGACTCTAAAGGTGAGCTGCTTTGTGTCATCTGCATGACAAAATCAGCTGAAACTTCTTTGAAGGTTTGGCTATGTTTATGGGATATTTTCATGCATCTGTGTGGTGCAAGCTGCCATTTTTATATTATGCTTAACAAATTGAACATTGCACAAATACTTTTGGTAACGTCCCTTTTTATCACTCCTGGTCTGTCCTTTAAGACTCTGGCTCCCTCCGGGCCATGATGAGTCGTGATGCTCGTGCTCCCTTCGGTCTGGATGCCTTCAGCACTCTATCAAAACCAGCAGGCCCCACTCCCAAGCTCTTCAACAGCCTCCTGCTGGGCTCTGGGCCGACTCAGCCCAAAGCCGAGGGCACCAGCCTGCGGGACCTGCTCAACTCCGGCCCAGGCAAACTGCCCCAGGCCCCAGATGGTGGAGTCCCCTTCCCGTCAGTATTCTCCTCCTCAGCAGGGGTGAGTAGATATTCTGCTCAACATTTGTGTGTACATAGTCTAAAATTGGTATTCTTATTTTGCTTAACGTAGACACAAAATAATCTTTAAAATGCCTCTGTGGGCATTTGTAACTGTCATTGATGTAGCCTAACTAGGCCAGTAACCTCTTAATACTGTTAATACTGCTTCGCTAGCTGAAAAAGACAGTGCAGGTTGGGTTTGTTACTAGAGCACATTTCACTTGCTGCTGCATGACTGACTTTTGGCAGGGAAGAGTTAAGTTTCCTTTCTTCCTTCTGGGCAGGTTGATAAAGCGAAGGGAGGTCTACCTACCATCCTTGACCACATCATTGCCTCTGTGGTGGAGAACAAGAAAGCAGAGGGTCGCCGTGTCTCGGGGTCGACAGAGGCCAGTGAGTCAAGCAGCGTTACACGGAGAGAAGGGATGATGGGCTTGAGCGTGCTCGATCCCCACACCTCCCACACGTGGCTATGCGATGGCCGTCTCCTCTGCCTGCAGGACCCCAGCAACTGTAACAACTGGAAGATCTTCCGCGAGTGCTGGAAACAGGGCCAGGTAAGCAGGAGATTTGTCTGTGAATGCCATGGTCACCATCGTTCTTGGGTAAGGTAGAGGGTGTTATGGAGGCTCTTGGAACTTGTGGAGTGGGTTCAGCACCTGAGGACAGGGTTTAATACCTGACGTGGGGTCCAGTACTTGAGGAGGTGTTCCAGTTACAGGGGGTTCAATAGTACATTAATGCTTCTTGAGGAGGGGATTCAGCACCTGTACTTGAGAAAGGGGTTCAGTACTTGAAGACGTTCATTACGTGAGGGGGGGTTCAGAACCTGAGGACGGGGTCCAGTACTTGAGCAGGTGTTCCAGCTACAGGGTGTTCAGTATATGAGGAAGGGGTTCAGCACTTGTGGAGGAGATGTGATACTTGAGGAACAGTACAGTACTCATGAAAGGGATCAGTACTCAAGAATGCCAATCAGTGTTGTGTTTTTTGTTTTTTTTTAAGCCGGTGCTGGTGTCAGGCATCCACAAGAAGCTTAAGCCTTGTCTGTGGATGCCGGATGCTTTCAGTGAGGAGTTTGGAGAGCAGGATGTAGACCTGGTCAACTGCAGGAACTGCGCGATCATCTCTGACGTCAAGGTCCGAGACTTCTGGGATGGCTTCCAGGTCATCTCCAGTAAGTAACTTTGGAGTATTGAATACTACAAGTAGTATTGTAATGATTCTGCAATTTTGGTGGCAAGGCACCATTTATATATTCTTCAGCATCGAAGAAGGGTTTTGTGTTGATTTTTGAGCTACATATGTATGAATTCTGCAGAACGATTGCGAGGTGCTGATGGGCAAGCAATGGTACTGAAACTCAAAGACTGGCCTCCCGGAGAAGATTTCCGAGATATGATGCCTACACGGTAAGCTGTTCATGACTTCTCCGAGATTCAAGCTGGTGGGATTTTCTTTACTCTTTAACACACTGAAACATTGTTTCCTGCTGTCAGATTTGATGACCTTATGGAAAACCTTCCTCTTCCTGAGTATACCAAGAGAGATGGACGACTAAACCTGGCATCCCGTCTTCCTAACTTCTTCGTGCGGCCTGACCTGGGCCCCAAGATGTACAACGCCTATGGTAAGACAAAGGACGTTTCTGGCAAAGATATGTGGTCTATTTGTAGTAGGTGTATTTTTGTTTGGAGATTTTTTTACTGTGTACTCAGTATTATACAATGGTGTAGGTTAGAAAAAAAAGAAATAATTACAAAGTGGGGTGGGGGATAATATTCCAAGAAAAAACTCAATTTCCAAGATTAAAGTCATAAATGTATGAGAAAACTTGGTTATTCTCTGAGATTGTAAAGTCATAAAATTTTGAGGGGAAAAAGTAACAAATTTACGAGAGAAAAAAAAGTCTCAAATTTGCCAAAAAAAATTGGAAAAAAATACTACTTTTTTTTTTTTTGTTTTTTTTTTTTTTGTTTTTTTTTTTTTTTTTTTTGGGTCAAGGAACCACATAATTTCACTTTGCAAGGCTGGATTGTCATCACACCACAGATGCCATGGCTGAGCCAAGAGTTATAGGAAATGCAGTCTTTCTTCCTCGATCGCTCAATATAAAAGAATAAAGTGCTAAGAGATTTTCAGCTACATTTCCCAGAATGCACTGTAGCCGGGAAGCATGTGATTGTTTGGCTTCCTAGATGCAATGGGAGATGAATGTATAAACTGTACAGCTTCGTTTATCCGTGTCTTAGCTTTTTTTTTTATTTATTTATTTATTTTTTTGTCTTAGCTATTTATAAATTTATTATTATTGTACAAGAACAATTTGTGACTTTATTCCTCATAAATTTGAGACTTTAATCTCTGAAATTGAGGTTCCCCCCCCTCAGAATATTATCACCCTCTCCTAGCTACATTTTTATTTTTATTTTTAAACTTACAATGGCCCTACTATGCTCTTATAGTATTAAAATGGAAAAATCTGGTAATTGTTTATATTCTTTAAACAGCCTATAGGATGATTATTTTTGGCTTGGATTAGTTATTAGAATTTCTTGTATTTTCTGTTCTTTCCTTTTTTACTTTCAGGTCTGATATCAACAGAGGACAGGAAGGTCGGCACCACTAACCTGCATCTGGATGTGTCCGATGCTGTTAATGTGATGGTGTATGTGGGAATACCTCAGGGAGACGATGATCATGAAAAGGGTAAGCACTCATGGTGTGTGAATGTGTCTGTGTGGTGGTTAGGTTATTAGTTTTTACCGGTTTTTAAAATTTATTATTATAAGCATTATTTATTTCTTTGAAAAAAGTATCTTACTTGGTGTGCTAAAGTGAAAGTCTAACGATTAGCAAAGTGTGTATTTAAGTTCCATCCAGTGTTGTATTCAACAACAGAGTACACCACAGTGTTGCCCTTTTTTTTTTTCCTGCAGCAACCCCCGTGTTCAGTGTTTGTCCAGCTGTGTTGAATTTATTTCACCGTCTCTTTTCAATGTGTGTTTTAACCCCTTTCCTTAATTTTGCTTCAACCCAGCTTCAGTCCTGTGTTGTCCCTCCTCTGTTAAGCTATACAATGTCTTGTATCGTTATAAGCTATTCACTACAGTCCTGGGCCCCAACATTCGTACGTGGATTACTGAGTTATCTGGATTGGATTATTGATGATTTGAAACGATTCAGGATTTGTCCAATTTTTGACACTGGTTTTGGACTACTTGTTACTTAGATAATGAGTCTATAAGAGCATTACAGCTCGTTAAGCTTTCTATTAAATATAAACAAGATTAGACTTCGCTATACGCACACACACCCCAGTTCCAAAAAAGTTGGGACGCTGTGTAAAACATAAATAAAAACAGAATGCGATGATTTGCAAATCAT
>JAOTRR010000001.1:29934565-29949407 GCA_028570945.1 Gogo arcuatus
GACTTGATCTCAACCCCTCAAAGTCTTGGTCTTGTCTTGGTCTCAATACACTTTGGTCTTGGTCTTGATTTGGTCTCAGTTTAGGTGGTCTTGACTACAACACTAGGCAATACTACCCACTCCACCACAGTGTCACTCTCCACCAGGATCTCATAATTGCTTATTGGCATAAATAGCATTTTTCACAAACTGAATTATGTGTGTGGGTATGTGATGCACTGTAATGAACTGCTGTCCCATCCTGCATGTATTCCCACCTCACGAACCAGCTCTGGATCCACCACAACCCTGATCAGGAGAAAGGGACTACTGAAGATGAATGCATGAATGAAAAAGGAACTTCTTTGCAAAACGGTTACAAACCATTCGAATTAGGAATTGGGGTAAATTTAGCAGTTGTATTTTCTTCTTACATTGTACATCTGAAATTCAGAGAAATCTCTCCAGCTTGTTTGAAATTAACACCCACCCACCTTCCAAATGTGAAAATTTACCAACCATTCTGGTAGGTAATCCTACAATGTTGCCAATCTGGGAAAAACAAGTCACAGTCTATCCTTATATGTAACAAAATGTTGCAGAACACCTCCTTGTCCATGACACATTTTTTCACTTGACTGCTGTCCCTAGATTGTGATTTCAGTCCAGTTCTATAGCACAGTTTATAGTTTATACAATCTATTCTGACCTTGCTAAAGCTTTCTTAATGTTGCCAAATGTTGTGACATCCATTTGGTATGAAAAGAAGGGGTCAAAAAGTGATGAACAGACAGGATGAATTGGAAATCGGGCAAAGAGAGAAATGATGAAGATAAGCCAAATTCTTCACAGAAAAGTAGCAGAGTGGTTGCAGTTTGGTTAACACCAGACTACCAAGCTAGTGTTTTATCAAGACCGGAACTTGCACTTTATATAATTCTGTATTGTGTGTCATACCATGGCCATGAATAAATGACTTTTCATTCTAATGTATACAAGTTATATGAAGGAATGACAATAAAACCCACTTATCTTGACAACAATAAATGCTGGACAAATGGGCAGATGCCTCATTGCTTTTTGGAACAAACTGTGTGGGAAGAGAGTGACGCTGCTGTCTATTCTTCCCAGATGGCAGGACTGCATATCACACCTCGACACTTTTAAGCTAACACACATTTGTGTTAAAGACTGCTTTCATTGTAGGAGCTTTCCAGCAGGACTTGCTCCTGAAGGAGTTTTAACTAATTCTGACCACTCTTGAAAATTTTTTAACTAATCCCACCTGCTCCCAAAGAAATATTAACTAATCCCACCTGCTCCAGAAGGAATTTTAACTAATCCTGCCTAGTCACAAAGGAACTTTAATTAATCCCATCCAGTCTCGAATGACCTTTAACTAAGCCCACCTGTTGAAGCAGAAATTTTAAATCTCGCCTTCTCCTGGAGGAATTGTTTCTAATCCCACCTACCACATGAAGAAATTTTAAGAAATCCTACCTGTTCCCGAAAGAATCATAACGTATCCCGCCTGGTTTTTCACTAATCCTGCCTGCTGCTGCAAAACTGTTGTCTTTCCCTCTCCCAAAGGAATTGTAACAAATCCCTCCTGCCCTCTCCTGAAGGAATTTTAACTATTCCTGCATGCTCCCTAAGGAATTTTGATTAACCCATCTGCTCCGAAGGAGCTTTTTATCTAGCCCCATCTGTTCCTGGAGGAATTATAACTAATCCTGTCTGTTCCCATAGAAATTTTCACTGATCCCACATGCTCCAAAGAAATTTGAAATAATCCCATCCCACTTGCTCCCAACAGGATTTTAACTAATCCCATCTGGTCCTGAAACAATATTTCCTGAATGATTTTTTTCACTAATCATGCCTGCTGCTGTAAAACTGTATAAATCCTGGCCTCTCCTAAAGGAATTGTAACAGATCTCTCCTGTCCTCTCCTGAAGGAATTTCAACTGTTCCCGTCTATTCCTAAAGTAATTTGAACTAATCATACCCGCTCCCAAAGGAATTTTAACTAACCCTGCCTGCTCTGAAAAGTTTTTTAACTAGCGCCCAACCGTTCCTGGAGGAATTAAAACAAGTCCCACCTACTCCCGAAGGAATTTTTAACTAATCCTGCTCACTCCCAAAGGATTTGAACTAATCCTGTCTATTGCTAAAGGATTTTTAACTAATCCCGCCTGCTCCTGGAGGAATTTTAACCAATCTTGCACACTGCTGAAGGAATTTTAACTCATCCTGCCATCTTTGGGAGGAATTTTACTATTCCCACCAACTCACATAAGAATAGTTACTACTCCTGCCTGATCCTGGCGGAATTTTGACCAATTTCTCAGAAAAGAAAAGTCATATGAAATTTCAACATGTGATTTTCAGGTACTTCACATATTATATACTTCACATATTATGTTTCACACATTTTTCATGTGTGTTTGTGTTTAGTTTATTTTAGATATGATTTTTCCAATTATTTATTTTCACATCTTTTTTAACTGATTCATTTATCACACTAATTTGTCAAGTGATCACATATTTCTTACATGTACAGTGCACCTAGTTGATTCCATTTCTTCAATATATAAATAAATTAGTAATGCAGTATGATCCAGCATGGTCTTTCTTTGTCCCACGAGCTTCATATCTGACCGCACGCACGTACTATTAGATATGCACCTTATTTCTGGAAATGTCGTGTGAATGAGCTGCAGTGAAGCGTATGCTGCTGATCCTCTGTGCTTTCTCAGCCTTGCTTCAGTACTAAGTGGAAGTTCATTTTCATCTGGATTACTTACAAGCACTTCAAGTGTCACTCTTTACACTAAGCTCATGCTTTGATTAACAAACCATGGCCTTGTTAACAAAATGTTAATTATTTATGCTCCTGAAAAAGCCAAAGGTGTTTTTTTAAATTTTTATTTGGTTATGTAAACTCATTTAAAAAAGAGGATGATGTATTACTATTAGTGAATTAGCTGTTGATGGTGTTTTGAGAGCAGCATGCAGGCTCACTGAGTCACCGTGATGGTCCAGGCTTTGAAAGTGGCCCATTGGAGGTAATGAATTCAGATTGGCCCTGTGTGTACCCCTCAGCTAGCATTAATGCAAGGCGAGGGTTGTCGCCTGGTCTTGTCACACAGAGACAAAGATATATGAGGCCTGGAGATATAACTCAGTCTGGCAGAAAATTATTCAATTATGCCTCTGATGCTTATGAATATGACGATGTCTGTCTCAGGTCAGGTGACGGGAGGCAGACAGTGTAATAAGATGTGCATGTTTGAATTTTCCTGTGTGTTTCTAGGGGCTGGGGTGTGTGCAAGAGTGTATTTATTCAAGCGGATGCAGTGATTTAGCATGCACTCAATGTTGTGTGGCTTCTTAATACAATGAGGTCTCAAATTGTCTCCTGGAAACTGACACCTGGATACTAAGGATTTGTCCCTCGCTTACAGAATTATGGCAGGTTAAAAGTTAAGGTACAATGAGGTAATGAGGTAAAAACGATCTATTTCAAGATCCTAAGAACATTTCATTAGCATTCATTCAACATTCATTGGAAGCCTGGCAAATTCTGTTAAAGGAAAACAATCAATGACGTGGTGATGTGATGTGGCTCGACGTGAAGCGGAGTTGTGGTTGTTTGCACACCAAATTCAATTATTTTTCCAATAATAGTGCATCCTGAAATGTTTTATTCCTCCTATACCACAGCAATTTTCCAACAGCTTCAATTTTTCATTTAATAATTAATGACGTCATACGTTTTATCCGTTTGTAGTTACATTTATGAGACAATTTATTTTCTGTTATCACTTGTTTCCTCACCCACATCTTTTTTATTTTTACTGAAGACAAAAAAAAGTAGCTCAAAACCCTTTGGAGAGATTAGTTCCAACTCTAATCTAATTAAGGATCATCTGAAACCTGGAGCCAGGTTGAGAACTGAGTCAAGTTTAGAACTAAATTTTGGAGGCCAGGCCAAGACATCAGGTTAGTGAGGACAGCTACAGCTTAGTCCCCATGTCCACTACACGGGTTCCTAACGTTCATAGACATCACTGCATCTCAGAAGGTGAAATTATACACTGCAGATCCACACTCGGATTTAAAGGAAGCGAACTCATTCGGCATGCATCTGTACGTGAGGCTCCTCAGATCTTTTCCGTGTCAGCGAGAGCACGCACTCGGCGTAATAAATGGGACAGCTCGTGACGAGTGCGTTAATTCTGAGAGATTTGCAAGAAGTCTCCGAGCATCCCTTTGTAGATGAAAGACTTCCACTGTTTTTGTCAATGGCCTCCAGCTATCTGAATTAAACATTGATTTTATCAGGACTCTAGCAGTTGAGGCCATGTGCTAAAGAGAGAGAGAGAGAGAGAGAGAGAGAGAGAGAGAGCATGTGTTGGGAATAGTGGGGAATAAAGTGAGAATGATGAATTCAGTGATGAACTCGGAGCCAGGCAATTAGGAGAGGAAGAGAATAATGTTGTTAAGGGTGTTTGTGTCGTTGGTTCACTGAGAACGCACAAAATGTTTTCATCCTGGAACACCTGACATTTCCTTTCACACCAACTTTTAAGGGATTTGTTCCTAGTAGATCTGATTAAAAAGTCTTCTCTGAGGTCATGTGAAATGAATAGAAGCAGTACCAGAATCTTTACAAACGTGACCTACTTACAAACTTTAAACCTTTCTTTGTTGTGTGTGATAATAAAAATAACACAACACTGATGCACAAATAAAGTGGATTTCACTTCAGATTGTTCCACACAATTTTTGTCAGTTGAGCTCAGGTTAATGGTCTCTCTCTCTCTCCCTCTTGGTTTTGTGTGTTCAGGGGAGCTGAGGGGTAAATGGGAATACGCTATATTAACCTTTATACACACACACTAGGGGTGTAACAGTGCAACACAATGCCAATCTCTATATTTGTGTCTGTTAAGTGCGACAAATATTTGTACATAAACCCAAAGTGAATCCAGTTTTGTGAATTCTGGCCCCTCAACCTCATCTACATCACTCAAAGTCATAATTCATCTAAACTAGAGATGTGTGTGGAACGTTTTAAAATCCTGCTCAACAGCAATGCTGCTGCTGTTTACCAAAGCAGGCTCAAATGTCAGCCCAAATGAAGATTCAATCTAGGGGCCATTTGACTATGTAATCACCCGAAACATCTATCATTGTAAAAATCTACAGTTTGGGCTAGAAAGATATCAGCCCCAGCCTCACTTATTCATACCATTTTGTGTATTTTTCTTATGCCCATTATTGGTACTGTTGCACTCACTTCCACAAAATTCCAGAATAATTCATCTTTTATTAACAGCACATAATCTGAGATGGATGCCAGAAATGAAATTGATGTCTTTTTATCTGTGTTAATTGCTTTGGGATAGAAATAAAATCTAAACATCTAAAAAAAAAGGAGTATTCCTTGAACAGTCTGGTGTACGCTATCTATAGGCAGCAGAGATTTATTGTCCTAAACCACACAAACAGTAGTTACGAGCACTTTGCTTTTGACTGCGAATAAACAGGATAATGAGGTGATTAATTAGCTGTAATTAATGCCAACTGTGTGACACAGGTGTTTTGACAAATATTTACTCAGGCAACATTTTATCCGAGTTCAGCCGAGGCTCATCCAGCTCGGTTTCTTTAGTCAGAGATTAAATGAAGTCAGAAGGAAGCATGGTGAATTTATCCCTTTTCTAGAAGAAGCAGTGCTATTGGAAAAAAAGAAAAAAGAAAAAAACCCCTCCTACCATCTTTCTATTCACACCTTCCAGAAGGATAGCAACCACCTTCTCTCAGCTCAGTGTGGTGGTGTTCCCTCTCACGCACGTCCAGGTGGGTCAAGAATAAATAATGAACCTGTATTTTCCTTCTTCTCTCATCTTCTCTTTTCCCTCCATCGCACGAAGCATAATAGCGAATATGAGTCATGTAATTGAGGAAAAAAACAGAAGTGGAAGCCATGGTTCAAATGGGTAGCTAAGTTTGGAACTGGGTTATATAAGCTGTCAGTGTTTGGTGTAGGCAAATGTGAGAGGAGAGGTAAAAGAGAGAGGGATGGTGACAGATGAGAGGGGAGGATCTGATCAAAGAGAGGAAATGAAGATGGTAAACCACAATGTTTATGTGAAAAACAGGGGGAGAACAAATGCAGGACTTTTAAATTTGGGCAAGAAGAAGAGTCAAGGTTGAGGATAAATGGAGTAGGGGTGGGGTGGATAAAGAGAGCGAATGGGAAAGGTGGTGGAGGCCCTACCTCTCTCTCTCACACACACACAGCAGCTTTCATTAAACACAGTCATCTTTTGGTAATAAGCACTTGAAGACTGATCTCTCTCTCTGCTTCCCTCAGGTGCTGCATTACCATAATGGCTTCTCGCTACAGCTCCAGTATTAGAACATGGAGGCATATTCCAAACCTAAACCCAATGCAACTTGTAATGCACATTATGCCGGCTCGACACATTAGATGTCATTACCAGAGCGGTGGCAGACAGCGTTCGGTCATTATCTGCTAAAGTGTTCCACAGGGAGGCGGAGAGACAAAAAAATCTGCAGAGAAAAGACACAAAGAGTTCAAAAATAGGCTGTTTTTTCCCCTTTCCGCTCAAAGTCGATCATTAAGCTGCTCTGAAAGAAGCGATTATTGGCAAATGACACACACGTGAAATTATTGCATATTCTCATTTACTTAACCACTGGCTGGCTTTGCACAGAACATACTGGTATTAATAGCAAACAACATATTAATTAAACGTAACGGCTTCGGTGGGATTAAGGGAATGGATATGTGCAACCTTTGCAGTATCGGAAGCCCTGCTGACCTTACTAATCAAAAATAGTCCCTGTACTGTTGTAACTGTATGTTTGTAGGGGTGCGTGCGCGCTGTGTTAATTTGCTTTCTGGATGACTCATAATGTAGACGTGGTATGAGGACGCTCATGAATAAGAGAAGCAAATAAAGTGCAAAGAAATGTTTCCGACTCAGAAATCCTAACTGTGGATGAGTATGAATATTTGATCATTTGTGTAAGCATTCCAAGGCAATCCCTCTCATTTTAGTAATGAGACTTCTGAGAGGTTTCCTAGAGAGGGGAATGGATTATTCATTACTTTGAAGAATGAAGAAGAAAATACAAACACATAAAGAAAGTCTCAGAGCACAGAGAGACAGAAAATCATATTTCAGTATATAGTTCATTTAACACTCGCTTAACATCTTATTTCAGGAGATCCAGAGGTCTATATGATGAGAGCAGGAGGGACCGGCTGTCACCTCCGCAGTGTCGCAGGCCACACAGAGCTCTCTGTCATTCCTGTAACACAGTTATGAAAGATTTATCACAGCACCAATGCAGCTAAAGCTCCTGTTTTTGTTGTTTTCACAGTCATTTGTGGTACAACATTAGGGACTTGAGAAACAGGATGCAAGAAACCACATCCATCATGAATGCGTATGTTTGAAATGTGCATTAGCACAGCAGTTGCTATAAGTGAAATCTCATAAGGGAATGCTGTCATGATATATTAGCTTTAAAATTTGTCATCGTATTTTGAAAGCGAACGGAAACACATGATGTGAGGAAGTAAACTTCTGCGATTTGTTGTCGTGCTTATGCTAATGTGTGCTTTCGTGCTATGTTGTGCATACAACGAAGTTCACAATGGGAGAAAACAGGTCTGTGTGTGTGTGTGTGTGTGTGTGTGCGTGTCCGTAAGCATAGCTGCAGGCAACACACCCCATTCTGTGCAGCAGTACGGGTGGAAAGCTGCCTGAGTGCCCCATAAGACCTTATTTCACTTTTCAACCCCTTTTGCTATCTCGATCAGTCATCCCTTCATCACTCTATTCCAGAACACACTTTAAGCTCCCAGTGCAGCGGTGCGTTTTAAACCTGAAGTCCCTTAACTGTCACATAGCATCTCTGCCCTGTTCTCCAGGTTTTAGCAATCTCAATTTGAAAAAAAAGAAGTCAGACTACGTAAGTTTGTCTGAACGTGAATCTCTAAATGTCTTTTTTTTTTTTACATTTACCATCTTTCAAATGTAATGATCTATGGATATGCATGATATGCAAAGTGAAACATTCCCATGTCTTCAGTGTTACCAATTTAGTAACTTTGTCGCTAGATTTAGCGACTTTTTGACCTTCCCTACCGACTAAAAATCTTATCCAGTGTTTAGCGACAAATTTGGTGACTTTGGCAACCTCCATCGAGCAACAGCAAAAATCACATTTCACCGATTTGTGAATGACGCAATCGAGCAACTTTTGGTGATATTTCCGAGAGCTAATAGTGACTTCTGGTGAGATTTTCCAGCAAATTAGATGTATGTATGCAAATTAGATGTTGCATATCATGTGACATCATCACACAACATACGACATTTAGCGACATTTCAGAGAGCTAATAGCGATTTCCGGTGAGATTTTTTTGCAACACTGCATGTCCTACTGCTATCCCAAATAGCTAGCCATATAGACAACTGTAGTCAACTTAGTAAACTAGCTTGTATTAGTGACAGGTCAGTGACCATGGGTGGAGTTAAGAGATGGCCAGGGGTAGGCAGCACCATCCTAGTATGAAAAATGACCACCCTTCTGTCATATGATGTGAAACTGAACAACTTGGTAAATCTAGATCTGATGGACTGTTTTTAAGTAATATAGAATGGAAGTATGCACTGACCCCATTCACTACAACATACAAACAGGTGAGGAAGCATTGGTCAAACGTTTTACATTAATATTAAATATTGATTATTTTGAGGCATAACATTGGATTTCTTCAGTTCGTTATTAGCTACTGTTAGCTAATGGAATTCGATTTGTAACACTAGCCTTATGTTATGTTAGCTATAACTGTTTTTGTAGCATGCTAGGTGACAAACAGCTTTTGCTAATATGTCTCTTATGTTCAATGGTGATTCTAAACAGGAAATACACAGATAGAGGTATCCACATTATGTAATTTTCTATGATGCAGATTAGTATTTTGATTTTAGTATTTTGGAGTATTTCAGAAATGTTGCTTGGGCTTTTCACAAGCTTCACCTCTACAGTATCGTTGAACCTATGTTGAGCCTACTGCACCCCAAGACTCCTGTTCTTGCCTGACAGAAGTGGAACCTCATGTGGTCTTCTGCGGGTGTAGCCCATCCACCTCAAGGTTGAACATGTTGTGAATTCTGGGATGCTTTTCTGCTCACTACGGTTGTAAAGAGTGGTTGTTGACCTTAGTTAGCCTTTTCTGTCAGCTCTGGGCCATTCTCCTCTGACCTCTGCCATCAACATTAAACATTTATGATGTTTGATTGGAATATAAACTTGACCTGTATCTGCATTCATTATGCTGCTGCCACATGATTGGCTGATTAGATAATTGCAATAATGAGCAGCGGTCCAGGTGTTCTTATTAAAGTGGCCAGTGAGTGTGTTCTAAATCGTAGGAATTACAGTATAGTATGTGAACATACCTAATTCAGCTCCTACTCTGCTAACTGATCAGCTTTGTCTATGTGAAATTAAATATGTATCACACAATGAAAAGTACTTATTGTTTTGCAGGATCTTTAGAAGCACCTTTCTGTAGTCGAGCCTGATGTCAGAGGAATGTGAGAGCCAAGACTACAGTAAGATATATGATTGCATTGTAATCTCGCACATTCTCGAGTCGGAGCTGCAACAGGAAATGTGATGGTTAATTATATATTTCAAAAGCTGTAATTGCTTTAATTCCCTGTAATTAATCAGTAATTGCGGCAAGAGTGCTTTTCAAGGGTTTGCTCGAGTTGAACAGACCTTTTCAATATGTAGAGTGTGAATATAGATGAGAGAGAGAGAGAGAGAAACTGAGAGAGAAAGAGAGTGAGGGAGGGTGGATGAGAACATATCTCTTCTATATTTAGTGAACCTTGGCACCATACAGCACAATGTATCATTTAAACATTCATCGCTGTTTCATATGCAAACAGGATCGCACAAAAATGAAGCTTGTCTATGGCATGTTTTCTTACCTTTTTTTTTTCCTTCTGGAGACGCTGGTAGTTGTGGAACATCTGCTAGCCTGATTGCTGAATCTACACTGAAATCACACACCCCTTATCAGTACATGTCCTATGTGATTTGGGGCTCCATCATGATAGCAGATGTTGAGTAATTACAGATCTAAAAACAGCAATGGCACCTGGAGACATCAAGTGTGTTAGAATAGAAGAAGGAGGTAACTACATGGACATGGAGTCTGAGCACTTTCCTAGACTACTGCTTGTGACTTAATTTTATACAGTAACATTCAGCCAGAGCACGAGGTGAGAGAACAAATTATTGGCTTTGAAAGTTTATTACTTTATTCTAGATGTTTCCCCATAGAGTGAGTCAGTTTTTATTGCTGCAGGGGAGTGAACCAAAATAGTATGCGACTTGTACGGATTTTTAAAAGCACCTGCTTCTATACGCTGGGATATTAGATGGAATAAAGAATGGTACTATAATGAAATGCAATTACCCTAAAGTTTTATTGAAGGGTTTTTAGAATTTGCATAAACGCTTTATGGCCCTGTGTCATTTACGTATAAATGAGAAGTGATACTTTTCATTTTCATAAAGTCATATGGACTGACTTTTTTGTGTTACATAAACTCTTTAGTTACCAAAGCAACCTGGAAAAGAACTACTAGATTTTGTGACACATCGTCAAAGCACACCATGGTAAGCATATTTTAAAGTACTTAAATACTATCATATGGTTTTAGCTATGACTATTATTGTAGCGTGCTAGGTGACAAACAGCTGTTGCTTATGTGTGTTTTTTATGGCCAATGGTGATTTGGAACAGGCCATACACAGATAGATATATACACATTTTCTATGGATACAGATTAGTATCTTGTTTTTATTGTTTGTATTGTGGAGCATTTCAGAAACGTGACCTGGTCTTTCTCCAGTCTTCAGCTCTCCAGTTTCGGTGAGTCTGTCCCCACTGTAGCCTCAGATTCCTGTTCTTGGTTGAAACACATGAAATCCAATGTGGCCTTTTACTGTTGTAGCCTATCCACCTCAAGGTTTGATGTGTTGTGCATTGTGAGATGCTTTTCTGTACAAAACGGTTTTAAAGAGTGGTTGTTTGAGTTACTGTAGCCTTCCTGTTTACTCTGGCTGACAGTGTTATGCCACACCATGACACAGCATGAGTAGCAGTTCAGGAAGCGTGTGATAGCCTGCACCCTCCCCAGCTGGTAGCTGTTGTATGATAGGGGACCCCTGAATGGTGGGTGGGAATTAGCCAAGACTAATTAGTTAAAAAATTGGTGGGTGTTGGGTGGGGGAATAGGTCAATGACAGTCATGAGAGACAATGGCCTATTAGGGGAAATTTATATATATATATATATATATATATGTATAAAATCAACTACATGTTAGTGTAATCTCAGGTCATAATCTCCACACATGTCTGCACATTAGAGACCCTAACTGGGATTAAGCTCTTACTGAAGATGAATGAATGTATGAAGTTCATATAAAATTTCACTTCGAAAAATTTCCCGACTTTATATTTGTGTATAACTTGTAATTGTGTGTAAGCTGCCCTTTGATTTTCATATAAAATTCCAAATCTCTGCTGCCTTACACTTTTATTTTTTGGTTGACCCAATGAGCTCTGACAGCTAAAAAAATCTGTCAGATGAAAAAGTGTATTAGACGTTTTTCCAAGGTTGTTTATGAACATTAATGGTGCTAAAGTTCAAATACTCTACATTTCTGTGGTTTGGAAACTGTTTTCAAAGCTGAGTGCCTGCATAAACTGTGATGCTGACCCTGTGTGAATACTTTATATAATCAGTGACAGCAGATTGCAACTTTTATGTTTTGGCTCAGTACTCCTGTATATTGAATTTAAAATGAAACGAGGATAGAGTGCAGAATTTCAGGTTTAATTTAAGGGAATTTGTAACTGTATTGGCAAACCATATCAGAAGCACAGCCCTTTTTATATATAGTACCCATTTTAGGGGACCAAAGATAACTGGACAGTTGTTGGCTCAGTTGTTTTTTGGCAGGCTGTGTGTTACTATATTATTACATCATGCACAGGAAAGTAACAAATGATCTGGCAGTAATGGCTCATGATGTAAAGTTCTTGGCTAGGAATGGAGGGTTGCCAGGCAGCCACTATCCTTGAGAAAGTCTTTAACCCTCATTTGTTATACAATATGTTTAGGTTTTATTGGATAAGAAATGTTTCCTTGGATGAAAGAAATAAGAATTTGGAAAATGTAACTAATTCCCAATAATTGACAGAAAACAATGTTAGAATATTCATTCAAGTATTCCACAGGTTCTGAAAAATGTTCCATAAAATAATGAATAACGTTCCAGCAATGTTCTAAAAACATCTGCTGTAATAATGCTTTCATGTTAAACATTGTTTAAAAAAAAGAAACATTTTCAGAACACCGAGGAAACTTGACAGATTGTTTGCCTCACGTTTTCTCCCAAATTCTTTCATCTGCCAATTCCCACCCATCAACCAGGTAAGCGCAACACACTCGGAGTAGAGCGCTATCTACCCTCTTCCGCGTTCACTATAAACTACACACAAGCAGTAACCAAAGGTCACGATTCGACCAGGAACCCTGAAGCTGTGAGGTGGCAATGCCACCTGTTGCCCAACAAACGTTCTACTAAACTGAGTTCTTTTCTGGATCCTATACTCTATGTGCCATTTATGAAGATACCCCAGTGTCTTGTAGTTATAAATTTAAACATTTTCAACCAAATACAAAAAAAAATGTGATTTAAGAATCTGTTGATTTATTCAATTCCTTTTTGCTCCTGGATTATAGAGGATACCTACATGCTTGATTTAATACAGATACCCTTGAACACATTCTGCACTTTAACCTAATAATTATTGTTTTGCCTAAATTCCAGTGTACAGGTGACAGAGGACAACCAGGTTACATCCTGAGCCACAACAGCATGTCTTGTATCCTACAATCAGTTCTTGTGACTTTCAAACAGGGATGTCGTATAAATGCCTTAATTAGTTATAATATTAAACATAATTAAATAATTCCAGGTAATAAATTGGCTCCATTCCACTGTCTTGTGAGACCAATAAAGAACCTGTCCAGCAGGATTATTAGTCCACCATGCTACCATGATATGATGTACCACTGGAGTCAATCCTAGGACTGTTTATGTCATCTTTATTGGCCACTTTGGAAATGTGAGCTAAGTTGTGGCCTGGTTCTTAACATGCCTACAGGATTGATCTTACCACATGGGTTTGAGAGGTTTAGTTTCATCACCTTACAACTTTACTACTGGAGTCCCTCAGGGGTTAGTATGTGGTCCACACTTTTTCTACCCTTTTTTAGCTACCGAGGGTGCATTCTTCTAGTGATGAAAACAAGTCTCTCAAATCTGTAACCTGAAACATATAAAACCTTTTTTAAACCTATATAATCCAGAAAATAAAATACTGTCAACAGTAAGTGAAGCAGTGAAATTATCAGAATAGCTAACAGTTTTGATAGACAGCTGACCTCATGTATGGTTTAGCCTATGAGCTAGCATCAGCAAATATGAAATAACAAACAATGATTACATCTATTATTATTCAGGTTGCAGCAAAAGCCCAAATGTAGCTGTTTATTTCAATGTTATATGGATTACTGTATACACATTAATGTAAACTAGCTAGCTAGTCTTTTTCCAAAAATGAATTGAACCAAGAGTAGTTTTGCTTATTTGTTATTGCATACAAAGTACAAATCAGGTTTGTTTTATTTTGTGGAATAAATTAGTTGCACAATAAAAAGAAAATATCCCAGTATTTTCCTCAGTTTGACAAAGTACCTTCAGTGTAGTTAGCTCATTTTTCTTAGTAGCTTGTCATTTAGCTAGTATTTAGCAATTTTATATCATGACTAGCTTGTAGCAAGTAGTATTTTGGCTGTAGATTAGCAATTTTATATCATGACTAGCTTCTAGCTATGTAGCTTAGCAATTTTATATCATGACTAGCTTGTAGCTATGTAGCTTAGCAATTTCATATCATGACTAGCTTGTAGCTGGCTAGTATTTTGGCTGTAGCCTAGCAATTTTATATCATGACTAGCTTGTAGTTTAGTTAGTAGTTTGGCTGTACATTAGCAGTTTTATATCATGACTAGCTTGCAACTAGCAAGTTACAATAGCAAAAAATGAGCTTCCCTAAAACTGTCACAGTCCCTCCAGCACACACGGCTAAGCATCTTGGTATAATTTAAGGCAATAGGTTGATCAATTTTTTCCCCCAACCGTATCACATCAACCAGCAAACAAATGACAGATTTCTTCTTCACAGGTTCAGAAGAATACATACCTTTATATACAATACCTTTCCTGACTATAAAAATCTGCTCAACTTCCTATACAAACTCTAGTTATTTTTCCACTTGCCTACTGAAGTTTTCTGCATGCTGCTGGTCTCCCTTTGTAAGTGAGATTTCCTTTATCGAGCATTCAGAATGCTGCTGTTCATCTGGTTCATAAGGTCACTCCACTATCTTCCAGTTGCAGCAAGAATCAAATTCAAAACTTGTGAAAGGGCTTTGCACCACATTATCTACACATCGTGATTCAGAACTACACAGCTGCACGGCAACTTAGGTCTTGTTCTTCAGAGCACATGGCATGCCCTTCTCTGAGGTCTAAACATGCACAGTTTTGCTGCTTCAGTGTTCTTGCTCCTCTATTCCTTTCAGCCTTTATCTTCAGACAGTATCGAGAATAACCCTAACTTTCTTTGTGCTTACTTTTTATTGATCATCTTTTGT
>JAOTRR010000001.1:29982647-29993911 GCA_028570945.1 Gogo arcuatus
ACCTTTTCTTTTAACAACACTCAGTAAGCGTTTGGGAACTGAGGACACTAATTGTCAAAGTTTTGAACGTGAAATCCTGTCCCATTCTTGCTTGATATGACTTTAGTTGCTTAACAGTCTGGGGTCTCTGTTGTTGTATTTTGCGCTTCATAATGCGCCATACATTTTCATTGGGAGGCAAGCAGGCCAGTTTAGCACCTGCACTCTTTTACAACGAAGCCATGCTGTTGTAACACATGCAGAATGTGGCTTGGCATTGTCTTGCTGGTATAAGCAGAGACGTCCCTGAAAAAGACATCGTCTGGATGGCAGCATATGTTGCTTCATAACCTGTATGTACCTTCCAGCATTAATGGTGCCTTCACAGACGTACAAGTTACCCATGCCATGGGCACTAAGACACCCCTGTACCATCGCAAATGCTGGCTTTTGAACTTTGTGCTGGTGACAATCTGGATGGTCCTTTTCCTCTTTAGTCCAGAGGACACAACGTCCGTGATTTCTAAAAACCATTCAAAATATGGACTCATCAGACCACAGCACACTCGTCCACTTTGCATCAGTCCATCACAGATGTGCTTGGACTCAGAGAATTCAGTGGCCTTTCTGGATGTTGTTAATATATGGCTTTCACTTTGCATTTATAGATGCAGGGATCGAAGGTCACGTGCATTCATTGTTGGTTTTTGGCCTTGCCCCTTACGTGCAGGGATTTCTCTGGATTCTCTGAATCTTTTGATGATATTACGGATTGTCAATGGTGAAATCCCTAAATTCCTTGAAATTGTACATTGAGATACGTTGTTCTTAAAGTGGTGAACCTCGCCCTATCCTTGCTTGTGAACAACTGAGCCTTTCAAGGATGCCACTTTCATGCCCAATCTTGATACTATCACCTGTTTCCATTTAACCTGTTTACATGTAGAATGTTCCAAACAGGTGTTTTTTGAGAATTCCACAACTTTCCCAGTCTTTTGTTGCAGCTGTTCCAACCTTTTTGGAATGTGTTGCAAGCATCAAATTCAGAATGGGTGTATATGTACAAAAAACAATAAGGTTTATCAGTTTGAACAGTAAATATCTTGCATTTGTATTGTATTCAATTGAATATAGGTTGAAAAATGATTTGCAAATCACTGCATTCTGTTTTTATTTACGTTTTACACAGCATCCCAGCTTTTTTGGAATTGGGGTTGTATACTGTATATACTGTATATACTAAAAAGTGAAGATAAACTCATATGTTGCAAACACCTGAGGATGAATTAATAATCTAACCTTCTATAGCTACAATAAGGAATAATACCAGTATGTTAAGATGCATTTTAAAAACTATTCTTTATGCATTTATGACTTTTTAAATTCTACAGCAATCATTACATGCAAAATAATAGGGATGTAAGAAAATACAATCTTTAACCATGAGAGAATATGAGCATTATATCATGAGATGTGTAGGCAAACTGCAAATCATTAGATAATGAATAAATACAATATACAACCAATTTGACAACTCTGTGAATGCATTCATTCCATTTCTAGCATTTAGAATTAAGCTCGCCATTTTCTTAGCAAGTCGATAAATTATTGACACTGCTGCTTTTTCCCCCTCAGCATTTCAAATGCGTTATTCTCTTTCAAACTCTGACATCGTGTATTTCAAAAGTGCATGGTTTTAAAATAGGAACAAAGTAAATGCAAGAACTCTGGCTTAGTGACTTACTCT
The DNA here is from genome assembly GCA_028570945.1 of Gogo arcuatus. Lineage (NCBI taxonomy): Eukaryota > Metazoa > Chordata > Actinopteri > Siluriformes > Anchariidae > Gogo > Gogo arcuatus. Next base: position 29,984,374 of record JAOTRR010000001.1, read on the forward strand.
TTAATAATGGGGAAATTGTGTAAAAGCCAGCAACGTTTCTACCTGTCTATCAACAAAAGAGGGAGATGAAAGAGCAAGAAGGCAGTGTGATGTTTTCACTTAAATGTCATTCTTCTTGCACCAGGTTCTAGTGCTGTGTGAGGTTCAGCTCCTCTGAGTCTACCTGTTTCTCTGTTGGAGTCTTCAAGATCTAAGAAACATCAGTGCTAATGTATAAAAGACGTACCTCTGCTTTTTTTTCCCCCCACGCAGACTTTTACAGGGAGAGAGAAATTTATTCTGACAGAAATGAGGCATGTGGTGAACTTTCTCTTGCGATTCCTGTGGCTGTCACTGTTAACTTCAAAACATGCCACTGTTTTTTGCTCCCAGTAGATTAAAAACCTGGATCATTGGCTTTTTCTTTTAAGATGTGGACAACATTTTCAATATACAGGAACTTATACTGTATGTTTACGAACGAGAATATGGACTAAGGGATTTAAATGAATGCAAATATGAGTTTATTTAAATATACACTCTCTGTGCCTGTAGTGATCTCTACATTACATATCCTAATGTGAAGTTGATTGCTTAAAGTAATTCTATCTTGTATTATTTATTTGAAAGGAAGTTGTTAGTCACAACAGTGGCCAGATATATTTAATTCTGAATGGTTTAGTGTTACATGTTCCTCTGTATACACTGTTGCTGTATTGTTTTATAAAAGGCCTTTAACTCCTCCTATAACCAGAAACTTATCCATTCCATCCACCTCCCACAGCTGGTTTAGTGGGATACTAAACCACTAGCCCAAAATATCACAATAAAATATTCCTGCTAGCAAGCATGGTATCCTAGACAATAAAATGAATGTTTCAGCAATAAAAAAAACCCCAACAACTTATTAATATAATTTCCCACTCACTCTAAATGTGGTGGATCACTCAGGACATGGGTTTGGTGTCCCATATTTGCATTAAAGGTACAATGATAAGCTTTATAAACCTTCACATTTTCAAGTACTGTACTTGCACAAAATCTTCAATGGCCTCAAACAACATTTAGTAAAATAGCAGGGTTAGTTCAAATTTAAGTTCACCCATGCATACACTCTAGAAAAAATGCTGAAGTTAGCACAATAAAGTTTGCTTTAGCTGGTTTCTTTTCAGGAAAGTTTCCAAGAAGAAGCTATTCATAAACCTAGAACTTTTAGCTATAAAAGGATCTTTGAAGAACCCTTTTTCCTTAGATTGTAACTTCCAGCTTTCTGGTATAAGCACCGATGGGGAGAAATGATACCAACCAAAGAAATAAAAAAAAATATGAAAAAAAAAAGGTTTTGGTTTTCCAAGATGGCTGCCTCCATAATGTTACAGTGCTGATGTAAAGTTTTGTTCATTTTATAGATCACAGTAAGTCACTTTGTATCATAAACAGCATGCTTGCATAAATATTGAAGTTGACATTATTTATGCTTGTTTATAAGTTACTAAACTTTAGAATTGAAACCGGCTTGGGGTCATGCTTTTGTAGGCAATTAATCAACTAGAAGGACACTTGGTATTGTTCATACCTCCGCCAAGCCACATATTCGGATTTGCATCAAAATCTAATCAATTGTTCCTTGGTCCATGGCCCACCTTTCCTCAAAATTTCATCAAAATCCGTTCACTACTTTTTGAGTTATGTTGGGAAAAAACAAACAAACAAACAAACAAATAAATAAACAGAGGTGAAAAGATAACCTCCTCCAACAAAGTTGGCGGAGATAATGATGGATGAGTGGGTGAATAGGTGGAGTGATGCAGCTTAACACAATGTGGAGATACTGTTACCACCTGAAATGTGATTATTTTCCAGTAAAAACAAAACAAAACACCATACTTTGTATATTGTTACATTTAATGTTGTGTCCCTTAAACAGGCTAGTTCCTGTTATCACTTGTTACAATAATTATAAACAGTTGTTCTCTCAGCATCCTTTCTTTTTCTGTCTCTCCTGAAATTAATAAAACAAACAACCAAACAAACAAGCAAAAAAGACCATAAATTGCAAAGTCCCTCATTCTGAAGACTTTCCCATGGCGGAAAACTTACTGACTGTTACAAAGCCCAAACACTGGAGACTCCTTTCATAAATGTTAAATAACAATCTCCTTACAGAAATCTTCACCTTGTCAATGATTATAACATCTTTTATAAATCTAAATCTATTTTTAGACTTATGTAGAGCGTCCGTTATGCAAGCCCATGTGAATATGCTGTTCCTATAGAAACCGTAACATCATTAGAACTAGCACATTAATATAAACCTGGGATTTGTCTTGCAGCCAGAACTACATTCCGAGCTGCTGTTAAAGAAAATTACAGCAGGTTAAAGATAACAGAAAACGCCTTCTGACCTTTTTTCGACTGGAAGGGGTACCTGGTCTGACAGGGTCTCGGTTTTTACAAAAAATTGGATTTTGGAACAAGGTTGTGGTGGGAAAAAAGCAAGACAACAGGTGCTTTTTTTGTTTGTTTGGGTTTTTTTCTTTTGGGGTTGGGGTTGTCTGCAGATGCCAATGTGAAACAAAGCAACAAAGGCTTTGACAAACAAAGGGAAAGTGTAACCCTACATTCACACGAAAAGTGGCGAGAATGACAAAATTCGCTCTGGCTAAGTTCGTAGACGCTTTGTGACGTAGATGAAATAGGTGGCTACAAGGTTCTTCAGCATGCTTTTTCTTGCAAACTTTATTTTTAAGGGCTGCAAAGCAAACACGCACGTCAACCGGTATCTTATATCTTAATAAAAATAATTTTTAAAAATAATTAAAATAATTAAATAATTGTAAAAATTGGTTAACAATACCATTAGGGAGCCCAGGTAGACTTTTTTATTTTTACTTGTTTTTTTGCCTTGTTGCAAAAAAAAAAAAAAAACACCAAAACTGACTGCTTTCATTTTAATATATCCAACGTACACCTCTCCTCTTGTAATACCTCCCGTTTGACAGCATCCTTCAAGTCACATGTAAGTAAATAACCAACACTCTTTTGCATGCTGTGGCACAAGTTAGCATGCAATTCCCTCCAACACCTCCAACACCAACAGTTTCTGACACCTTGGTTCATGCTTCATTATTTTTTTATTTATGTCCCTGTATGCAAACAGGGACACATCATAAATAATGGGGAAACCCACCACTGCAGTTATCAATTTCTCCTCTGTGGTAGGCTACTTGGGAACAGTTTGAATGGAGCCAAAATTTACACGACTGTGTTCTCTGGGATTCTTTAGAGAGAAGCACTTCTAAATTCTGATTGGTTGCTGCCAAACCTGTTTATAGCTCATTACCATAAAGTTACCTGGACTTCAACTTTGTTCTGACACCCCCACCCTCCAAGATGCGCTGCCAATGATCTCGCCACCAAGAGATGCTGGCTCACATAGAAAACGAATGGTGTGAACGTATGGTAAGTGCAGACAGTGTCTATGACATTTCTGTTGTAAGATATATTCCAAAGCTTGGGAGAGGAAAAGTAGATTAAGGAATGGATAATGTTAGTAAAATAAATGCAAAATAAAAATGCAAGTGCTCCATGGTGAAATTTCACTGTATTACAACATACAAACTTATCACATTATAACAAGAAACTTTTCTAGTTATAACAATATACTATTTATCTTGTTATAACATGATAGCTCATTGTTATAACAAAATGTTTCACGTTATAACATGAAAACTAAACATGAGAACTAACCTTATAACGTTTCATATTATAACACGATCATTTATATTGTACGGCTATAACGTGAATCTCAAGTTAGATTGAGGAAACAGTGTCCGGAGAACAGATAGACTGGTGAATACGGCTCATTTACACAATTTGATTAAGTTCTACTTCATGCTTGGATTGAGACATGGTGAGATTCTGCTGTTATTGAGCACAGTGGATGATATTGTAATAATATCTTGTTATAATGTGAAATTTCACGTCATAACAAGATAAATAGTATATTGTTATAACAAGAAAAGTTTCTTGTTATAATGTGATGTGTGTATGTTGTAATAACATGAAAATATCTCATTTTAACGTGAAAATATCTTGTTAAAACGTCGAAAAACATCTTATCACAACGTTATAACATGATACCAATACGTTTTTCTTTTTCTCGCATAGCAGCAGTACTTTTCTTCCATAATTTACCATGCAGAGAGTAAGAAAAAGAAGAAAAATATGTCTCCTTTTCCTAATGCTCAACTTTTTAATCCAGTTTCAGGTCTTTTTATGTGTTTTTTGAAATTTAGTTGGGCTGTAAATTTTGCTGAGACATAGCAACACTGTCCCTGGCTGCAAAACATTTGAGAAGATTATCAAGTCTGTGATGCTATTTATTCCCTAGTTATTTATTAGTGCTTATTAATTCCCAACTCCAAGGAGGCATGGATTATCAGTTTCACTGTAATTACTAAATAATGCATAATGAATAATATGCTTTAAAGTGAATAACTGAATAATAAGCCAGGGTTTTTTAGGGGTTAAAACAGGATTTTATTTGTGGATAGTTTGAGGCATATATTTATGCAAAAGATTTTGCAAGAGAAAATCCTTCCACTATTTGTTATCTAGGTTCAGTGAAAAAAGGAAATATCAGACACTAAACATGTCTTGGCTAATCGACTCTATTTGGGATGAATGTATGAATTGGACGTTCCTTTAAGACCATGCAGTTATCAAAAGCTCTAGTGTGCAATTATAGTTGTTCATGCACTGAGTATTGGACCACTATCTGATTATTTACCATGTTCTGTATCATATGAGACATCTAGTCCAATATGCATTTGTGGGATTTGATGTCTGAACTCTCTGATATAGATTTCAGAGAATGCTGTTGACGTTGAGATCATTTGATGTTGCACCCAGACGGCAAGAGGGAAAAAAATGCTCATGAGAAGCTTCGACACTCAATCACTCGTCTCAGTAAACCTGCCAGATGACACTTACAGCAAAAACACATTACCCAAGCCATGTTTTGTTGTCTTTTTTTTTTTCTCAGGCTGCTTTGCCTGGGGGTCATTTGCCAATCCATATATTTCACTCTTTCAAAAGCTTAAACCATCTTTTTTTTCCCCCAGTTCCTCAGTATCTTCCTTTTCTCCTAAATTGTGTCAATGTTCTCTTGTCCTCTTTGTAAACCTCTGTGTCAAACCCTCATCCTTGGTATTTTTTCAGAGGTGAGCTTAGAGCAAGAACAAGTAACAGCACGCACTTACACAGCACACAAAAAGAGAAAGAAGCGATGGGAATGTAACGAGGAGGGCATCTGAAGTGTCTAGCAAACTTTGCAGGAATGACGGGAAGAAAAAAAAGGTTCTCATTGACATCATCAGTCTGAGCCGTTTCTTTTTTTCCCATCTGAAGTTTGTAAAAGATTTTCATGTCATTAAGGAGCAATTAAAATGTCTGCATAGTTTAGTCACATAGCTTCCGCTGGAGTTATTCAGAGCTCCAAACCTCCGGCGCTTGTTTTTTCTGGAACTGTTGTGTCACTCTGGCTGCAGAGTGATAGTAACCTGTGCTTCCAGCAGCATGCAGTGTGTGTATGTGTGTGTGGGTGGGTGTGTAAGTATTGCAACCAGACAGCCACAGCGACGGCTCTGTCACTCATCCAGCCGTCCATTCCTCCCTGCAGGTGCCGAGACTTGCGGCCACGTTTCCACATTGCTACAGCCATACTGAAAGAGCAGAAAGCCAAAGACTGTTGTGGTCAGTGTCACAACCGATGCTGGGAAAAATGACTGATCCTATCCACAGAGAGAACCGAGCCTGCCAGACATGCGCTTGGAGAAAAAAAAAACCTACAAGTCGATTAAAATAACTCAATAGTCCATGCTGTCAGCCTAACCCTGGGGTGAGAAGGAAAGTGAGAGAGTGAGGTGGAGAGAGGTCAACCTTACCAACACATTCCTTTTTCATACCCGTTGATTGGAACACATTCTCAATACCTTCTTCAGGAGCATACTGAAGCACTTCTTCCAGTCCCCATAGCAACCTTGGTCGTGCGATGTAGAGCTTTCAGTGCTGTAGAGTAGACAAGCTGACCTCTTGTTAATTGCGGATACGTTTTGGAGCACATTGCTCAATGCCATCTATGGATTTATACAGGGAAGTGTGTGGTTATTGGAAATTGAGTAGGCTACCTACTTTCATAGGTTTACCAAATAGGACACCAACTTGCTACCAGCTAAAAAGCCATGGGTCACTCATGGGCCATCCAATATAAACTCAGATCATCTAGAAGGAATTATCTTATGATATACAGAAAATGAAAAATATCCATTGCTAAAGCACATCAGTGTTTGTCTCAGCTACAGTACATAATCTGTGGAAGGATGTGTTCTAGTCTTACTTCCTGATTTTATACAGTAAAGAACATCTCCCCATAGACTATTGCACACTGCAGCACATTCATACACACATCGTAGACACACTCATCACAATTTCCTCATACCTCTTTCAGTTTCACTTTGTGTGTACTGAAGTTGAACACTCATCTCTGATCCTTTACTGATGTCCATAAAAGATATTAAGAGATTATAAAACCTCTAACTATTGCTTCTCTGAGGTCATGGCTGATGCCCTTTCTTCATGGAAGGATGTAGACAAACACCTCTAGAACACCAAACTGCCAAAAGTTCTGCTTGTAAAGAGGTAGTCAAGCTTCTTGAGTATGAACTAATCTTTGGGAAAAGATTTTGGGAACAATGACTACATATTGAAATGTTTTGTGGGTTTTTTGTTGTGCCGTGAGGTTGTTAGTTTATAGATGTTAGTGAGGACCACACAATTGTGATTTAAGCCCTGACAAATAAAAACACGGGATGAATTTTCCTTTTCCCATGACTATTTACTTATGTGTTTGTTTTGTTCCCTGGTTTTAGACATGAAGAATGTCTAGTGCTGAGTTTGACTCAGCTCACCATCTAGGTGATGGTCTGCCTTTAAGAAGATCCACGAGTAACGGACAGTTTATCCCCATAACTGATCCCCATGGTTCCTCAGACTATGTACATAAATCTCAGAAGTTAAAGATTGAAAAAATTCCAGATGTGGTCTTCTGCTGTTTTATCCCAACCACCTCAAGATTTGATGTGCATTCTGAGATGCTTTTCTGCTCACCATGTTTGTAAAGAGTGCTTATTTGAGTTACCGTAGCATTCCTGGCAGCTGGAAGTAGTTTGGCAATATTCCTCTGACCTCTTTCATCATCAAGGCGTTTCCACCGACAGAATTTCCACTCACTGGATGTATTTGATCATAAACCAGTGACAAAAAAAAAGCACTTTGGTTGCAAGAAGTTAAATTCCTCAAATGCAATGCTTTAGAAGTAATAAAAAATAATTAAATGTCCAATAGGCCTATAGTCATTGTTGTACACTGTTGGCATATAGCAACATACCCAAAAATACCTCCTAAAAAAATAAAATAAAATAAAAAACATCATAATGCAGTGCAGTACGGGGTTATAGAAATAAATAAATAAATAAATAAATAAATAAATAAATAAATAAATAAATAAAACTGTTTCCACAGAAACAGGATGTTTCAGACCAAATAGCTTTATTTATTACATTCTTTTTATATCTGTGAGTCAATAAAAGCACATCATTTTATTTGAAATGCACATTATTCTGTAGTTCTGTTTGCCTATAAGTTCTATGTGGATTTTGTTTTAAATGCGAGCAGCTCAATTTGTTTAATTTGGTCATGTATACAGCCTAAATGTTATAACTGTAAACTGACGTACATATGCAGTAGTTTATCATGACTGTATCTCACCACAGAAACTGTATCAGCCTTGTTGATATCAAAGGCAGTGCTAATTCTCCTGCACTCTCAATAGGAAAGCGTTCTTTAGATCTGATTAACAAAGCAAGCAATGAGTTGAGGGGGGTTTTTTTCCTTCTTTTTTTGGCCTCTTCCTGCTGTCTTGTTTTCCACGCCTCTGACTTGCCCTTTCTGTGTGTCGAGCTGCCGCGTCACAGAGCGTGCGGTTTTCCTCTCCTCGCGGCACACAGGAAATGTTGCAGTGAAAAACAAACTCAGTCACCTTTTCCATGCTCTTCAAAAGCCACAGTGGCTAAATATAGGGGTCTCAAACGACCAAAATAAACTGCTTAAACAATGGTGTTTGGTTATTTTTTGATTCAAACCACAGAGTGTTGTGCTAATCATGTTAGTGGGCCACGAGACTGCTAAAAACACAACAACTTCCGTAAAAATGAGTGACTACATTCACAGCTTCTGGTGAACACACAGACACCGGATAGCTTACTTATTAGTTGGCGTTACCGCCTTCATGTGGTGTGTGTTAGCTTGTATTAGAACTTCATGGCTCTATGACTTAATGACAGCAGACTGTATTGACAAATAGATTTTCCATACATTGATTAGGTGAAGAAAGCCGTCAAAATGAGCACATCGGATTCCAGTTACAGCAGGGTGACGTGTGTTAGAGATGCCTCAGAGGCAATAAATGTTTTATACTGCTATAATAATAGTAGTAGGCTTGTTATGTAGCTAAGTAAGGCTATCGTTAACAAGATGACACCTTCTCTGTTGGAATTCTGTGACAGCACACAGTGGTTTAGGTCCATTATGTCAATCTGACTGGCCATGGCTATTTATGTAGAGCCAGAGAACAGGAAAGTCACTCTCTCTCTCGCTCTCTCTCTTTCACTCTACCCTTACTCGCTCTTCCTCTCGCTCTGTTGTCTCAAAACGGAAAAGGTCACAAGGTCAGCTGACCCTAAGAAAGTGAATTAGCCTTCATTGTCTGTGCATAAAGAAGGTAAAAAACCACCCTATAAACAGGCCATAATATATGCTGCCTGAATGGACACTAGGGATGAATCAGACAAGGCTTAATAAGTTACTATGGCGACACAGAAGGAGAGTGATATAGAGCTATAGCATTGCTAAGCTGTAAGTTTCCACACTGCAAACCTGTGATCATTTGAACTCCTCTCCATGTTGTTAGCCAGACACTAACCACACAAGCCGGGTTTTGTAAGAATGCAGCGGCGAGCGCCTTTACTGCAACGCTATTTACTCGAGAGAATCACCTCATAAACACACCCTGACAGTATATCCATCATGTCAAGAAATTATGTGTTGCTTGAAAAATAGCCTTCGTTAAAGCAGCCTCTAAACACCCATTGCAATCACATGCCTATTGCTCAGTGTTATCAAAACGTGTTAAAGATCTCACACATCATAACAGTCCACAAACTATTTGAACCACTTCACTTTAACAGGACGTTCCGTTTTAACACTGGTTTAGATTGTGGGTTTGTGTTAAAGATCCAAATGAACAGATTTGTTAATTAGAACAATGCACTGTTTATTAAGCTGTGATTTACACACAGCTGGAAGTTTATTACTTTATTAGGTGGAGATAATAAACTGGCAGCTGAATATGTGTGTATAAATAAATATGCATACACTGAGCTGTTTTTTATTATTAGGTATACCTAATAAAGAAACTAATAAGCTCGCAACCCAGTGC
>JAOTRR010000001.1:30140589-30151690 GCA_028570945.1 Gogo arcuatus
TATATATATAAAAATCACATCACACACTCACACACATGGTTTATGGGTATCATATTTTCTGCTAAAACTAATACCCCAGTTTTAACTTGCATGTTTGACAAAAGTTTACATACACCTAGACTAAAGACATTCAAACGCAATTTTTCACAACTCAACACATTTCATGTTATCAGACATTTCCTGTGATAAATGAATTAGGGTACTTTATTTCCCTACAATATTATTTCAAAATCTTTGTCTTCCAGCCTTTTTGTTACAACTATGAAGGTATATTAGAATCATTGTCCTCCTGGACGTCCTGGTTGTGAGCATGTTTGAACCTCACAACATGATGCTGCCACCCCCATGCTTCACAGCTTTAGATTAAAAGCCTCACCCATTTTGTCCATACATAATGCTGATCATTATGGCCAAACTGTACCATTTTTGTTTCATCTGACTAGAGAAAATTCCTCCAAAAGCTTGGTGATCATCTGCAAAAGTTCAGTCTGGCTTTTTTATGCTAGTTTTAAAGTAAGGACTTCTTACTTGTGCGACAGCCTTTCAGGCCATGGTGACATAGGACTCTCATAGTTGCTTGGATTTTCCCATGGTATCAAGAGCAAAAAGGTCCTGGCTCTTAATACAGCCACAGGCACACTCCCAATTAACTCCTAGTTATGGCAATTGGCCAATCAGAAGCTTCTAAAAGCCATTTCATGAACTTCTGGAATCTTCTAAACTGTTTAAAGAGACAGTCAAATTGGTGTGTGTATACATTTGACCCATTGGACGTCTGATATAGTGAAATAAAGCTGAAATAAATCCCTCTTGAGTCAGCTGTTTCAAAATGCCCTAATGAAATGTATGGTAACATGGAATGTGGGGAGTTGTTCTGAACCAAGATTGAATATTTTCCACCTAGGTGTATGTAAACTTTTGGTCTCAGTTGCAAGCTAAATAATGGTGGTTTTATGCAAAACACTGGTAAATATAAATGCTTATGGCTAAATTGGAATTGATTAATTGTGAGTCTGTATGGGGTGAAGAAATTTCAGTGCATAAAAAGAAACAATAATTACATCCATCCATCCATCATCTATACCAGTTATCCATCAGGGTCCTGGGGAAGCTGGAGCCAATCCCTTGGCTGATTTTGGTCAAGAAGCAGGGTAGACCCTGGGCAGGTCACAATAGCTACATATTAAAGAAAATTACAAACAACTCAAGTAACCACTCTTTACATCCGTGGTGAGCAGAAAAGCATCTCAGAACACACAACGCATCGCATTTTGAGGCAGATAGGCTACAAGAGCAGCCCAGGAACAGGAATCTGAGGCTACAGTGGGCACAGGCTCACCGAAACTGGACAGTCAAATATTGAAAAAGCCCAGACAAGGTTTATCCAGTCTTGTCCAATGTAATTCTTTACACAGAAAAACTAGTGAGATAATTTAACTAGTTATTACTGATATTTTTCTGTTTGCCCTTCTCTCATATGTATGACAAAGACTAACCTTGCCTCATACATAGCTAAACAACCTGCCCTTTATCTTGCGGCTATTTCACCCCCACTTCTATGATGGGTCTTGCTAATTATTCAGTGACAGATGCCCTATGTATTGCACACTACATACATTACCCAATACAGGACCTTGTTGATATAAAATGCATAACTGATGTCTCAGACTCACACACACTAGAGAAGACCAAAGAACAAACCATCAGTGCATGTTTCTTTTATTTATTTAACATGAAAAGATCTTTAATCTTTATCAACTATAAAAAGGATTTGGTGATTTGGTCATGAGATTGTAGATTAGGATTCTGTGCATGCAGAATATCTATGTTTATAAAATCAAGTTAACATTACAATGTTATCTTGAACAATTTTTGGTCACTTCGTAGTCACAGTTTTGTATGGTCCAGGAAAAGTTGGCATTAATGGTGGGGTGTTTGGTCTAGTAGACGTAGCTGGCAGTGTAGAGGGACTGCGTGGCAGCCTGGTCAGCCCGGCCTGTTGGTTTATACTCGCCTTTAGATGCCAGACCGTTAATCTGTGTGGGGGGGGAACAGGAGAAGTATGATGTTCACTTGCCAGATCTACATCTGCTGCTTCATAGAAAGATTCTCCTTCCCTTATGTTATCATTCTATATATACACAGTATCTTGAAATTGTTGGTATTTTTCTGTGTTTACAAATGTGAGAAAAATACAGTAGGGGGACTTTTGAAAACCTGCTTTAGAAACAATAACAACTGGCACATAATTGGACCTTCCTAGGACCCCCTTTTGATAAAGTTCCCTATTTCACTGCTCACCTTAGCACGAGTGCAGAAAGCCTCCTGTGCAGCCTTCCTGTTCTCTGCTTTACCCTTCCACGCTGCGAGCGCTGAAGCCTGGAGAGCGCGTCCGTAGGAGAAAGTCAGCTTCCAGGGCCTGTGCAGTGGAGTCTGGTTAATGGCATTGAGATTGAGTGAAGCTTCCTCTTCACTCTGACCTCCTGACAGGAAGCAGATGCCTAGAAGACAATCTCAGTGAGTACAGATTAAAAGAAGAAAACATTATTTACTAATAAACTGTCCAAACATGCTCTAAAATCACCTGGAACAGCAGCTGGTACAGTGCGTCTGAGGGCACTGACTGTTGCCATGGCAACCTCCTGCGGGGTGTACTTCTTGGGGCAGGAGTGTCCGGCTGTGACCATGTTCGGTTTGAGCAGAGTACCCTCCAGATACACATGGTGGTCAGATAGTGCCTTATAGACAGCAGCAAGGACCTAATGAAAGAAACACGAATGAGGATAGGAAGACTGACCAGTACCCCTCGCTGCAGAACAAAAAGTCCATTGGGTGCTCATCCAGCTCCTCCTACCTAGATAGAGCTGGGCAGAGACATTCATTTATTTATTTATTTAAAACTGTACAGCATTTTGTGTGTGTGTGTGTGTGTGTGTGTGTGTGTGTGTGTGTGTGTGAGTTAGGTGTTAGGCTTATAGGAGGAGGTGGATCAGATCCAGATCCACCCTGCTGACTTTTGGTACTGAAGCGAAGAATTTTTTTTCTTAAGACTGAAGCAATCACAGAGTCACTGATTTGAGTCACAAAGACTGGTCTTAGAGGAAGCTCACCTTCTCTGTGACATACTGGCAGCGCTGGAGGTTGTGATCGCCATCTGGGAGAATCTCAGGCTCAACGATAGGCACCAAGCCATTCTATTATTTTAATAAAAACACAACACATTACTTGCTTGCTCAGATGCCTTAAGCCTGAAGGATTTATGTATTATGAACAAAGACAGTTTGTGCGCTGGGGGTGTACCTGTTGGCAGATACTGGCATATCTGGCTAGTACATTAGCGTTTTCAGCAATAGCGAGAGCAGAAGGGCAGCCGTCAGAGATCTTCAGCACACAGCGCCACTTAGCAAAGTCACACCCATCCTTCTTGTACTGAGCACAGCGTTCACTCAGGCCATCCAGCCCTAACGGAAACAGTGGCAAAAGACTAATCAAGAGTTGACAGAAGCTCATAGACGCAAGTAATCTGTTCAAATTATTAAATACTGAGTGTTATTAGAAGAACAATCATGCTAGGCTTACCCTGTGTGGTTGTCTCGCCATCTGTTCCATTCAGCCCTGCTGTACCTTTGTCAACCTGGCAATACAAGGCAAAACACAGCATCGTTAAAAACACAAGCGTATCAATTAAGACATGAGGGGATCATTTGTGGACACAGGTTATATGTGAAGATTTTCAGTGGTGTACTGTACAGTTCTTACAGATAGAGTGAGAGTGTGTGTGCGTGTGCGCGTGTGTAAAGCTTGTCTAACCTGTTGCAAATTTAGACCAAAAATTACATCATGCCTCTGTCATTTGTGACGGTTGTAACATCAAATTCCTATTCATAAAAGGTCAGGATAAGCAACTAATGTGACTGTTGCTGTTAGTCAGGTTCCTTTGAATACTTCATGGCTATTTAAAATGGTTATGTTTTAATTTATGCTAGTGCTTTATGTCATCACTTCTGACACTACAGACTTTGAACAGACGGGATGTGTTTTGAACTGGAAGCAAGGATTACATACATAATCAGATACTTCTCTGTCCAAATCATCATCATTAAACTTTTTTTTTTTTTTTAACAATGACAAAACAATGTTGCATTTCTTTCTTGATATGATGCCTTCAGAGAAATAATTTACAATAATTAAAGTAATTCAAATGCATGTCATTGGCAACAGTAAGCAATGACACAAAACCTGCTAAAGAAGCTGCAGTGGTTCATGTTTTAAAAAAAAACAAAAACAATTGGGCAATAATTTGTTTCATGATTTATTTATTTTTTCTTGGTTTGATCAGCTGAAAAACTTTGCTGGGTTTTCATCTGAACTGCTTTAGAGTTTAGTGGTGAAAAGAGCTTGTCTGCTTTTACACAATCTCTATTTGATTACTCTAGGTGCACTCTGTCCTCATGTCCAAGCAACACACTGATCGATTGCACTTTGAACATGCAAGAGTAAGCAGCACACATTCTCTACAATCTCCACTGAGCGACTGGGATAACATCTCAGATGAATGCTTTTGTCCGATGCACCTATGATGAGTCGGCTATTTAAACAGCAAGTATACTTAAGTAAATAAAGTTTAAACAGTGCAGAAACAGCATTATTACCTTAATGCCAACCACAATTCCTTTCTCCTTGATGAGCTGGGGGAAAGGGATGCCCTTGTCTGATTTCTGATACAGTGTCTCATGGAAGAAAATGACTCCTCCTATGCTCTGAGAAATGGAGGGATCAACGGAGAACAGGAGGTCTCGGAAGAAGCGGCGGTTCTCCTCCGTGTTCTCCACGTTGATCTTCTGCAGACGCTTTGCCATCGTGCCTGAATCAGGAATGATATACTTGTTTATTTAAAAGCAATTCAAATTGTATACCATATTACTGTTGAATGCACAAATCTGATTGATGTGCTTGTTCTAATACGTTATTGTTTCTATAGTAACAAGTTGTAAGCTTTCTATGAGGCGACATTTATTTTGGAAGGATTTTCCATCATCAGCGCTTTGTAACAAGTCACAGGTAAAGCTGTGACTTTTCCCCCCGACATGTAAAAATCTTCAGGACAGAGGGCTTTCCAGGTTCCTCAAATAATGTGACAAGATGCATTTTTTTGTCTTCTTAACTTCAATACAGAAAAGAGAGAGGCTGGCAAGGTTACAACCTTTCATCAGTTATGATGCAAGCGATGAAAGGAATGAACTTGTTAAACGTAACTATGAATGGATAGAAATGATGAGTCATTCTTGAATAAATAAAAATGATTCGTGTTGAGAAATTGCTGGACAAATAAGAGGAATAAAACACTTCAGAAAGTGCAATTATTGAAAACTAATCAACTTGGCACACCATCCTGTCACTGATTATTTGCCTATAACAGCATGCACCATTGTGTTTTATACCTGGCTTGTAATCCTAAAATGAGACATTATATGTTAAATATAAATCTACAAGAAATGTAATCAATTTCAGCAGTTACGAGTTTCAACACGCCACTATACTGTACTTTTTCTTGTCACTAGCGTGGTACCATCAAGAGTACATCTGCCTAAGAATGTGTATGAGGTTTAGAGTAAAAGGTGCATAAGTTGTCCTTAAGGTCCAATTATACACCTTAAATTTTTTTAAGGTATAAACACTGTATGTGCCCTTGATGCTCCCACCAGAGTGACCAGGAAAAGTACAGTTTGGTACCTTTATTTCGAAGCAAACGCAATGCAAATGAAACAGAAGCTTCTATTCGAAGCCAGATCTCTCTTT
Organism: Gogo arcuatus; assembly: GCA_028570945.1. Classification (NCBI taxonomy): domain Eukaryota; kingdom Metazoa; phylum Chordata; class Actinopteri; order Siluriformes; family Anchariidae; genus Gogo; species Gogo arcuatus. Next base: position 30,146,389 of record JAOTRR010000001.1, read on the forward strand.
TCTAACAGGCCTATTTGTGCAATCCAGGCTACTGGAGATGTAAGCATTTTTTTTTTGTCCTTGCAACAGAAGGAAACCTTTTGCTCCCCATCAACACCATGCAACAATGATTAACTAAGAAATATTAACTAATCATTAACTACGATAACACACGAATTCACCTGTGGACTCGTCTGCAGCCAGGATACCCTTTCCAGGAGCCACGATACGTTGGGCGATAGTAGCCAGCTCCTTCTTCTGGTCTGGAGAAAGCGATGGATACTGGTGGGTCATCCTGAAAGAAACAAAACAAAACAAAAAGATCAGAAGATCTAAATTCTAAGGATTAAGCAGTAAATCTGAATGACTGCATACATATTTGTTTTCTTATGATTTGGCAACCCAGTGCCCTACTGCACATTTAGTAATTATTTGGCCTGACTGAGACACTCCTCCCTCTGAATAAATGGTTTCAATGTTCACTTCTAGGAAAAGACAAGCCAAGCTGAAGATCTGTAGATCTCTGTAGATCTGCAGTCAGTTGTATTGAGACAGGGTTTCGAAAGAAAGACAGTGTACTCTGAGCTTTGGTGATTTGTTCCAAGTCAGAGCAAACACTGAGCTATTCTACTATGCTATGCAAGGCAGAAATTAGTCTACAGAGTGGGCCATAAGCTTCCATACATAGGATGTGAACATTAATATGTTTATTTTCATTTTTCAGATAGCCTTGAAGGATGCATTTGCCAAGAGAAGAACGAATTGAAATCATACTGATGGCCGGATCGCAAATAATGGCAATTATTTTATGAATAAAATCAGTTTTTTTTATTTAAAAAAAGTGCTACTTTCTCCTATGTGTGGGAACTTATAGCCCCCACCCCATTAGTCCAGTTTAGTTTCATCCTACAGTTTGTCATAGCTGAACATCCTACTTTATTGATTCAACATGTATTGACTCTGTCATGCAGCGTTCATAACATGACTCTTTACAGTATATCAGTATGAATAAACGCATACTTTACCATCTTACACTGAACTCGAACAAAGAAAGTTTTCAGAAAAATAATTTAACAAAAAAAGGTAGCATTTGTCACTTCATTGCTTTACCTGGAGTACTTTTTTTTTTTTTTTTACAGTAACACAACTCAAACACACACTACATGTTTCCATACGGTTCCAAACTACACAAATACTTTACTTTCTCTAATACATTTCATTTCTCATACATTTTCTCGATAAAAGCACTATAAAAGTGGATTATCATTCTTACTTGGTGGTTGTATTTATTTATTTTTTTTGTACCGCCGGTGATGAGCGATGAAACAGGCACTTGATATCTTGCTTGGACTGTACTGAAGGCTGCAAGGAGCAAGTGAACGCAGCGCTATTTATTTCAGTTTAAGATGGAGGCTGGTTCTGTCTGTATGGGAGTTGACTTTCTGCAGTCGAGCTATTGGTTGATGTGCTTCAGTATGTCTACGTGTGTGTGTACGTGTACGTGTAGCCACGCATGAACGTGCAAAACGTCTTTACCTCATCATTGCAACCTTTAAACCCTGTATCAAATGCTCAGTTTTTGGCACAACAATTCCCAAAGTTGAATTAACAGCCTCAAATGAACTTTTAAGAGTTGAAATTAACATTATTCATTTGAACACTATTTAGTGTCATATTTTTATATGAATGAAAGTAAATGTGTCTAAGCAGGAAGTATGGGGGCAAAAAGTTACAGGCAGCTCTGTCCTAATGACCTGGAACAATAGACTTGTCATTCAGGTTTTCTAAGTGTCTGCATGGGCTTTGTGTCTAGTCAAGAGCTTCTTTTTAACTTTCACTCTGTTGAGTGCAAAAGTTTGCATCCCCATGGTTTCTAGATGAAAACACATGCTGTATTTATGTCAAGAATGTAAAATGCAATAAGACAAGAAGTGTATGCATGTGATTTGTACATAGTCAAGAACTTCTTTTTAACTTTTACTTTGTTGTGTAAATTGTAGGCTCATTTCAAAATGAAATGTGGATGTATAGGGCCATGCAACTTATTTATATCACATTTCGAAAGAGAAATGCAAAATTTTGAACTGATTTTTTTTATACCTTTATATACACAGCTAGTAATTTTTTGTTATCTAACATGCTAAATGTCTTGTTGCTGTAGTTCAGAGTGAATTGGTGTTATTAGGCCCTAAACAGTGACCAACTATCTACTCACAGTCAGTGATACGAAGCAGAAATAACCACTCGACTGCGTAAGAGACATGATGAATCCATGTTTTCATGTTTTAATAATTGTCTTCAGGCAATCTGAAAAACTATTTTTCTTTACAAGGTCAGGTGACACCAGACTTGGTGTCATAAAAGGCTGATTGTTATTATGCCAGATTGTTTTTGACTTACACAGTGTGTACAATGGGCCTTTCAAAAGAAATAGAAGTATTTAATTTGACCCTACAGAGCTTTGACACACTTGTGAAATCTAGGTAATATGACTCAAATTTTTTTGAAAAGTCTCAAATGATTTGTACTTTGTATTGGTTTAGAAAAGAGCATAAAATAATATTTTCTCTGAATTATATGTTTTTATGATTTTGAATGTATGATTGTACTACTTTGTGATAAAAAAGCACACTGTGATTATCTGAAAGGTAGCCAGTTACGTACGTAAAAGGATTCAGTAGGGCTGGTGGACAATTGCCCAGTAACTGGTGTGATCATATCAGCACATGAGAGTGGGTCAATGAAACTGTTGAATGGTGCTGCAAGTGGAAAAAAAAAAAAAGTAAAATAAGAAGCACTCAGCAGTGATGTAAAAGAGCTCAGTGCTGACGTGTGCTATAGTAAAAACGTTTCACAATATGGACTCTGGACCTTGGGACAAGGGTCAATAATCACACAGGAACAGCATTAATAAGCTTTTTATTCATTCTTAGAGGACAAACAGAATGTGGTGGTGAGATAGTCCTCACTGCAGAACCAAAAGTCCAGTGAATGGAGCTGGACCTGATCCAACTCCTACTATAAACCTACCTTAACCCTAATCCTAACTCATGCAACTAGCATGCTTTTCCAGCCTGAAACACACTGATATGTTTCCACCCCCTGGACTTTTGGTTCTGCAGCCATAACGCTCACATGGTGGTGCTCGTGCGAGTGAATCAGACACAGCCTGACCTTCTCACCAAAAGAAGTGGATAGAAAATGAATGAATAAATGAATAAATGCCTTTTGGTGAGTCCACACTTCTCTAACCTATAAATGGAATGTCTCCAGTGGGTCCTGGGTCAGTCCACACTTCTCTACCCCCAGCCACAAATTCCAGGATCCCCACAAGTTTATTCATTTCTTTATTCATTTTCCATCCACTTCTTTTGGTGGGAAGATCATTACACACTTCTCTATCCTCAGTCACCTGCGGGTTGCAGGTGAGCTGGAGCCAATCCCAGCTGACACTGGGCAAGAGGCAGGGTACACCCTGAACAGGTTGCCAATCTAGCCATTCACACTCACATTCAAACCTATGCGCAATTTAGAGTAGCCAGTTGACCTAATCCACATGCTTTTGGACTGTGTGAGGAAACTGGAGCATGCAGAGGAAAACCTATGCAGGCCAGAGGAGAAAATGCCCGTTTTGTTTTGGTGAGAAGGTCAGAAGGTCAGTCCACACTTCTCTATCCTCAGTCCCTGTCCCAGGAAGCATTCCATGTTCGAGCTCCGGGAGCCTCTGGAGATCCTGGAATCTATTATGACGGAGTTTAGACTGACCTTCTATGAAGGTCAGTCTTTAGAAGGACCTTCTGTGACCTTTTATGAAGGAGTTTAGACTGACCCACAAAAAAGAATGGAGGGAAAATGAATAAACAAGTGAATAAAACTTTGGGGAATAATTTTTAAAATACTTAAAAAGATACCGGATGTCATCTTGTCACTTTATATGCCTTTTTTAACAACTTTAGACGTTTGAATATTATTTTAGTTATGAAAAATAGACCTCCCACCATCAGATGGCGCTCCAATAACGAGCAGCAGAAAATCCCCGCTCCGGCTACTCGCATACTAGCGCACTAAACAGTATGTCAAAATAGTATGGCGCTGTGTGTAATAACCACTACTTAGCACAGCAGTACGCACTTTCAGATGTAGACTGTATTTCCGTTTCCGGGAGTTTTCTCCCTCCCAAATGTTCTGCAACATCAACATTTAGAAACTGACCGGTTAAACGCATTAAAGCGAGGTTTGTATGTATAAAATGTATTTTATAAACTCTGGTAATAAGTGGATGACGGTCTGTACTAAATTGTGTCTTCTGTGTGTGTTTTAGACAGCAAATGTCTAATAAGGATTCCGGTTCTTTATGTTGGCCAACTGTGTTTCTACGTAGATAAAATGATTTTGAAATTATTTCTGAGAATAATACATTAATTACAAAGATATATAAAATAATATATATTTTTCAAAAAGTCAGTGAAATAACACTACGGCCCGTTGTTGTTATAAAGTAACTTAGACTCTTCGTTTTTTGAAGCTAGTTTTTGAAGCTAGTCATTGATTAGCAAACGCTAGCATAGATGGCAGGCTAAATTTAAAAATAATAAATTAGACAGGATTAGAAAAATGTTTAATATATCAGGAAATAGGACTGGTTATTTGTTTTACCTTTACAAAAGTGTCAAGATTTTCTTCTGTTCGAGATTAATTATGTGTGTGTATTACAGTTATATCTTTTATCTATATTTACATTCCCAATTATTGGTTTCCAGAACGTTCTGGGAGCGTTTGTTTTTGGTTCCTAAACCATTCTGATAACAGGAACTAAAAGGTTATGCGGTTTGGTTCTCCAGATAAGCTTCTTTACAGAAACATAACACCCATGTTTTGTTATGCATTATAACTCAGGAAACATTCCCCTAACGTTTCTATAACCTTTAAATAACATTAGTTTATAGTTACAAAAATAATAGACCAACCTACTTGTTGAACGTCCTGTCATGAATTGCAAAAAAAAAAAAGTATCTAAGAGCAACCTTTGACAAGTGTTCCTTATTAGTTGCCATATAACTGTAGAACAACATAGTTCCCAGGACATTTTGGGAACAGTGCTGACTTTTTTAAACTAAAATAGAACATTTCCAGAACGTTGTGAGACAGTTCCTGAAAAAATAACCAAAGGAGAACCAAATGTTAGTGTTAACGAAACGTTCCGTGTTTTCTGGGGTATTACTGTTTCAACTAAAACATGGTAGCTGAATTCCAAATTCAGCTGAATTCCGGGGCAGCCATGGCCTGAAGGTTAGAGAAGCAGCCTTGGGCCTGAAGGGTCGCC
>JAOTRR010000001.1:30153501-30171129 GCA_028570945.1 Gogo arcuatus
CACTGTGCGAGAGTACATGTGACAAAAATAAAGGCTTCAGCCTTGGTTCTTCTTCAAATGCTCTGTACTTCTTCCTGACTGTAAGATCACTTAACCAGCTTTAAAATAATGACTTTTCTGTCATATCTAAATCTCAGCTTGTCCAGTAGGAATCAATTTTTGGACCAACCAGTGCTCTTAACATTTGTTCTGTTGTGTTGCAGAGGGACAGCTGGCGGTACAGGATGTCTGCTCAGAAGCGGCCGTGTGATCCTAGCAGCTCGTCTGGTGCTCCCCCCGAGAAAAGGAGAGACAGAGAGGGAGGAGACGGAGGCGAGGGTCTCAGCACAGGGGCAAGCAATGCCGTAGAGACGGTCATCAAACTGGGGGGCGTGTCCAACCCGGTGAGTTGTGTGGTCTCTAAGTGTGAGGTCTATGAAGATTTTAGGTCCTGCAGTCAATGACTGTCTAGTAGTAAGTGGTATGGAGATAGTGGAGACATTTCTCAACAGATGGAAACCTAATGAAGCAGCTCAGATGAATGACAAAGGCTTGTCAGCCTGATTTATTGTGAGAGAGAGTTTGTTGAAGAAATGTTTGTCACCTGTATGTATTTAATTGAATAATTTGGTGAAAAATCAAATGTACATAATTTTACATTTTACCCTAAATGTAGTCTGATGTGCACAATGTGACATTTGTGTTTCTTTAATTTTGCCCTGGAGTTACAAACTTACTTTAGAAAGCAAGTAATGAAAGTCTTGCATATCTGTTTTTCAAATACATATTCAAGCAAATTGTTCATGCATGAAACATAATATTTAATAACTGAGTGCCATACTAGAAAATAGCAGGTTGGTATTTACAGAAGTTCAATGTATTACTTCTGTATAGTAGTGGGGTGGTATAATGTTTAATCTGCTAAACTGGTTGTAAGGTATAGATGTTGTGCACACCATTATATTGTTATATACTTTTAAAATGAGAAAATGGAAGAAATATTTTACTGGGGTGTCTGCTCTGGTTGTGTGTGACTTGGTGCTGGTGTTTTGTTTCAACTCATCTGCTCTTCTCTCTAAAGTAATCAGGAATCAAATTTGTTTGAAGTGTTGAAGCATTAGAATGTACTGTAGTTGTGCTGATGGGGAAAGCTATTGACTGCGTAGTCCTGTGCTCTGTGGCTGCACTGAATCAAGAGTGACTACACTGATTAGTAAAAATGCTCCTTTTAATCAGATATGGGGAAAATGCTGTCCATCAGAGCTACCCACTATGGTGTAGCTGGTCTTTCATAATTAAAAAGAAATGGATAAATTATAGTGCAGTCTTTTTTAGCTTGGTCACAATGTGTTAATTTTTATAGCTCCTAATGATACAGCTGTGTTCACTCAATATTATAATCAATCAGTCTGAATTTGTGTCTAGGTTTAAGGTCAAAGCCAAGGGATCATCAGTTAGTGGACCGTGGTCAGGATGCGGACCCAGCAAATATGTTGACGGACCAAAACTGAATGTAGCAGAGCAGATAACTGTGAAAAAAACCTGGCTGTAGTTCAGTGACTAGTTTTCGAAGCATAAAGCTTCTGTTGCAGATCCTCTGTTGCAGTTTGGCCACGCTTGTACATTTATGTACATTATTTAACTTACGAAGGCAGCTCATCAAACCAGAGACTAGCTACAGGGATAAAGACATTAGGCCAAAAAGGGCAGAATTTTCACAGACCTTCATAGATTGTGATGACATGGCTTTTTTCCCCTTTTTTTGGACTGAGAAGGATGCATTTATTGTCCCCATGCCAAGAATCTTAAATAGATTACTTCAAACTTAGCATGTGGAAGAAAACCGAATCAAGAACTTGGAATAGTAAGGTTCTTTCTGGCTTTGTAGCAAAAATGAGTTGATGTTATGAACGATATGTACATGCCAGTGAATTTATGTGAGAGGTTGTACACCAAAATATTAGCTGAAAATTGAGAAGTCTGATTTGCTTTAAATTTATTTAAGCATAAATTCACAGGAATGTCAAACAGAACCTTATAATTCCCAAGTTTCCTTGTGTTTTAGAGCAAAAATGATGGCCAAGATGGCTGCCTCTGGAACATTACAGTGTTCAGATTACAGTACATTACATTGGGAGGAATTAGATGTTTAATGCATGTACACATCCAAAGGATTTTGGATGAGACTGACTTATATTTCTTGTTCTCTACATTAGCCTGGAGCAGTGCAGTGCAATTAGTCATCCATTAAACATCTGCCTTTCCCTTTTTTTCCATTTCTGTCTGTGAAGTTCATTACTGTATGTGTGTGTGTGTTTGTTGTTGTTGTTGTTGTTGTTTTTTAAAATTGTTAATTGTCACTGGCTGTGTGTGATTTATTTATTTATTTTACAGGAGGAACAGGATATTAAAGCACTGCAGGTGAAAAACAGAAAGTTGGGCGAGGCCTTGGACCAAAGACAGGTACATGCGTCCATATGTGTCTTATACACATAAATGTGAATACTAGAAATGTGATCCTAGATCAGTTTGTCATGTATATTCTGTCTTTCTGTTTTAAGGTTATCGAAGATGAATTGAGGGAACGAGTGGAAAGGCTTGAGACTCGCCAGGCTACCGATGATGCTAGCCTACTTATCCTTAACAGATACTGGAACCAGGTAAATGCCCCTGCAGATTGCAAATATAATTTATCTGTATGTATACCATGGTTGCTTTTGATTAGCTGACAGGTGCCACCTGATTCAACATTCACGATTCATGGCATGCCTGATGTCTTGTGCAAAAGACCAGTAGTCTTCTGAGCTTTTTGTTGTGAATGTTTGTTTGTTCACGATAAAACTACTTTGGACCCTCATTCATCTTCTCTCATTTCTGCTTGTAGTTTGACGAGAACGTGGGGTTGATTGCTCGCCGCTATGACCAATCAGGAAGCCAGCCAGTGGACAGCCAGCCTGGTGAGGGGCGGAGCCTAAAGCCAGGGACACCAGAGCCAGATGGTGATTCTAATCAGGAGAGAGCAAAGGACAGAGGTAAATGATGGTCCAAAATTTTCACAGGGTAGTGATGACACTGGCATCTCCTGACACGGACTGTTGTGAATGTGTAATTATCTTCCAGGTCCACAAGGAGAGGGAGCGAGCTCGTTTCTTGCCATGCTGGCCAGTAGTAGCAGTGAGGAAATGGAGGCGGAGCTACAGGAGAGGGTGGAGTCCAGCTGTAAACAGGCCAGTTGTGTGGTAGAGATTTGTGAGAGCTTAAAGATCACTGTAGATCAACTTAAGAAGGACATGGGGTCTGACTCAGGTAAGAGATGCATTGTAGGATTGCTCATCCTAGTGTACAGTACAATCATCTGTACTATATTTTTAAGAGCTTACTCTGTTGACAGTTTATTAAAAGTGACAGTATGTTTAATGGGGGGGGAACAAAAAAAGATACAAGCCTTGTGTGTGTATGTGTTCGTGGTAACTACAGATGGTAGCCTCGTGGAAATCGCTGCTCGTCTTAACACCTTACTGGCCAATGAGAATGAACGTCTTCGTCGGCTGACAGATGACCTCAAACAAAAACATAGTCACATGACCAGTGAGGTGAGAAAGCATTTTTTGTGAGCTAGAAATCAGAGACATCACTGTTGTCATCTTTTGTATGTTTGCACTTACTGACCAGTGAGTGCTGTGCATATGCAAGATAATTTACAGGCATGCAGGAACACTTTCAGATGAATGTATTTTTAATACTTCAAATGGACAGTTACAGAAACTATTCCTCAGTGCAACTGCTTTATTTATCCCTTATAGTTTAACACAATACATAAAGACCTTAACTTAAGTGTTTGAAAAATTATACAATCTAGCTTTAAAAACTGCATGCCATATATGTTAACACTTTTTTCCTTTTCAGACACTTACTTTGTACAGAAGCTAATTTGAGGAGATTTGAGTAGAGATTTCAGTTTGTGGTGTCTACTGCAAAGCCTCATACATTTGAACCAGTTACAGGTCACAGGTTTTGGCTCCTGTCAAGTTCTGCTAATTGAAATGGCAGGTGCAATGAATGTGTTCACAATTTGCATATTCATGTGTATTCATAGATCCTGCCATTTCTAACAAGAGTAAATGTGTAAAGATGCTCATGTTAGTGCTTTCCTGATTCACCATTAAAAACATTTTATTTTTCTACAGAGACTGTTTTTAATCCTTTAATTTTACATGTTTTAAATTAAGTGTTTGGTGTGGTACAGTTTTTTCCTTATCTGCATGTGTGGATATGTTTCAGTCTCGTTCCCTGGCGCGTGCTGCGAGTCGTGCTGATAACAGAATAAGTGAACTGCAGGTGTCAATAGAGGAACTGCAGTGGGACACAGAGAAAATTCGTCGCAGGGAAAACCGTCTCAACACACATCTAGGGGAGGTGCTGGAGAGGGTGAGTGTGTGTATCTGGGTTTTAGGTGTGCTGAATCTACCACTTTGCTGACATATGTATTTGATTTTCTTTGCTTAGCTAAATAGTAAAGGCTATAAAGTATGTGGCGAGGCCAGCAGTGTGTGTGGGACCATCACTATCAACAAGAGAAAGGCAAGTGCTTATTTCATTTTCTTGTTAATAATTTGCCTTCTTATTTAATGCTATTATTATTATTAGTCTTTAATGTAGTTGTGCAGTTTGATTTAACTCTTTCTTGCTCTTTTCAAGTTTGAGGAGATGAACAGTGAGTTGGAGGAGAACAGGGAGTTAGCAGAGAACCGGCTTAGTGAGCTGCAGAAATTACAGCAGGACCTGCAGACAGTTGTTCAGGAGAACACCAGCATGAAGGTAGACATTTGTACATGCATTTGGTCACACCAGCAAATGCTTATGTACCTTTCACATTCATAAGCTGCTTTTCTGCGACAGGAACCTATTCAGGAACGTTAGGTTTATTTCGACCAGAAGAACTATATTTGTTAATCGTGACATGACTGGCAAAGTGGAATGTTTCCACCATGCTTTTATTTTTTTTAAGCTTATGACAAGAAAATGCTCACAGTGTATTTGTGTTTGTCTCATAATGTTCTTTTCTTGTGTTATAATAAGGGCTATATAGGAAATAACATGTTCCACTTTGGTGGTTGTGTGTATGTGTATTTCTCTCAGATGGAGCTCATGTGCAGGGCTGAGGGAGTGGTGAGAGAGACGGCAGAGTATCGGTGTCTGCAGTCCCAGTTCTCTGTGCTTTATAACGAATCTCTGGTACTGAAGGCCCAGCTGGATGAGACCAGAGCTCGTCTGAACACAACCAGAGCCGCCCGCCTTCGCCAGCTCGACCACATGGAGGTACTTGCGGTGTGTGTGTGTGTGGGCTTACTTGTCAGCTAATTCAGCCTACCCTGGGTTCAGTGCAGGCTTATTGCTAACATTTTGTCTACTGATATTACCACTTGCTTTATATTTGTCCTTCTCCTCTGTGGATGTCTCATTGGACTGAGTCGGAAGGGTCGGCATACCAGATAGCTCTGATTAAAAAGTAAAACTCTGTGTGTGTGTGCGCGTCAGAATGACGAGGTGTCTCTGCAGCGTAAAGTTCGTACTGAAGTCATTCAGCTGGAGGACACGCTGGCTCAGGTACGCAAGGAGTACGAGATGCTGAGGATTGAGTTTGAGCAAACGCTCGCTGCCAACGAACAAGCAGGTAACACTCACTTTCATGGTTCACTGCTTGGTGTGACATTTATCTGGCATGCTGTCCTTCAGCACTCCCAAAAAATGAATATGTTTTTCTATCTAATATTTTCTCTCTCCATTTTTCTATCTCTGTAAGGCCCGATCAATCGGGAGATGCGTCACCTTATCAGCACTTTACAGACGCATAATCAGCAGATGAAGGGGGAGGTGGTCAAATTCAAACTCAGACTCAGAGAGGCCCAGCAAGAGCTAAACCAGGTTAGAGAGACGTACAGTGTGTAGCCAGTGTAGTGTTTCCCCACACATAGGTAATTTATTTTGATGACTGTCAAAGTATGTTTTGTCCAATTTAAAAAGCTGGAACGTGTGATTTTTAGAACAGAACTTCATAAGAACAAAAACTAAATGTGTGTCTTGCAGTAAATGCAGAAAGAGTAACCGCTGATGTGAAATTAAATGAGACTCAATATCAAACACACATTCCTCTAAATTGTGGGAAATACTGAACAATTATATACTTGTATTATAAGTAAATGAAAATGTCACATTCAGGTCTTTGTTTCTCATAGCTGCGTGCTATGAAGGGTAACCCTGCTGTCCAATCACAATCAAGCACAGAGATGGATATAAAAGAAGAACCTGCCTCTATTTTAACGTCTGCCACCTCTGAAGTTGCAGTGAAAGCAGGGTCGGATAATGATTCAGCCACGCCCACTACCACCGGTAATGCTTCAGTGAAAGACATTTTTAGTATTTGCTTCATATTACACTGAATTCGTAACTACTCAGATTTACTTGTTTATAAAAATATTTCAGAACATCAGTATTAATATAAAACTAATTTGCAATATTTCCATGCAATGAAACACTCGAGAGTCTTTCTTACAGGCTTCTGTTTGTTTTCCATCCTGGATATTAGTTCCGACCCCAGCCGGATCAGACTGATCTAGATTGCTGCCTTTCCTTAAAACACAAGGCATATATAATTTTATTAGAGGGATGTGGTTGAGGGAAGGGGGGCAACAAGCTAGTCAACGTTTTCATTGCAATTGCCGTTGACAGGAAACATTTAAAATTATTATTAAAATTCATACCTGCTCTTTTAATGTATTAACGGAGAGAAGTGATGAATTGATGGATTTGTCATTATGGATGTCGAATTCTGTGTCTCTTTTCAGGAGTGTCTGTTAAGACTGAACCAGGAACTGAACCTGAAGGCACAGTAAAAGAAGAAGAGAAGGAGAAAGACAAGGAAAAAGAGAAGGAGGAGAAGAAAGAAAAAGAGAAAGATCAGAAAGAGAGAGAGAAGGTACCTCGTGTGGCAGTAAAGGAGGAAAAGGAGAAACCGGGCACTAGCAGTAGTCAATCAGACGACACACCAACTGAACGCTGTGCTGTGATTGGAGGGCCAAAGAGAAAGGAAGTGGAGCAACTGAAAATCGTCAGGGTGGAGCTGAAGTAAGTTGGTCTGATAAGTTGTTCTTTTTAATTGCTAAAATGAGATTATAATTATAAATGATGTACAGTGTTGTACAGTTGTTAATTATGTGGCAGGAAAGCCCAAGAGTCTCAGAGAGAGATGAAGCTCTTGCTGGACATGTATCGCTCTGCCCCAAAAGAACAGAGGGATAAAGTGCAACTGATGGCTGCAGAGAAAAAGTCCAAAGCTGAGGTACACATACAGTAACTCTCTCTCACTCACTCACTCACTCACTCACTCACTCACACACACAAATCCCTATCAAAGTGTGCTTACATGAAACTGAAACTGGATATTACGTGTGTGTGGGGGTGTGTGTCAGGCAGAGGAGCTACGTCAACGCCTGCGGGATCTGGAGGAGCGGGAGAGGAGGGAAGGAAAGAAAATGGCTGATGAGGAAGCTCTGAGAAAGATCCGCTTAGTGGAGGAGCAGATTGACATCCTCAACAAGAAACTCTCCCTTGCCAAGCAGGTGTGTGTGTGTGAGAGTTATGAGTTATAGTTTCTATGCATGTGTGCAGAAGTGACACACTGTTGCTAATATATAAATTAAAAAAGTGTTGTTTTTTGGGAGATGTTAAGCGCCAAGGCAACGTTGTGACCCATATTAAATAAACTGATAAACTTCATAAAGCAAAGCACTGTGGATTGTTTTTGTAAAAACAAAAAAAAGGATGAATTGCATTTGTGTGTAATTAATAATTTAATTATTTAACAAAACATTTTTGTTAGGCAGCTATTGGAGTTAAAGTGGATCCAAATCATTCCAGCAAAATAAATGCTTTGCTCCACAGTATAACAGTGCCAATGAGTTTTCCTTTAATTTGTCAGCTGTGTGTATAACAGTGATATAATAATAGCTGGTATAATGTGTGTTTTGGTCAGGAGGAGGATGCCTTGCTGAGTGAGATGGACGTCACCGGACAGGCCTTTGAGGACATGCAGGAGCAGAACATTCGCTTGATGCAGCAGCTCCGCGAGAAGGATGATGCCAACTTCAAGCTCATGAGCGAGCGCATTAAATCCAACCAGATCCACAAGCTCCTGAAAGAAGAAAAAGAAGAGCTGGCTGACCAACTGCTCACACTGAAAACACAGGTCGGCGAGTAGGGAAACACTCCTGGGTTGCACTGTTGGTTACATGATGCATGTTGTTAAAGTTCTCTCTCTGTCCGTCTCTCAGGTGGATGCTCAGCTGCAGGTGGTGAGGAAGCTGGAGGAGAAAGAGCGCCTCCTTCAGGGCACCATTAGTGCTGCAGAGAGAGAGTTGGCTCTGCGCACGCAAGCCCTGGATATGAACAAACGCAAGGTACAGTTATGCTCGTGTGTGTGAGTGCACACCACTGTTTATGTAGACTTATATTCTGTTAGCAAGGCAAGGACCAACACACACAGGTTTTAAATCACCTGTCTTTAAACATTTTCTGGACTTTCTAGAGCTGTGCATATGACTTTTTTGTGTGTGTTTTCTCTTTCATGGTACAATTAATGACCATTAAAAATTTAGAAAGTTCAACATGGAATCTTCAAAAATTTAAAAAAATAAGGAAAAGTCTTGAAGACGTCTGGAATATTTAACGAGGAAAGGGCACGAATGCTGAATTGTTTCTTCTTTCGCTGATCAACCATTTAGTTCCCCAGTTGTTGTCATAAAAATGATTTGAATTTCAACTAATAACTAAGTGTTCATGAATACATGAGAAAATGAAAACATCGTAAGGATGTTATCAACAAACTAAAGCTCTGTGAAGCCTTATATTACTTATAGTAACATATATTATTGGAAAAAGTAATGTAGTAACTTGTATTATTGGAAAAAGGACAGCTGTGTTTCTTTTTGTGTCTTGAAAATCACTGTTTGTGGTGTTGTTGCTTTTGTTTGAGAAATTAACTGGTCTGTGCATGTTGAATGTGTATTGTGTTGTGGTACACGTAACTAATCAGCAAACCCTACCCCAAATACAACTGGTTCCTGTTAGTGCCAATCTTGAGCAGGGACCAAAAATAATACATCTGAAACCTTTGATACTGGACAGAAAAGCATAATTGCAGCTTTCTGGTAAACCAAATGTCTAATGTTTTCTGCAGTGTTAAAAGACCCTTAGACAGATTAATTTCAAAAAGACATTTCTAATTAGTATACACTATAACAGCTGATAAAAGCCACAGTAACTGACACTGCTTTATAGTAGAAAAAGGTTTTTAAACAAAGATCTTTTAAAAAAAAAAAAAATGTTCCTGAAGATCTAATTAAGCACATATGTTTGTGCACCCAGGCCCAAGAGTCTGTGTTACTGTCAGAGGAGTTACGGGCTCAGCTGGAAGCAGTGCAGCAGAGATTGAAAGAAGTCCGTGAGGAGGTGATCGAGAACAGCATCTCCAGAGAGAAAGAATCCTTCAATGCCCGCCGTGCACAGGTACACGTGCACACATGATGATATAACGCTCAATATGAACTAGATAGTGAACTAGACTACTGGAATATACTGAAACCAGGCAAAATAATATTTAGGATGGAAATGGGTGAGTGTATTAACAGGGTTATTTTGCTTCATTAGGAGGACATCTCCAAACTGCGCAGGAAGATTGAGAAAGCCAAGAAACCTGCTGAGAGCATGCGCAATGGTGACGAGATACTTAATGAGGAAATTAATGAATACAAGGTAAGCAATAGGAGTGGAAATGTTTTGTTTGAAGCACTGCTTTTGTAGCTGGAGTTAATGTTTTTTTGAGATAATGAACGTCTCTTGTTCTTGCAGGCTCGTTTGACGTGTCCATGCTGTAACTCTCGTGTAAAGGATGCTGTGCTGACAAAGTGCTTCCACGTCTTCTGCTTCGAGTGTGTGAAGACGCGTTATGATACACGCCAGAGGAAGTGCCCGAAGTGCAACGCTGCCTTCGGCGCTAATGATTTCCACCGCATCTACATTGGATAGGCTGGTTACCGATTGGCCCATTGCGCCAATGTCTTATCCAACTGAATGAGCTGATCGTTAGATGTAGATGGATTTTGCTGTGAAGCATGCTCGAGATTCTTCACTAACTCCAGCCATCATCAGCTGAAATTCCACATTCCGTCACATTTGCTTGGTTACCAACTGACTATGAAGCAAGTTAGCTTTTTAGTTTTAAAGAAACAAATCTGGCGTGATATGTCAGACCTGTCACAACTGATCAGCTCGGCCTTTATCAGCAGCTTGCATTCTGGCATGTTTAATCTGGTGGCCCTTTTAAAGTGGGACTACTCTGACTGGCTCTTGCTCTCCATTCCACCTCAACTGGTTTGGCTCCACTGGAACAATGACATTAGTGATAAGCTAGAGACTTCCTCTGAGAAAGAACTGCCTGACAGGCTTCTTAGTTGTTTTTCTGCAGTCTTCTAGACTGATCGGTGGTGGTGTTTTTTTTTGTTTTTGTTTTTGTTTTTTTTTGTTTTTTACTGCCTAGTTATGTGGTTGATCATTTTGCAATTCATTAAATTGCTGTCCAACTGTGCATATGATTCATTGAGTTATTTCTCCTTTTAATACAGTTTGCACTTCATGCTTCATCCTTTTCAGGGTTTAATCCATGTCTCTCCTGGGGATCCGGAGATCATCCCGGGAACAATGGGTGTGAGATGAGATGCCGGTCCATTGCAGTGCAAAACACCACACACACGTATATTCATACCTAGGGGTAATTTAGCAGCCAATCCACCTGTCATCATGTTTTTGGGAAATGGGTGGAAACTGGAGAGCCCTGAAGGAGAAACCCATATGGACATGGGAAAACATTACTCCTCTCAGACAGTAAGCCATGTGGGTTTCCTGCAGGTTCCTCCTTAGTCACCATGTCTTAGTCTTTGCATGCGCATATCTCCCAAAGTAGTTGCTGGGTGTCCAGGTACTCCTGGGTATTTTGTCCTTCAGTTGTGGACTGTGGTACTGCTGTCACAGGGGCTTCTGCACTGCTGGGTCTCTCCGGAACCACATCCTCCATCCACATCCGGGTCTCTCCAGAACCACATCCATCCACTGACACACGTTATATGGCCAAAAGTTTGTGGATACTTGACCATCACATTCATTTGTGCTTTTTGAACACTGCATTCCAGATTTAGTGGAAGGCTTTCTGCTAGATTTTGAGGCATAGCTGTAGGGTGTTGACTATACAGCCACAAGAGCATTAGTGAGGCCAGGCACGTAATTCCTAACTTAATCATAGCACTACAACACTTCTTAAACATCAGCAATTGGTTTATCTATATTAGATCAGCATCAACTGTTTAGTATTTACTGATTTGAGAGTTATAATTTTTGTGTTCGTGATACAGCTCCAGATCCTGTGACAGCATTGGAGCTCCTGGGCACCTAGGAAGAATTGTAGCAGGCATGCGTGCGCGCACACTGACAACTTCAGGTAATTTTTAGAAACTTGAATTAAACGAAAGTGTATTTGTGTGTACACTATATGGTCAAAAGTATATGCACACTTGACCATCACACCCATATGTGGGTCTTCCCCAGACCATTGCTACAAATTTGGATGCACACAATTGTAAAGAATGTCTTTGTATGTTGTAGCATTCCTTGGAACTAAGAGGCCCAAACCTTTCCAGCATGATGATGACAATGCCCCTGTGCACAGAGTGAGGTCCATGGAGACATGGTTTGCCACGGTTAGAGTAGAGAAACTCGAGTGTCCTCCACAGAGCCCTGACCTGAACCTGACTGAACACCTTTGGGATGAACTGGAACTCTGACTGCACCCCAGGCCTCACCCAACATCACTGCCTGACCTCACTAATGCTCTTGTGGTCCTGAATGAACACAAATCCCCAGAACCACGCTCCAGAATCTAGTGAAAAGCCTGCCCAGAAAAGTGGAGGTTATTATAACAGCTAAGGAGGACCAACGTTGGAATGGGATGTTCAACAAGTATCTATGTATGTGATGGACAGGTGTCCAGTAGTTCTTGATCAGTTGTTATTTTACCGCTATTAAACTCTCATCCAGCATAATCCAAGATCCCATTCACATCTCAGATGGCATCCCAAAGTTGAGAACCCAATGCTCTACTGTTTTGTGGACCTTGTGGGTACCTATAAATGAGGACCTCACGATCCATCTGAGATAGGGCGATGTAAATTATTGCCACAGGCTGTGACAAGCAGCAGTTCAGTATGTTTTCCTCCCTGCCCTTTTGTCCTCCTCTCTCCCTCCCACTGGTAGTTAAACGGGTTTCACCTGCATCACATGTACACTTGCCAAAAGGGAAGAGCAGCAAGCGCAGCTAGAAATCAGCCATAAAGACCTTTCTTTTGGGAAGACGATTGAATACTTATTTTTCTATCCTTTTTTTTGGAGCTGATAACAAAAAGCCTTGACGACTTCTGTGAATTGTTGGCTATTATTTGCTGTGAAGTTTTATTGTCTTTTTCTCGTCCATAAATGAAATCTAGGCATCTTTTTTTATTAATACTCATTTCTTCAGTACCTAATATAGCCAACAAAAGGGCTATGCTGAAGTTGTTTTATCAGTTTCAAACACTTTGAGACACATCTAGTCTATAAAAAAAGTAATGCAAACCAAACTGGCCCACCTGACATGGATGAATTGGACCATAATGTGATTTCGTGCTGCTTTTTTTTTTTTTTTTTTCCTTCCCCCCCCAGTGAAACTTGAACACGCTCTGACATGAAGCCTGCATCACTGAAATAGACTGTCACATGTCATCTGGATTTATTTTGGAAGTGCTGATTTATGACTCATGAAAGCTGACGGTCGGGTTTGTGGTTAGATGAAGTTACCTGGCTGTGCTATTGCGGAAGTCGAGTTTTAATCGCTTTTATTGCTTGGTTATATTTGCAAAAGACACTTTGTTCAAAGGTGATTTCATGTGGCAGTCATACTGAGAGTGCATTCCTGCAGACATTGCTTGGTGTGGGGTTGCTTGTGCTCAGAGTGCTGAAAGTGAGGTGTGAAGGGGAAAAGATGCCACTCGAGAACGCACTCAGACTTGGCTACAGACTGACGGATGTGGCGGAGAGTCTACGCCTCCATGTAGACTCGGTAGTTGGAGCCCACACAACCAAGAAGTGTTTGACAGTAAGTAAATACACTCTGGGAGTTTTTGAGACAGGTAAGTTTTTCATGAGTAAACTTTGGCTGTAAGAGAATAACAACTTGTAAAAGGTAAGTTTAAACCCTTGCCAACTCCCACACGCTAGCTAACTCTCTCCTGTCACACGACAACTAAAAACTAGGGAGGCTGAAGGCTAAAACTGAGCTCTGACTAGGAAACCAAAGAAAATTCCCAATCAACAGATTTCCTATTCAGGAAAATGAGATGGTCTCCTCGACCCTGAGTTTAGCAAGTGACGTCAAATCAATATGGCTGCTCACAGAATGAACAGTACACAAATCCGCACCTCTTATCTTTAAATGTGTTGTAGTATTTGCTTTAGATCAGTCAACATACAGACATATTAGCTTGTTAAATCTATACAGACTCATTCTCACCTGGCATTCACATGCATCCTGGGTGACCTGTTAATAAGTGGATAGTGGACCGATTACTCAGACTACCTTTGGAGGTGGTTTGGGATGCGTGTGACCACATAATGTTTGTAGTGTGACTGTTTGGAAGTCACGCTGAACAGTAGTGTCTTTCACAGCTAATAGATAAAAGTGATGCTATAACAGCAGACGAAAGCAGCTGCTTTTTGTAGCTTCTTTCGCCATCTCGCCTCCTGTTCATTCATAGGTTTTGTTAGGAGACCCAGAGATTGAAATGTTTGAAACAGCCTGTACAGGTACAGTACATGAGGTACATAGGATTTTCTGGACATTTCTGCTTAAAAAGAAAAAAAATACAGCAGAAGACTGATATAATGAATGTGCATAACATCCTTCCTCTAGAGAAATGTGATAACTGGAGATGCATTCAACATGCCAGATGTAATCGGGATACGTGTTTTGGCTGTCTGCTTGAGATGCTAATACCAGGTGTGAACAGGGCCTAACATAGACTATACAGTTCACCGTTTTGAACCGGTAAATATACATCGTTCATCACAGTTACCTGGCTAGCTTGTTGCTAAGAAAAGTCAAACATGGAGGCGTCCATGGCCCCCCCCCCCCCCCCAATATTGTAGCTTGAACGCACGGCAGTAGAAAATGACATAATTCCTTGTTATGAGCTCCCACATCTGAGGCAAGTCAAATACAGCATAATGTATGTGTCCAGCTGTATCTTTTCAAACTGCTGCTCATGCTGCATCACAGGGCACTGTAACACACCTGGAGGAAAGCACTATCTACCTTCTTCCGCATACATGAGCTCACAGGTGCCCACGATTGGCTAGTGTCACTCTGATTGACAAGGGAGAGACAGTAATGCCAAAAACCCAAGTAGAACTCGTCGCAAACATTGTCAGCAGGGATGCCTTCAACCACCACCAAGTCTAGTCCTTCTTGTTACTAATTTGTATGCCTGAAGTACCCTTAAAATATACTTCCAACAGGAAGGAAACTATTGAAGAAAAACTATTTCAGACATTTGACCTAGCTGTGCCCTTGAACATACAGTATTTGGATCCATCTAATCAGTTGGTTGCAAAGTAAATTCCATATAAATCCTACAAACATTCAACCATTTCTTCTTAATATATCGCTCTAATTAAAATCTCAGATGGACAGATAGACGGATGCATGAATGTATTGCCAACCTAAAAATATGGCAAAGGCATAATAAAGAACATGCTCTAAAAATAGTAATACATTTTGAGACATCATGCTGAGTAATTCTATAATAAATCAATTCATTGGATTATTTTAAAGAAATATGAAGGTAAACCTCTGAAGAAGCTCTACAATACCAATGGGGTTACTGTAAACCCCTGTTTATATGCACACTCAAGTTTCTACAGTGGCCCATTAACAACTACTGCATTTGCATTATGGTGCATAATCCTTTCATCTTCCTGCTAACCCACCAGAGCCATACAACAGCATCCTGTTGAGAAAATAGAGCCTAGGGACAAGAATGGATAAGGAATAACATGAAGATATATGAAAGAGTGTATAGGATTACTGACTGTAGCCCATCTACTATGGTGGATCTGAAGCTTATCCTAGGAACATTGGGAATGGGGAAGTCCGAATACATTCTGGATCCAATGCTAGTCCATCACAGGGCACCATGCATACACACATTCATTCACTTCTAGGGGCAATTAACATAACCAGTCTACATACTGGCATGTTTTTGGGAGGCTAATAACTATAAGAACCTAATAATAAATATAATAATTTTCTGGGTGGCATATTGGTGCAGTGGTTAGCACTGTGGCCTCACAGCAAGCAGGTTCTGGGTTCAAACATGCTGGTCAACCAGTGCCTTTCTGTGTGGAGTTTGCATGTTCTCCTTGTGCCTGCGTGGGTTTCCTCCCACAGTTCAAAGACATGCGGATTAGGTCAACTAGCTACTCTAAATTGCCCATAGGTGTGAATATGAGTGTGAATGGCTGTTTGTCTCTGTTTAGCCCCATGATAGACTGGTGACCTGTCCAGGGTGTTCCCCGACTCTCACCCAAAGTCAGCTGGGATTGGCTCCAGCTCACCTGTGACCCTAATGCGCAAGCGGTATAGAGAATGAATGAATGAATAACTTTGCTAATGGCAGGCTGCGATTTCCCCCCCACTGTAGCAGTGGTATTTGGATGGTGCACAGCAATGACACTGGCATAGTAGATGCATTGTAGTGCTACTTGCACTGGTTCTGCAATATCAAGAATTCTGGTCTTCCTTTTGTGCCACACTCCCTCTCCTTCACCCATGTTTTTATGCAAAAAGCAATCACATAACTGATAAGAGCTTATACAAAGAAATGGTGTATTATGTATCAACTTCAAGTGTACACCTACTGACATGTGAATTGTGTCTTATCTAGTTCGTCTGGCTATCTGAAATCATGGGCATAGGTGTGTGTATGTGTGTGTGCATGCATAACAGGTGTTAAATACCAAAATTGTTTAATATGCAAGCAGCTGACCTTGTAGTAGGAACGGTAGTATATTTGAGTGTGTGTGCAGTGTCAAGTGCATGTTTGTGGTCTATGTGTGTGTAGCTATCACTCGGACATATCTGCACACAAGTATATTTTTCAGACAGTTTATTGTGTTGTCACTAACTTTAAGTAAATTTGAATGCAGTGACTGTGTGCTGCCAATTTATCAAGTTTACCTACATTGTATCTATAGGTACAGCAGCATTGCTGGAGTTTTTAAATGCTATGTATTGCCCCTGGCCTTTTTATGAGACACTCCCTTTCTGTAGCTGTACAGTTACAGGGTATAGCTCATTTACTTCCATGCACAGAAAGTGTCCTCCATCACTGTTGGGTATATTCAACCATGTAGTGACAATGAGGTGTTTATAACTCTCATACACTCATACATGCCAGAACCACACTCACTATCATACTGTATACTATGTCAACGTCAGTGCAGTGCTGTGATTGGTCCATCATTGATAAATGGGGTATATAAATGGGGGCCTGGTATATTTTTTGGAGCAACAGAAGGACTTGTCCTCTATATGGTAGGTGTACCTGATAAAATAGCAAACAAATATAAGCATGTATGTTTGGGTTTGTTCGTTTGATTAGACTTCTTTTCTTGGAGCTGTGAGGCCACTGTAGCTAACTGGTAAAGGAAGTACATGTTAACTTGGGTTAAATGACACTGATAAGCTACATAATCTCACTCATTTATTCACTTATTCATCTTCAATAAGCACTTTATCCTGGTTACAGTGGTTGATCTGGAGCATATCACAGGAACACTAGGAGAATACACTCTGAATGGGAGGCCAGGGTATAGTCCATGCACACAGCGAATCACGAAACCAGAGAACCTGGAGGAAGTCCAGAAGTCCATACAGGGAGAACCTGAGTTCATGATCAAACCAGGAGCTGTGAGGTGGCAATGCTACCTGCTGCATCACCTTGACAGTCTGTCATCCATCCATCCATCCATCCATCCATCCATCCATCCATCCATCCATCTATCCATTATCTATATACTGCTTATCCGTGAAGGTCACGGGAAAAGCTGGAGACAATCCCAGCTGACTTCGGACGAGAGGAGGGGTACATCATGGGCAGGTCACCAATCTATCGCAGGGCTGTGGTCTGTTATAAAATCTCTCTTTTTTTTTTTTTTTTCTTTTTTCTTTTTTTAAATGAAATGTTTTGTAAAAAGCAGTGATAGTCCCATATTTAGAAAAAGTGGAACTATGTTGTGATCCAGCTTTACAATACAATTCTACCTTCAAAATTTGGGAGGTGGGGCCTAAGGGCTGGAATGAATTTGTCTTGGGCTCAAGACAAGAAGTGATTCTGGTTGTCCAAGATGGCTGTTCCAATAACACTGCAGTATTGAGCTACACAATGCAGTTTTGTTCATTACCTCTGCCAACTTTGTTGGAGGAGGTTATGTTTTTGCCTCCGTTTGTTT
>JAOTRR010000001.1:30178607-30190616 GCA_028570945.1 Gogo arcuatus
CTTTACAACCGTGGTGAGCAGAAAAGCATCTTCTGCAACAGCAGAAGACCACATTTGGTCCCACTCCTGCCAGCCAAGAACAGCAATCTTAGAATCAAGAACAAGTTCCTATTAAAGCGGCCGGTGAGTGTATATCACAGAATATCCCTTGTATCACTCAGTGCTTGCTAGCTAAGGGTACCAAGATTGAAATTCAGCTAGCTAGACTCCTCACGCATGTACATTTCAACAATGGGACTTTGCCTCTTCTTCTTCTGCTGGATTGCACGTGGTCAAATCATTGAATTTACCTTCTACGTTCAAGTCGGGACATTGGTTCCATATGAATGAATTGCATTACATTAACACAATTTGTTAATGTGTGCAACATCCTCACAAGATTTTATAGACAGTCAGTCAGTGAAAATGCCTCTTCTAGGTCGGGCCACCTGATGGTCTGGCAAAAAAAGGGCAATGGCCAGTGTAGATGGTATATCAGACCATTAAACCAATCTTGTTGAAACAGCGATGAGTACATTTCTCTCATTCTACTGTGGAGAAACACTGAAGGTGAAGCACAGAAAAGAAATGGCCCTGTCATTTAAGTTGCTTTTGCACCACATGCATGAGTCTTGGTTGAGAATTTTTTGGATGCGCTCAATCAACAGACTGAATGAATGGAGAATACATGCTGCAGCTATCTTACACATGCACATGCTTAGATAACAGCAAGTACAAACCCAGCCTAAAATGGTTTAACTGTCTGAACAGCCTAACCAAACCTAACTAGATATGCGCTTGACTAGACCCTTTAATTTATAGTAATTCTTACATTTGTATAGATGAAACTGGATTGTCCTACTCTACAAGGAGTTGTACAAATACATATTTGGTAAGATTTAGGATGATTAAGGATAAGGATAAAAATGCTCACCTGGGTAGGGAACTTGCTCTCAGGTGATTCATCCAGGGAGTTCTCTTTGAAGACTTTCTGCTTGTGCCTGGCCAAAGAGATCCAGCTTGGAGACTCTGAGCTTTCCACTGACGATTTACCAGCCAGATCTGTAAATATCACAACCATAATAAATGCTATGTCTTTATATGGGCAGCACAATTAATCATAATTTATTAATTAAATATTTAAGCATAATAGGCTGTGATATGAGTGAGATTAGTTAATTTTTATCTAACTGGCTAATCAAATGTTTTTAGATAATGGTGCTGATTAACTGGTACATTAAAATCACACGGTTTAATTGTCTATTTAGTTGCAGTCACAGTGTGCACCACTAACCATTTCACTACACTTTGTACCCTGTTCTGTGTATGTGACAAATAAAACCTTTGAATCCTTGACTCCTAGCCATAAGAAATAAATTAATTCTTGATAGCCAGTTAGGTCACAGAGTGCAGATAATACTGAATAAACAGTTGGTACCTGAGGTTCTTTTGGGCTTCACAACACCATCAGCGACCTGATCAGGCTTCTTGGAAAAAGCAGGTTTCCTGGAAAGTTGCTCTAAGAATGGTGACTTCTGAGTGTCCACAGGCTCTGTGTTGGGAGTTGGACTTTCACCTTCAGAAGTGTAGCGGTGCAGAACTGGAGTCTTTCTCAGCCGTACTCCAAAGGGGTTCTCTGGAGTTGTGTCCTCATCAGATTGGCATATCTCTCTCTGGAGAGGGGATGATGGCAGACTCTGAGTCTCCACTTGGCTGACAGATAGCTCAGCTCTCATGAAATCAGAAGACTGATCTCTGCTTGGGAATTTGTTAAATACAGGTTCATCATCTGTTGCAGAGCGTGAGACCTCCTGACTTGACTCTTTAGCAATCTCACTTTCAGATGTGCTTGACTGGTGGCTCTCAGACAGCACCTCCTCTTGATGGACCTCCTCTGAACGTTCATCAGTCTGCAGAGTTTCTGTGGACTGATCTTCACATTCTTCCAGAATGTCATGCTGCTCATTGGCGTCCTCCTGTAGAATTTCAGGAACATCCTCTGTCTCCTTAGGATGGTTTGAGGTTTTCTTGGAAAAACTGAGCTCAAGTGAGGTCATCACCACAAAGGAAGGTTGCTCAGTACACTCCTGTGCTAAAAGATCCTCAGGCTGGTTCACAACCTCTGTGGACACTGAGGCACTATGTTCAACTGATTGGTCGGTCTCATGGAAGCTTTCAATTGTAATGCTTGTGTCTAATTTGGTCTCTTGTTCTTCATCTTCCAATGGACATGACTGATCTTTGGTCTTTTCTTCTTTGTCTTCTTCATTTAGTTCATTTTTGACCACTTCGTTGTCTTCAACCAGCATCTCTTCCTCTTGATCAGCTTCCTTTTCTGCATCCTCCTCACTCTCTTGCTTCTCTTCCTCATCCATATTTTCCATTTTTGTGCCTTCATCCTCTTCTTCCATGCATACTTCCTCCTCAACACAGTCCATTTTCTCACCGTCTTCAGCTACTTCCTCCTTCAAGTCCTTCTTGCCGTCCTGGTCTTCCTCAACCTCATACTCCTCTTTCTCAATATTGCCCTCATGCAATTGCAGATCCTCTTCAAATGCGACTTCCTCAGCAAATTCTTGCCCCTCTGGCACGTCTTCTTCCTGTAAAACATTCTCTACCTCTTGTAGAAATGTGACTGATTCAGAAAGAGTGTTTTCAACAGGTAATTGGTCGTCCAGGACTGAGGATAGATCTGTGGAGTCACGGTGTTCTGTCGCATTGTCCACATCCAGGTTATCTACCACATCTTCCCCAGTTGTGCCTTCAACCTGAGGTAGAACATGACAAGATTTAAATATGGTTAGAGTACACTGTCTGATGTTTTGCTTGGGGATTACCAAAGCCTATTTTTAAACTACACAAAGAGTTTATTCCCTTCAAATGAAAATTCCAACCTCCATCTGTTCAACTGTAGCCTCGGACTCCAGCACCAGGCCTGACACAAGGGGTCCCTTCAGGGAACTCAGCACTTCCTCCAGTAGTGAACTCTGCTCTTCAGAAACAACCTCACATCCTCCATCCAGCAGGAAGTCATCAGTCTGGAGCTCCAGTGTTACTGTGTTCTCCCAGGAGGATTCTAGGATCCCAGAGCTGGCGACATGATCCTTGTCCGGGACACATTCGTCATCCTCAGAAGCCTCAGCAGAGGCGGAAGTTGTAGATGACCTTCGACTTTGAGAAGATGCTGGCAGTTCCTCCTCATTCTGTGCTAATACTGATGGGCTTATTGGAGAGTCTTTCTGGACTTCATTGATGTCCTCTTCATCTTTTGAAACATTATCTGATGAAGAATTAAACTTTACTGTTAGTTTAGTGTCTTGAGTGAGTACAGATGTTTTTGGATGTAAATTAATATCCTGTTATCAGAGTTAAGGTCAGTTTTTAAGCAAAGAAATGAATGTGCAGTACCTTTATTCTCCTCTTCTGTGCTTGTTCTTGTAGCTTTCAGTTTGTCCTCTGTGTCTCTAAGTAGTACTCTTTCTCTCAGGTCTCTTCTCTTGGTTTGTAACATCTCTCTCTAAATACAATTAAAGTGGTTGCTTGTTTAAACTGTCCCAGTAAAGGCTGTCACATAATGTCTAAATATCTACTTCTGTACACCTAAGTCATTATCCAAACTACTTGGCTAATTTCAAATATGTAAATACAAATCTCTGTGGTGGGTTTGGACACAGTCCAAAAATGCTTTCCAGCAACTCTACAAACTGAGGAGGGTCCAAAACCATATAAACAAGCCCTCAGTATGACTTTTAGCTCCCAGAAAAGTGAGTGAGTGTTAGGCATTTCTCACACTGGCAGGCTTCCTTTTAGCACAGGCTCTGGATTTGACAGCAATGCGATGGTGGGCAGCAGAACTGTCCAGGCAGGAGAGGGAGCTGGCTGGCTCACTGAAGTCCACAGGAATGGATGTCTGTGGGGTACTTGGTCTCGATGAAGCCCCAGATATCTACATACAGAGATAACAAAAAGGAACAGTTACAATTTGCAACCATGTCCATCACCATGCATAACCAGCTATATAACAGCATGGTTTTAATGAAATACATTATTTCTGAAAGATGTTATTCAGTTCTTTTCAGATGCACGGACACTTATGTCTTACTATCCTTGTATGGAGCTTCCATTTAAATTATGAACAGAAAAATCAACAAGTGAATAGAGCATAGAGTGGAAGAGCGGAGATGGAGGTTGGAAATTAGAACAAATTAGAACTAGCTTGTTCCCAGAAACATTTAGATCACGTTAGAATATTAGACACACTGGGCTCTTTAGTAGGCATATCCTTTATTCTTCAATAATTGGCCTTTCACTCATTTCCTTCCTGCATTTAACCACTGGAGAAACAGATTAGCAATATGTTTTATGGTCTGTACTCCTTTAAGGTCACATTTACCCAAGAATAGTCTTTTAGTCCTGCTCTCCTATATTGTTTGAAGGATCTAAATGTACTACAGATATTCTGAAACCCCAAACCCAACTTGTCTCTTTCCTCTCAGTTTAGTCAACTCTGACCGGTGTCTTGTTATTTCCTTTTTTGAAAACAAAAGGGAAAAAATGGTCTTTCCAGTTGGCTCAACTGTGGGGACAAGGGTGAGGGGCAACATTTTTGTGCTCTGACATCACCAATGTGTAGAAACCTGATGGTCTTTTACACTTGGTTTTTCACTTGACTGCATAAAAACAAGTTTCTTTAATATATTACTTGAGCAGTGGTGGGGTCCTCAAAAAGGCTACATCCAAGCAAGTGTTTTTACACCAAAAAGTTCACAGATAGCATTTTAATAAAGGATGTCATGTGACTGTTCCCTTTTTTTTGCAAGTGAAATATCTTGAACAAAGGTTATGTATTCCTTACAGATAATACATAATACCTCAGTCAATAATAGCTCTTTTTCAGAAATCTGAAAGGTGATTTGCACTCAAGGGGCTAGTTTATCAGGTGCACCCCATACAGGCTATACAATTACTGTCAGCCCCCTCAATTCTATCCACAAATGGAAAGATTTGTGTGGCCGACCATTCCCAACACAGGTGGGACACACACATGGTAGTGGCTTATTAGTAGGTGTTGCACTGGTATATGTGTTTTCAAATGCCTCTACGTCACTGCTGGACTCTCAAACAAAAATATCCAACCAAAGCTGGCATTGTGGTCAGAAGCTGACACGGATAATGGGTGACTAAACACCTTAGCATATTCAATGCGGAGACAACATCTGCAAGCTTACACGCTCTGCGATTTCATCTTGGCCATTGGAAGTCTCCAGTGCTCCAGTATGCAGATGGCGCTAGTAAAAATTTCATGAGCATTTCCTGCTGCTGTGGTGTTGCAGGTGTTCCTGGAAGTTCATTCACAAATGATGGAACACAAGGAAAAGGAAGAATGCTTATTGTCTTCCATATTTACAAAGAGAAAAGGAAAAGAGAAATGAGATGCAGGTGGTACTCTATCTACATAAGGCCATGAGGATGATAAGTTTAGTTTGATATTAAAACCTGTGCCATACTTTGACCCACATCATCGTGCGGCCTTGGCCGAGAGACTATGCACAATGTCCCGCCAGCAGTTGGTGTCTCCCGTGGCAGTGCCCAGTTCAGTAAGGTTGATCTGTGTCCCTCACAATGACTTGGGGATAGGTAAGCCGACCCCTACCGGCTAATTTCCAGAGGAGGAGCTTGGAAGTTAGCTCCTCCTTGGCACGGAAGCAGTGGACCGCAAACTGTGTGCGTCTCTGGCTCAAGCAGATGCTTAGCCTTGGCAGGGTACGATTGATTTGGTCCAAGGTGGGGTGGGACCTCCAGGACAAACCCTGAACCCTGCGGAGCAAGTTGGTGTAGCAACCATCGAGGTGTTTATGGAGGCGTGCAGTGAGGGTCCAGGTCTCTGAGCCATACATTAGGATTGGTTCGATGGTGGACTTGAAGAGGTTTAATTTCAATGCGTTTGGCAGGTTGGAGCATCAAATGCTGTCCATTTTATTACAGGCTTGACCCACTTTTCATACTTCAAGGTGTCTCTAAGTCATCTTGGAATGACTGAATCAATTGGCTTGGGCATGCCTCCTTTGTAAAGATGTTTTTGCAGTGGATACTCATTCCAGAGCTACAAACATGACCGTGCCTATGGTCCTATACTGGTCCTTTTCCACTGATGGACAGGGTAGAGGAAAACTGACGAATGTAGTAATTGTCGATTTACAACGTGCACAAATATGAGAGACATACCTGATAAAATACCACTGAGACTATCTGTGATCTCATTAATACTAGTAGTGACCACTGTAAGGGTGGTGGCTCAGTGGTTAGGGCTCTGGACCACTCTTTGGAAGGTTGTAAGATTGATTCCTTGTGGCACCAAGCTGCCACTATTGGGTCTTTGAGCAAGGCCCTTAACCCTCATCTATTCAGCTCAATTTTAAGTCACTTTGGATAAAAGCATCTGCCAAATGAATGTGTAAAAGCACTGTGCTCCTTATATCCAAACTTATAGTATTTAAATTCATGACGAAACAGGAAAATAAGCAAACATGCAACACTGGCCTGGACAATCTCCCTTACTGTAAGAATCAAACAGAAAATTTCCCATGAAGTGGTTAGATGGAGGTCAAAAAACTGTGCAGCTCTTTAACATTGTTAATCATATTCATTTTAAGAAGCAATTATAACTAGGGAAATCCTAAGGGAAAGAAAAATATCAGTGTGCTCTTTATTCTTTGTGTGTACGGAGATCACGAGTGCCATGTGGCTACAGGCTATAAGAGAAATGTGTGTTTGTGCTGTGGCCGAGTTCAGCCTGGCAGCCTCTGTATACTATAATAACCCATTTCTAGTAGACAGAAAGACTGCCAAGCCGAACCACTGGAATGCGAGTTCAGACCGCACCGCAACTTTGATGAGAACCTCTGGAGTGAAGCAACAGATGATGAATCCTACAGAAATGACCCGAGGCAAAGAAAGGCCCGTCATTACAATCAGATCAAGAATTCATAGCCTGGTTAACTGTGGTAGTGGACAATGAGGACACACCAGGTCACGAAAATAGATTTTAGGAAATGTGAGAGTGATTAAAAGAGTGTGAGACCCTTTCTTACTGAGTCAGATATAGCTGAGGTTAGGCTTTATGCCAGATATACAATAAGTTGCAAGTGTGTTACCACCCTGGAATGGATTAGTTCCCTATAAAAGCATGTCCTGAAGTGTTTTATTCCTCTTATACCACAGTAATTTGCCAAAAGTTATAGGTTTTATTTATTAATAAATGACGTTATGCTTTTTAACTATTTAATATGGTGGAAAGTCTACGCAACAAGTTAGTTCTTGTTATCGCTTACATCAATATGTCCCAAAGTGTGGGCCGTGGCCCCCTGGTAGGTCGTGAAGGTATTGCAGGTGGACCACGAGGTCATTTACAGTAAATAAATAAAAAGTTCGTAATTTTCAATTTTGTAATTAAGTTTGAAATCACAATAAAATGCTTAAACATTTACATTAAAAAAGTAATCAAAACGAATAAAACAAAGCCATGGGATTTAAATTACGTGTTATTCTTCATTTATCTGATCTATTTTTGATCCGGAACACATCTCATATCTTGTCACTGGTGGAAAATCGTAATTGATGGAATGCCTCATCATTGGTGGGGAAAGAGTTAAAATGGATTATTAATTTGTACTGAATTGCCATAGGCCCAGTCACATAGAATTTTTCTGTTTATGAACTAAAAAATATATAGGGAAATAATTCATCTTTGTCTCATGTGTTGATCAGAGTTGTGATTAAAGGTTTGATTGGGGCGCAGAAGATTTTCAGATTTCAAATTGGGCCGCGGCATTCCTAAGTTTGGGAATGGCTGGCTTCTATGATAGCAGCTATAAGCATAGTTTTCTCTCTCAAAGTTAATAAGACAAAAGAAAATGTAGCCTGTCGATATTGCCAATTTTGATTGATCTATATATTTGAAAATCTACACATCTACACATCACAACTATAAAATAATATTAAATGTGACTCCAAAATATCACAGGAACACAAGACACACACAAAACCCAGATACAGAATCCTTCTGCAGCTGCTTTAAACCGCTCCACTTTATCTGATCCATTTATGATGCTTGACTTTCTCCTCCTGTACTTCTCCACCGCATTTTTACTGCCTTGTTATTTCCCCACATTCAGCTGCAGCCATTAACCACATAACAATCCTCAGACTCTTGGATTCTTCTTCTCAGAGTCAGTAGAGTATGTGTCAGCATGCTTTGTGTACACAAGGCAGTCGAGCCGACTAAATAGTGTTTAGTCGGCCCATTCAGAGTCTGAGAATAGTCTTCTACTCTGTCGTTAGTGTGTGTATATGTGATAATACATTTCCTCCAGTTATGGCTTAATAGAAAAGTTTTGATTATGTAAATAATAAATACATCTGTTGCACCAAAATGATAAGATTGAAATTCAGTATACACTGAGATGATAACTGGTATTTCTGATAGACATGTCTCAATGTCTACTCGGCACTGTGTAATGAGGCTCAATATGCTCTATTAGTCTGTGAAATCCAATGTCCATGACCATGTCAAGGCAACGAATGCCAATTTTTAAAATTATACTTTGTGCTTTGACACTATCATTTGTGAATTTATTTTGGCTTCTACACATCCAGCTGGCAGAGCATCCACTAAATCTCATTGTATTTGTACAATGACAATCCAGGTATTCATATTTGTAATAAATACATTTTCCATTACATTTGTATAGAGAATATGAGGAGTGTGTTACCTGATCATCATCGCTGTCTGATCCCTCCAGGCTAAGGGAGCCACTCCTCTGGACCACACCTGATGACTGGAAAGAGAAACATGAAAGTTTAACTATTAATATTGCTGTTAATATCAACTTAATTCTGATTCACAGTTTTTAGTCTAAATACAGAGTTTACAAATGGATGATAAAGGTTGTCAAATTAGTTCCCCCCCTCCTCTCTCAATCCTTCAACCAGATAATTTCTGGAGCTGACCGTTTTTTGGTTGTCCAGAATATGCTTTTCTCAGCATGCAGTATGTGTGTCATTATTAAGAATTGCCACATATTTTCTGGTTACTCTGCAAGAACAAAACATCTGGATTAGATCGTTGCCTGTGTCTACACTGCAGACAGCAAAAATTATGAGCAGTAAATGACTACTGACACTTCAGATATATTTTAACTCAGATTATACCACAGCGCTGTTGAATTCTCAAATCTGATTGGCCAGAAGGGGTTGATTAATTTTCTATAACAACACATCCACATAAAAGAATACAAAAAAAACCCATGTAATTTGTGACAGAGTCACATTTTCTACAAGATATTTAGCATTTTTGCAAGGAATCTGCAGTGCCAGCACTTTGTAACAGTGAAGCTATTACTTTAAGTTTTCCGACACAGGGAAATCTTCAGGACAGGAGGTCCTGTGTTTTCGGTCCTTGCTTTTTCTCTGTACCATAATAAGCTGCATTTTTTTGGCTTATTAACTTAATGAGAGAGAAAAAAAGAGAAGATGGTGAGGGAATGACTGTTTATAGCTACTATAACGCAAGTTATAACAAGTACTAACTTGTTTTATGACATTCTACAGCATTAAATGTAACTATAATCAAATTAAACGTATGACATGCTTATGTAAAAAAAATAAATAAAAGTAACTGATGTCATATTGATGTGGTATAAGAGGGTTCTATAACAGCACACCTCCAAGTAAAGTGTAAATTATGAGCTGGCTTTTAGATCCCAGCTATCCAATTCCATCCAATTATAATTTTATTTGAATAGTGATTTTAATAACGTACAAAATAATAAAATTTTTTGACTGAACAATTCAACCAGTATATTTACATACACCGTTTACAAGTACATCTCTACAAGTACTCATGGTGGTAGTTTTTAAATCACGTAGCTCCAAGTAGCAGTGAAAATGGTTACAACATTTCAAATTTTTTTTTTTTACACAGAAATATATATTTTAGTCCATCATTTTATGTAATTCTTGCTTGTTGGAAACAAAACAACCAACCCTCAAACGTTACTGACTCATAACAAGTCTATTGTCAGGGTACATATTATTCATTTTGGAGTTTTTATGATTGCAAATTGCATGCAGTGCTGTCCTTCTTTGTGCCAGCAAACTGTTTCTCTTTCTGATTGTAGATGCATGAGAAGGAGAAAAAGCAAAACCTCCCTGCAGTGGGAACAAGGAAGAAAGCTTGACTTGAAAAAGGGAGCTCATTCACCTATAAGTGACTTGAAAGAAAAGGAACAGTACTGATCGTGTTGAAAATAGACAGGGTTAAGACTAGTATAAATGCAGCAGTAGTGCTATGCTGCTTTGGACTAATACAGAGTTCTCTCCTGTTTTATGTTTTTGTGACGGACAGAGACAGAAAGTCTTGTGCAGGGAGGCTAGGAATGGAGAGACAAGAGAGGTACAGAGAGCGTTAATTAAATCCAACTGAGTACAAGCAGCAGGATTAATCCATTTAGACAACTCAGCAGGGAGCTTCCAGTCTCTGCAGTCAGGCCCTGTGATATCTGATGCCATCATGCTAACTGACTCATAACTGTTCACTGATGTCCGATTAAGGGGAGTGCCTAGTTGTACGAATTCTACAAATAAACTGAAATAAAGATGACTGTGTACATATTAATCTTGTAAATTGGACAGAAATACTCCAAATAATATTTATGCAGCTGGTACTTTCCCACTGGCACTTGCTATGATGATGAAAAATGAAGTATTTAACTTGGTTTGTTCTCTATTTAAAAAGAAAAGATGTTTGGGCTCACCTGGGGATCCTCAATCTATCTTTCGCCAAGTACTATTACCAAGTACAAGGTGTCCAAAAACTTAGGAACCAATGAGAGAAAAACTACCTATAGTTAAATTTGTATTTATTATTTACAACATACAGCATGTTCTCAGCTGCGGTATCATGTTTTTGTGGCTCAACACATTCTCATTGGTTCCTGACTTCTTTGGACACCGTATACAGCATATCTTTTTTTAAAGCTTCTATGCTTTCGTAATCACTTCCAGCACTTGCTGGAAATTCCAGGATTTTGGAAGTCAAGCAGGAAGCAGGAAGCAGAGAGTCATACCCTCTGAGAGGAAGTTGCGAGAATGGTGTGGACTGTGGAGTACTCCGGGGGACTGCAGGGCAGACCGTCATCCTCCGAAACCATCCCTCCATCTTCACTCTTCTTCACGGAGATCACCGCTGGAGGAGAGCCAAGTCGGATCGCCTGCTTCAGCTGCATCTGCACAGCAAACATTAACATTTAAATGTTGGGGGGGGGGAAAAATACAAAATCAGATCCGTAAAAATGACATATCAGTTTTTGGTAACACTTTCTATGAAAGTTGTGTATATCTATGAACATGTTCTTAACGTGGTATAATGCATAGAGCTTACAAATACTATTTATTAATTATTATACATTTTTATACTGTTATTAATAATAATAATTTTATATAACATGCTACAATTCAGTATAATACCTTAATAATAGTCTATAATTTAATGGAATACAATATGGAAGTTGAGTTTCTTGAGTGGTAATGTGTTATGTTCATTACATATAATTGTATTAACGATTCGTAATACATTGCTATAAAGTGCAACACATTTCACAAATAATTACAACAATATGTATAATCATATATAAATGTATTATATAGAGGATATTACACGGTTGCACGAAGATATGAATTTTATCTTCGAGCGGTGAATATATTCATGAGTGAGCGAAGCGAACGAGTGAAAATATTTTTCAACACGAGAAGATAAACTTCATATCTTCGTGCCACTATGTAATATTATTTTTATTATATAGACACATCCACAAAAAAAACCCTCAAGTTAATCAAAAGAATTTTAATTTTGAACCGGTTCACCATTTAAACAACACATGTCCAGTCAGCGGGTAAACATTGGCAGTGATGTCATTGGAGTGGGATATAGAGAAATATCCTACTTGTATCTGGGATGTATTTCGTATTAAA
>JAOTRR010000001.1:30190854-30201761 GCA_028570945.1 Gogo arcuatus
GTATGAAAAATACGAGTGGCGTATTTCCCAGTAAAACACTCGTGTCTATATAATAGAATATGTTATGAATGTATTTATCTCATTATGGATATGGGCTTTATAGAAAGAGTTAGCCAATTTTGACCCTTTAAAATGAAGCTCAAGTCGGAATAAATATTCTTAGTTGAACATCACTGCACCCTCAACATTTATGGCTCAATGATGACAGTGTGTGTCACTGTGGCATAAATTTCAGGCAGAACCTAACCACAATAAGAATAGTACAGTTACGTTTATCCCAGTGTCAGCAGACATGGTGGAGACTGAGGCATTAGTTTAGCAAGGAACAAATTATTGCGTCATTACTTTCAGGACGAAAAAAACCCCAAAACTAAAAAGCCATTGCCCACAATACTGATACAGGTCATGAAGCGTATGTGTGGCAGCCTGGGAAAACCCTTCACATGGTCACATTTTGACCTTTTCTGCCATGTTTGGCACCCCCAAAAGCGAAAAGGAGGAAAACTATTTCATTCTGACTGTATTGCAGGAGCATTGCGCACATTTTCAGAGCTGGTATCTGATTACAAACCGAACCGATTAGGATTCTGTCCATTTTGCTAGGGCACATAACGATCCAACATCTTGATTAAAGCATGACTTTCTCTGCGTGAGGAAATCACACTTAACTAGAAAGGTTTTAGACATTTTTAGGCAGTGTGCCTTGAAAAGCATTCTGAAGGAATGAAAGATGTCAAAACTGATCGTCACCTTCTGTGTCGAGGGGTTTATGTTCAGATTTGCTAATTTTATACCAAGACCCTGTGAGGTGCCAACTTGAATATTAATTAAAGTGAACAGGATGATAGAAGAGATACACAGCTGAGCCCTCTATTCCTGCTATATACAAGCTTCCAAATAGGAATCTCTGATGAATAAGTAACATGTAATGCAAAAAAAAAAAAACACTAAATATAATGTTTCTATAATACCTGCAGGAATTTCACTTTGCCATGAATGCTGTCATGTGAGGATTGAAGAGCTTCATTTGTCTCAGGAGAGGGTGGATCGGAGGTGAAGACGCTGTCCTGTGACAAGGCCTTGCTTCCCACGTTGATATTGGAACTATGAAAAAGGAGATGGATGAAGGCTACGCTGAGAGAAGTGCAGTGGCTTTATTGCATTTTTACAACAAAAAGTACAACAAAAAACTCTGCTAATTCAAACTCCTTTACAATGGAAGCCTAGAGGTAGTTCCCAGATGCTTTGTCGTATCAGACCCACACAACTACTTTGGTAACAAAATCCACAAATTCTTCCCACTGAAATCTAATTTCTATAATAGATTTTTTTCACTGAAGAAGAAATAATGTTCACTGAAAGTGTTCTGCAAAATGTGTGTCATAAAAACGTTTACTGCATAAGAATTTAAGCATGTGGGACATTCTGGTATAGGAAAACAATCCACGATGGGGTGGTGTGATGCAGCCTGGCATTAATGTTATCACCCAGAAGGTGATTATTGTGCAATAACAACATGTCCTGAAGGTCTTTATTCCAACCAATCAAAATTGAGAATTCAACAGCTCAACAACTGCTCTTAGTATTCAATAAAGGAATTTCAAGTACACTGGTTTTATATATTTTTCTTACTGCATAGAAAAGTGTATGCTCCAGACATTTGTTTGAAAATTGCTGGTGTTATTTTAGGGGTGCATATTAAAACGTTACAGCAGTTGCTGCACATGGATTTCATTTTATATGATGAAAAGTTTAAATGTGCTTTTGCAAGCATGGTTTATTTTGTTTTTAAAATCCACGTCTCTTTAGGCCTTTTGGCCTAACTCATATTTATAGTGTGCGATGAGATGTACATTCTTCCCAATTCCTTTGCTGGCTTCTTCTGGATTTCCACTTTGCCTCTCACATGCAGAAAAACAGTGTGTTTATTATACAGCTGATCATGCCAGGGGAAATCTTGGCTAATTTCCTGCAACATGTCTGAACTTGGTACAGAAATAAAACTGGAGGCGTCTTGACAGCAGCAGCGCAGCCAATTCCAATTCCAGTTGGAGCAACAGTATGAAGCTCTCAGCTAATCTAGAGAAAAGTCAATATAACATTACTTATGTAATATAAAAAGACAACACACTACAGGAAGCCTAAACTCTAGCCGTGTTTATACAAGTGTGCAAATTAAAAACAAACTGCATGGTGCCCCAAAATTTTGCAAAAATATAGCAATCTAAATTAAGGGATAACTGATTTGTGTTTTTAATAATGCTAATCCATTTGTAACTGGTGAAAATAGCATTAACCAAAGAAAAAAAAGCCACATTCGTACTTATTTTTGCAAGATTAGCTAAACTAGGAAACTGTGTAAACAAAGAATGTTGTCCGTTAAGTAGTTTGCTTTAGCTGATGTTACCTCACCTCCAGTAGCTATTTCGCTTTAGGATATATAGTAGTTTCCTAACAAATTTGTTAAATGTAGTCCATGTATTATATCAGGGAATTAAAACCAAACTAAACTATCTAACTAACTAAATAAGTGTATTATGTAACCCAGGTTGTTTACAAGCTAGCTCACATTAGGCTAGCTTATATTTGGTAACCTCGTAGCAAAGGTCTTTAGCAAGCTACCTAATATTAGTGAAGCTATAATGTAATTAAATGCAGTACCCAGGTTTACTGTGAAATGAGCTCACATTAGGCTAAATACTGTGTAATTAGAACTAGCATACTAGATAACATTATACTAATTAATTAAACCAGTAGCCAAGGTCACTAGCAAGCTATCTAACCTTAGGCTAACTATTTTAGTGTGTAAACCATAGATATAGGAAGCCTAGATGCCACACTGGGCTACAATTTGCATGTCTGAATTTAAGTATTTTGTTGAATAAACCACCAGGAACGAGGTGCGATAAAAAAGTTCCGGGACGGTTCCTGTGTTCCTCGTGTGTGTAGCAGGAGCGAGCAGTAACTCTCGTGAGTCAGTATGCCATGTGACGTCGTGCTGTCAACATCGGAACCTGTTACACGTGTTTTTGTGACACCGTGCATGTACGCATTTGTAATTTGAATATGGACCAAAAAGCAAACATGAAATTCTGTGTCAAACTCAGGGAATGAGCAATGGAGACCCTGGAAATGCTTCAGCAAGCCTACGGCAATGAAGCAGTGAGTTGGGCAAGGTGTTTTGAGTGGCATTCATGTGTCAAGAGGGGCAGTATGTCGTCCTCCAATGACATCCTGCCCTACTTGAAGCATGAATGCCACTCAAAACATCTCGCCTGGCCCATTGCTTCATTGGCGGAGGCTTACTGAAGCATTTCAAGGGTCTCCGTTGCCGATCGCAAATACTTGCGTATTGGGCAAATTGCAAATGCGGACATGGACGTTGTCACAAAACTCGTGTAACACAGGTCCTGATGTTGATTGCACCTCGTACACAAGCATGTGTTAGCCATTACACTCCCAGATTGATGGTTTTCATGATGGAAACTGAGATACAGGGTGGGAACTGGGAATAATTAAATTGAAGGAAAACAGTATATATTTGCAACATGCAGATAGCTTCAGTCTTTATTTTTTAAAACCCATTTTATTTTTTTTATTAAATACTTCTTCCTTTTATTAAATCCTGCCCCTACCTGGAGTCACTGTCTTTGTCGGTGTGGATGGAAGTGTCACAGGCTCGGTGGATGGCAGGCTCAGGAGTGTTAACATCTTCGATGGACTGACCGGACTTCAGCTGGACTTCACTCTCTGCCACTGGACCTAGGGCCTCCTTCCTCTTCTTCTTCGCAAAAAAGTTCTTAAATGTCTGGAACCTGGATTTCTTTTTTCCTGCCATGACAAAGTGAATTTTATTTATGGCATTTGGATGATAACTTTGCAGGAATGCACATTCCATCGACTGGCATGTTTTATGAAATGTTGAGATGTACGCATTTTTGAATTAGAAAACATTTTGTAGATCATTCAATGTCAATAATGTGGAATTCTACTGGAAATTCTATTGGAATCCATTTGTAACGGTTTAAGAGTACACTGAGAAAGTCAAATCAAGGAAAGCAGTCCTTTTTGCATGCATGCTGTTTGTAAGAGGACCACATTCCTACAAACCAAACACTTTTTTTTTTTTTTTTTACATTGTACTCAATACTGTACAGTGTATTCGGATTTTGGTTTTAATTAATAAATTGCATTTAACCTGTGAAACTTTGACTTATTCCCTCCAGGGTGCTTAGAAAGCTAACCGCACTTGCTTTGCCAGTAAAGCAGAGGTTGAAGTATACTCTCAGCAGCTGTAAAAATCATTCGGCTAATATTAGCACAAATAGTGCTAATAATAGTGGTTCGGCTAACATGAACACAAGATCTCAGTGTTGCATAACCTTGTATTTTCACCTTGTTATAAAAACCCAGTTGATGTTTTCATAACTGATGGGACATTTCTTGTGATAAAATGGACTGCTTTGCCCATTGTGATAAGAAGATAGTTATACTAAACAATCATGATGTCAATTCCTTTGCCTTTGTAATCCAAAATCATGTAGGTGGTACCATGAAAATAGCACAAGGCACTGGAGTTCAAAGCTGAAAAATCTTTACCAGGTGAACAGTTATCATTCAAATGTTAAGACTGAATGTTAACCAATCTCCTGGCTTGAGCATTGCTTCATATACTTTCTCAAGTCTACATTCTGAAGTGAACGAGATACTTAATCAGTTATTTTTACCCTTATACCAAAACAATGTGTTATTCATGACAAAAGGTTATGATCCGAAGTCCTTAAATGTCAAAACCTTCCCAAAACATTGAATTGGACCAAACA
This sequence comes from Gogo arcuatus, assembly GCA_028570945.1. Classification (NCBI taxonomy): domain Eukaryota; kingdom Metazoa; phylum Chordata; class Actinopteri; order Siluriformes; family Anchariidae; genus Gogo; species Gogo arcuatus. The sequence goes on from JAOTRR010000001.1 coordinate 30,195,678, forward strand.
ACACAGTACAGTATTAAAATACACTGTAGACAATCATTCTAGGACACATGGGGACCTTTAATAGTGAGTGGGTCTCTCCTGTACATGATGCACAGACACGTTGCCTGGATACACAAAGATCCTGGTGACAGGAGCTATAATTAAATGCTAGATACACAGATAAATGCTAGATTAGAGTCACCAAGACTCTAATCAACAACTAACATTTAATTACACACTCAGACTAAGTCTTAGTTGTGGTTTAGAAACCAGGGCAGTTACTTAAGATTTCAATCAAGTTGGCATAGCTCTTTACGAATTAAAGGAATTCCATTAGTTATGATTAAGACTTGATTAGGACTATAAGGCACTGGATACAGCTAATCAAACCTATGGGGATTTCATTAACATACCTCTGCCACCTGTTGACCAGATTCCAGCCCAATTGCATAAAATAGTAACCAACAGGATACTATGCATTTATTATAGAGCATTCGGTTGAGATTTTATAGTGAAACAATTGTCAAACTTGATTTTTATGAAGACTATATTCATATATACAGTACCAGTCAAAAGTTTGGACACACTTACTCATTACTATGAATGGGTAAGTGTGCCCAAACCTTTGAGTGGTACTGTATATTGGCATGGTGGTGCTTTACCACAGCTTCAGGGTCCCCACATTGATATGGGTTTCCTCTGGGTTCTTCATTTTCCGCCCACCTCCCAATAACATGCTGGTAGTTGGACTGGTTATATGAAATTTCCCCTAGGTGTGAATGAGTGTGTGACTGTGCATGTGTGTGCATGGTGCCCTTCGATAGACTGGTGTACCACTCAGGGTGTATTCCCAGTGTTCCTGGGATAGTCCTTGGATCCACGGCAACCCTGACCAGGATAAAGTGTTCACTGAAGACGAATGAATGAAATGCCATGACTTTCCCATATTCTCAGAGCTGTGAGAAAAAAAACTGACCACTAATCTCATAGGAACGCTTCAGAGGTTTCACTGTAACTTTGGCACATGTACAAATAATACAAACAATAATTTTCATGCATTTCCCTTGTACTAAGGATCATCAGACAACATTTCACTCTACCAGTGAATGCATTAAAACACACAAGAAGTCTTTGGTTACTTGGACAGAACTAGACTGAAAGCCATACATTATTTTCTTTCTTAAAAAAAGAAGCCTATACAAACTTTGAAAGTAAATTACAAACATTTGACTGAAGGTTTAAGAAAAAAAAGGGTGCTTTTGCATAAACTTTTATTCAACATACAAGTTCAACAACTCTCCTTAGACTTCGATTACAAGAGTCAACGGGTTTTTCTGTTCTTTTTTTTTTTTAAATATAGGGAAACGTTGAAATTACTGTCCGTGGTAATCACACATACCACATAGTAACTTAAGGAATATACAGTAAACAGAGTTAAGGTTAAAAAAACACGAGTATTCTTTTATCACCATTTCAAAATATTTGGTTGAGACATCTGCATTTTTCTAACAGAGTTCCCTTTTTCTGTTTACTCTCTTTGACTCTCTCATCACATGCTGCAGTCATGTTGGCAGAGTCTACAGCATCCAGCTGTGCCCTGTCTAACTGCAGTAAACAACAGACAAAGAATGAGTGCTCTATCTATCCTTCTCCTATCCTCAATGATCAATCATCTATTTATTCTACCATGAACACTATATATGGCCTTATAAGGACAGACTTTGTAAACATAGATGCCTAATCTAAGAGGGATGATAAGTTGTACAAGTGTGTATGCACTCAGGAATGTGCGATAGCATGCAGTGTTTTATTGTAAACATCAGTATTTTTTTTCAGAAGGTCTGCCTGACACCACTAAATTACTTTACAATGATGATATGTTATTAGTATGCTAAAATCAAATCAAGTCTTATCAAAATGATTGATTTTCCCAGTTTTACTCCCCAATTTGGTCACCTGCCAATTCCCACTCACCAGCCAGTTCCTCTGTATCTACCAACTGGGGAAGGTGAAGGCATCATTTCGAATTACTGCTCATGCTACATCACAGGGCAGTATAACACAATCGGAGGAATGTGCTATCTGCCATCTTCCGCATCCATGAGCTCCCAGACACTGGTGATTGGCTAGTATTGCTGTGATTGACGGGGAGACAGAGAGAGTATGCCATCCCTCCTTCCCAGACAGCACAGTCAATTTTGTTCATTGTTGGTATTTGAACTTGTGATCTCCCGATAATAGGCCAAACGTTTTTCATTGTTGGCAAGAATGTAAGAAAAATTAGTAAGAAAGATTAGTAAGAAAATCTTTTAGTCCCTTATGCCAAACTACAGCTTCATTGTAAATCTTCCCTCTTGTTTTTTTTTCATATAATAGATCACATTAGGGTACCCTAGGAACATGGACACATGGACAATGCTACAATTCTCTGAGGCATCTGGGAGTCCCTGATTAATGATTTGTCAACTCTGAACTATTCTGCTACATGCACAAGGGATTAGTTGCCTGGCCTGTTGGCAAACCACCCACGCACTGATTTGATGTCAAATTTATTCCAATGCTTTAGACCTGCGATTACTTGCCTCTTCAGAGTTGCCCATTCTGTTAGGAAACGCCTAACACATGCTTGCACACAAACTCTGGTGGATCTGACGCTAGTAGTCGGAGACTTCCGTCTTCCCACACTACCCTGGAGGGAAGGGTCAAGTGTGGGGCTGCAGAAAGCTTATTCTTGTGAGAGATGAAAAAAAAAGAAAGAAAACTCTGCCTTTGTCTCTAAGCAACTTGACTTCCTACCAGTGAGAACAAGTACCTTGTGCATATTCTCAAAGGCCAGTTCTACGTAATCCTCCATTTATGAATGATTCATATGCCAAGTGGTTCTCAGAGTAGAATAATACATTTAAGAGTGTACAATTTTTCCAATGATCAATGTTAGCATTTTTGGATGAAGTTATGATTTAAAAGACACGTTGAAGGAAATTACCTGGGCACTCCTCCGATGCCTCTAATGACTCAGGGGGTGCGGCAGCATCTGCAGATCCTGAAGCCATGATGCCACAATCACTGCTGAAAAAAAAAAAGCCATTATTTATTTGACTTACTTTATAAACACTGCTTATTAACAATTACAAGAGCAAAGAATGTGTGTTGGGAGAAAACAAAGTTAAATCTACATATTTGGCCACACATTAACAAAGAAAGTCCTTTGTGTTCTTTGTCCTTGTCTTTATTACCTCAATGGTAATACAAAAAGACTCAAATGGGAGACATAAATCCAGATAAATCTACCCAGGTAAATAGCAGGACACAAGAAAATAGTCCTTCTCATAAAGACAAAGAAACTTTAAGCCTGTCCTTATGTCGTGTTCTGACTGTGCATTACAACAGTATGACTAAACTGATGGTAGAGGCTTAACACCACCCAGACCTTGGCACGACTCATGGCCCTGATAAGCAGATGCTGCCTCTTACAGATTACAGTGAAACCCAGCCTTGATAAAACAATGACACATGTTCAGAAGCCTAGTGTTGCCCTGATCAGCTGAGCCCATCATGTACATCCTGAACTTAATAAGGAAGCCTGGGGGAGGTTCATGGACTGATCCTAATTAAGCTCACAGTGGAGATCCTCCGGTCCTCCATGAGGAAGCTGTCAGCAGAGCCTGTGACAGGACAAGCTAAACAGGATGTGGAGACAATTTGCAGCACTGCCTGACATGTCTACACACGGTCCACAGCTCCTTATAGCAGGGATGCATCCATGCAGATGATTTCCTGACGATTGCATTCAGAATGGGAGAAGTGGCATCACTTCCATTCTATCCCTAGAATAATAGCGAGTACTCGTTTAATTCTCTCTCTCATTATTTTCCCTGTTTCCTTCCAATTCTGTGATTTCTCGAGGCTAAATCTATCCATAAATCCATGGATTTAGCCCAAAGGTTCTGCATGCCATCTCATGTCAGGTCTATGCATACATCCATCATCAGTAATACAAATTACCTCAGCAAGTGTCATCTTCACTCCTCCCTAATCCTTCTCAATCATCTCTTAACAGGAAATCCAATGGTTGCTTCCATCAACCCACATCCGGCGCAGGATGCCATGTCAGCACACTAACTCAAAGGTCCTATTATTTCAGTTATATTTGCTGTACCTTCTACTACATTGCCTGTTTATGGCTTTTGTTAGGTTCAAAATACTGCAAACTAGAAGAACTTGTCCAGAGTCAACCATTTTTCATTTTCAAATTTTGCTGCGATACCAATATCAGAGCCTTGAATATTGGCTGATACCAGACACTGATCTGATACTGTGACCTTCTGTTGCGCAAAATACCGTAAGTGTGGTGGTGCCATGCATTACTTCAGTTTATCACTCAACATTACAGAAATTCAACTCAATATCGATCAAGGGTTTCAAACCAGTATCAGCTCCAATATCAGTACTCAGTACCGGATCAGCACATTGCTAGCCAGAGACAGAATCGTTTAAAAGGCAAGAGCAATGGAAAACAAAAAGTCATGGCTTTAAACCAACATGCCTGCTGGCTTGCGATAGCTCTGCTATAAAGTTGGCACATCTCAAGTGTTTATCTAGTAAATATACCAGGCTGAGTCAGCAACAGCAGCAAGTTTCACCCCTCAAGCAAACACTATTATCAGATCTGACATGTTTATAACCAGGCAAGTTGAACTAGAGCATTTGCATGAACCTTGTGAAAATATTTAAACCTTTCTCTCTGGTTGATCATTATGGTCATCAGGTTACTACATTCAGTTTCATTGAAGTGTATCCCAAAATGTAAGACAATGTTTAGCTTAGAAGCCATTCATTAAGTCTTAGGGAAAAAAAAAAAAATTCTGATATGCCTGCCATATATATATCAAGCCCATTCTGCTTCATAATCCTGCAATGGCAAAGCAAAAATGGCAATTTATCCATGAAGTACAATTACAGTTTGCATAACAAGGCATTTTGAGTGAGTGAGAAAATTCCACTCTGACCACTCTAAACACTATTTACTCTGTCATCAGATAAGAAGCGATTAATGGTTGCCCTTTTTCACTGGTCACTGATATAGTTTTTTGGTTTTGCATTTTATAATTAAAGGTTTGGGATAAATTAAACTGAATCCTGAACAAAAGGACAAATTACACCCCCAGACATCAGATGGCATCCGTTAACTCTGTGTGTGTGCCAGAGGAAATGCCTAAAGTCTGCTTCACACGTGGGCATCAGTGTCACATGAGCAAATAAATGGCAATGAACCACATAACAATGCACCACATGGTGACTACCTAAGCTTGTCCTCAAACACTGTTGGGTGTTCTGTAGGTTACATCTGCTCATGGTCAAAATAAGGATATGACAGGATTTAAAATTGCCTCGATATTAAATCTGAAGCATAAATAGCAACATCAAACAGGCTGTAGTCCAGATCTTATAATCAATCTTGAGAACATTGTGAATAATCTTTATGAGTACAACAGCAGTTCTTTGGTACAAATCTAGAAATAAAAACATTCAGTCCTAAAATGGGCAGCGTCAAATCAAGCAAGAACCTTAGTATAATCAGGAATGTTAGTGATGGTTTGAGATACTTATGCCTAGACTAAAGATCACTAGTTTTCACACAGAGGGCCTTGTTTCCTCACATCTCGTCCACAGATACCGTAAACTGTTGTCACTGTCAAACCATTAATTGAATGTTTGCAAGAGCATGACTCCATCCTGTATTTTTAAGATTGCTATACTTGAGAACACTTTGTAGTTTGAAACTAAACCAAATTAGCAGATGTTCCTTTTATAGTAATATCATTTCTTCATAAGCTTGTCAGTCAGTTTTGGGGTTTTTTTGAGCTTCAGACACTTCCCAAGTATCTGTGTGTGTGCGTTCCCATGACTGAACATAAGATGTTGTCCCTCAGAATCACATTACAGCTTGTTTCTCTGCAGCAGCTAGTGCACTGACCTTGGAGAGCCTCCAGTGCTAGAGCTGGGTGATGACGTCCGCTGTTTCATCTCTTATCTCATGGAGTCAGGGGAATGAGAAGAGAAGAGAAGAGAAGAGAAGAGAAGAGAAGAGAAGAGAAGAGAAGA
>JAOTRR010000001.1:30311657-30326816 GCA_028570945.1 Gogo arcuatus
AAAGCATTCCAGGTGACTACCTCATGAAGCTGGTTAAGATAATGCCAACAGTATGCAAAGCGCCATCAAGGTAAACGTTGGCTACTTTGAAGAATCTAAAATATTAAACATATTTTGTTGTTTTTTTTTAAACACTTTTATGTTTACCACATAATTCCATACGTTTCATATATTATTTCATAGTTTTGATGTCTTCAGTATTGTTCTATAATGTAGAAAATAGTCACAATACAGAAAAACCAATGAATGAGTAGGGGTGTCCAAACTTTTGACTGGTACTGTACATTTAATGTCACGGAACATACCATGTTCCCACATTCTAGCAGAAATAAACAGTCGTTCCCTCACCAGCCTCTAGTTTGTCACCTTCATCATGAAGACTTTCTTGTGGTGGAAAACCTAAAGTTACAGCTTTGCACAGTTCTGACTGTTACAAAGTGCGTACACACATTTACACTTTTTAAAGCTCTGTAAGTTGTTACTACTGCAATGATTCTACAGCACATTAATATTCTGTATACCTTGCAGCTGGATTATAGAAAATTAAATAAACACCTTAAGACCAATGAGAATCGATAATTCAATAGCACTGTGATATTAACTGTCTTTCCCTGAATCTTCTAGGCATCTGTAATCCTCTGCAATATAACGTATATGAAATGGATGTGCACAGAAAATAGTTGAAATTTACAGGGAAAACACATAAAAACTCAAACTCACCACAGCACCGCTAATTTCTTCTCTGCCAGCGTGGCTGAGTGACTGGTGAAGTTCTTTAATCTCATTGCGTACCTTAAATGAGACAAAACAAAGCAGCTTAATAAGCAAAAGCAGTGAGACATCTAATATCGCTATAGTTTATTTCTTTCTATGGAGCGTCGCTTAAAAGACCCTGCTGCATGCAATACTACTGCTAATGATTACAGAGTGGAGAAATATCATTTCCCTTTCAGCATAAATGAAATGCTTTAATGATCTAATGCAAGCCCATTTTATGGGTGCTTCTACTAGTAGCGTACAGTTGTGTGTGTGTGTGTGTGGTGCACAACCACACATGGTTTCCTCTGAGCTCCGATTTCAATCACCGCCAGCTGATTTGCCGAGTGCGCTGATGAGCTTCGAGGTCCATCTATTTTCATTCTCTGTGACATTAATAAAACAAGGGCTGCTAATTGCACGGCTTGTAACGTGGAGTGGCCTTGTGGTGGCCCTAATGGCAATCATCGCTTTTATTTTAATCACGGCAGGTAGGGGTGGTCATGCTAGAGGGCGGGAGAAAAGAGGGAGCAAGAGACAGAGAGAGAGAGAGAGCAAGAGAGATGAGAAACTGGCTTTTGGCAGCACTGACCTAATGAGCTCCACGGTTTCCGAGTACATGGTGTACGGCGACTTGGCCTCTAATGGGTCTCTTTCCATGGCATTGCCGCACTCGATGAAGGAGAGCGCACCGTCTGCGTAATTGACAGCTTTGCCAAACTTCTCCATCTGTACAGGAGGAAAAGGAGACAGCAATCAAGTGTGAGAGGATGAGAAAAGAAGACTGATGATACGAACAGACAGCAGTTCAGTTTCAAAGCTTCGGAGCGTTGCGTAAAAATCATCTGAAGATGTGTAGAAAGCAATTGACTTTAAAAATCCTTTCAAACATTGGGCCTCATTTATTGAGGTGGATACAAATGAACTTATTTGTAAATTGTCTGTTTATTTATTTACACAAGAAATGTGCTTTTCATGAAAATCTTTTAAGTTCAGGAAAAAAACATTTGCATCCTACAAGAGTACATTTACTAGTATGTATAAAAAACACTAACTAATGTAGACCTTGATTGATTGGCTTCAAATTCTATAATTGGCTTTGATTACTGCAATTTTATATATGGATTACACCATCAGGTTTAACTCGCTTATTTATTTCAATTACAAACATGAGCTGTAACGCTGAAGAACGTGTCGGTATGAGGGATGTCTGGCGGACGGTCGCTGAGACACTTAAAATGATTAAACACAGCAGTCTCTCTCTGTCTGATGTATTTGATTTCCATCACCTGGGTCCACCTTCTTCACCTTTACTTTAATCTGTTTCCAGATTTTAGCCTTCCAGGTGACATGAGCCAAAATAACGTTCCGTTCTGCCTCTGAGACATTCCTGGTCTTTTGCCATTTTGTGCTCACCTCACTGGGAGCTTTACCTTTTATGGAGTTTTGTGGGTGTCACTAAATGCAAATGAGCTATGGCATGTACACGTTTGCGGTTTACAGATGACTGACATTCATCAATTTGTATGAGTACTAAAAATGATAAAACTTGCATAAATCTAAAAAAAAAACCCTTTATACACAACTTTAGTTAAAAAAAAGAAAAAGAAAAAGATGAGGCCCACTGTATGACTTCACAGATGACAAGTGATGAATGGATATTTTTTTGTTTTAATAACCTGTCCATATCTGCTGCACATTTCGGTACCATTTTATATCACTGATTTGTTGCCATGGATACTTATATGGACGTTTCCATTAATCAAATAGTCATCAATAGTGCTAACCATTGCAGCCCAAAGAAACTCAGTTCCTAATCCGTACTTCATGCATGGGAGGACATAAAACAGATTTACTGACCACTTGTTTTAGCAGGCACCCCTTGAACAGGTTCCATCCATTTCTAAATAAACCCTTTAATATGAGCCAGACCGCAGCCCGAGATTCATTACATTCTGGCAATTACACTGCGGCAACACGGGCAATCAATTCGCTTTACTGTGTATTCATGACCAGGTTTTTACATCACCCTGATGATTTATGACGGACTGGATATAACTTTCTATAAAGGACGACATTCGGAGATATAATTGCTGGAAGTGGATTATTAGGGCTGCAACAGGCAGTTTAGTAAATCATGATCTCCTTCTTTGAAGCCCTTTAAGAGAGCTCTTTCCGAGCTTCTTCAGTAAAGGTCTTAGATCTGGCATGTTCTTTTCACTGTCAGTGGTTCTTTGCTTGCAATTAAAAGCAGCAATTAAAGTCGACAAAGAGGTCTAGTTCTGTCCTCCTGCTCTTACACCACTCCTAACAGTCTATCTGGAATTATTAATTCTGAGTTTGACAGATGTGTAAGATTTTTCTTCTAAGACATGTGGACAGAGGTTCTAACAGGGAATTTATTGAGAGAGCAGAAGAAAGGCTGAGCTTACCAGAGCATCAGCTTTGTGCTTTAGTTTCTTAGCTTCCTGCATGTAGTAGTCCGCATTGTGAACACTGTGGAAGAGGAAATTTACAGTATTACCTGGTATCAGGAAAGGCGTGTGCACATAGGACAAGGAAGACAGGCAAGATACAAGAACGACATGTATCTCTATACTGGAAACGAGGTGGTAGAATGAGCTTTCCCTGGATGTCCAAACAGAAGAAATGAAGACTGAACTCTTAAACTTCACTAAGCATTAAATCACCTTTCATTACTGTCCTAACTTGTTTTAGCTTTGTAGTATTCTTAGACCCTGACCCAGAGGTGGACAAATCATATTAGCTAGTCCATCAGGAAAATAAAAGCTCCAGTGCTGCCTAAGCTCATGTTTTGGTTGCCTGGAAACCTAATTAACTACCTGAAAAATTGGTAGCTAATGTTATGTAATAACTTATGGCAAGCTAGTTAGGTAGTTAAGTGAATAAATACAGACTAGGGGTGTAATGCAGTGCTACTGTCTCTATCTGTATCTGTATCTGTTTAGTGCTCCAAATATCCATATCTATATCTGTCTTTTTGGATTTAAACCCAAAGTGGGTGTGGCTAAGCTGGAAGGTGTTTCTTAATTAAATATGAATTCTACCATTACACCCCTAGAAACACTGGCTAAAAACCAACACTGTCAGAAAATCATAAATAAAATCTATAAATACACTGCACAATATGTGTTTTATCCCATGAGCTTATCACTCACGCCCACACCAAAGTGAAAACCTAACATTTGCACAACTTTTTATTGTGTCTTGTGGATCCAAATCCCGATGCACATCTCTAGTCTAAGATTTCTAAACAAAATAATAAACAGTGCACCTTCTATTCGTGTATGCATTTGTATCCCTTTAGACTACGCTTTCTGTTCAATACGAATTTTCTTACTCAGTTGAAAAACAGTACATACGTGTTGTTGAATGTGAGTTTAGGTCTCCTGTGCTCCATATTCTCCATGGACAGAGCTGAAGGGTTCGGCCATACGTTCGATTCGGATTGACCATTGGTATGGAAACCACCGGAGGTCTTTGCATGGCTGTCTTCCTCCTGCTATATGAAGAATCCATTAAAATTAGCATTTGGCAAATCGAATGCTGTGACAGCTATCTGTCTTTGTTTCAGGGGCTGGCGTTGAGAGTTCAAGAGTTTGGATGACTCGGCACATGGCATTTATTTTCTTGTCTTCAAGACTGCTTTGAAATCCCTTCCAAAAGGCTAATTTGTTTGGCAAAACACAGGAAATGTGGTTGAAGCCTCGAGCAAAGAAGAAATCATCTATGAGTTTCAAATTCTGCTGTGTAATTATTTACTTCTACCAGACCCTGTATTTATTATAGTTGCTTGTATTTTTAATGCAATTTAAGAGAAATGATCACGTAAAATGACACTTGAACATATTTCAGTTCATATCTGCTACGTTTTATTCTATAATTCTACTAAATAATACTTAATGAATGATTAAAACTGAATGATTAAAAGTAATTCTTTAGAATCACAACCAATTCATTTCTTACACACAGTTAAATTAACACCTCCAGTGCTGAGTGATGAAGAGTATAACACTAATTATTTCAGTAAGCATGTGCTTTGAAAATAATACAAGAATGCAGGTATAATAATATCACACTTCATTACTAATAAGACAAATATTTAACAACAATAATTAATAGTTGCTAATATGTTAATGCAAAATATACAGATCACATCAGAGCATGAACATATGCTCATACTTACACTGCTGGTCTTAGAGTGAGACTTGCTCTCTCCTTTGCGGTGCTTGTGACATGATGATGAGGATGACGAAGAGGAAGAAGGTGGAAGGGAATGTGTGGGGGGTAAGGTTGTGGGAACAGCTGTGCTTCCTTCCATACTAAGGGAACTGCTCTCGCTGCTTCTTCGCTGGCGACCTACGGGCTCATCTGACAGCGGGGAGAGCAAAGGAGGAAGGAGCTTCCTCGGCTGCTTCTTCGAAGAGCTTGTCAGAAACAACACAGATGTTAAAGTGCCAGTTAAAGTGGTTCCTGGCTGCAAAATGTTTGATAACCCTTGTCCATTTTTAATGCTTGGTTCTCTAGGGCGTGGCTGAGGATCAATAACACTATGGAAACACTAAATAGCAGTCAAGCCCATAAATGTGGGTTTAGAGGGAAAGATAAACCCAATCTCAGACAGGTTCATGCCTCTGCCTGAGGTTGTGTACTGAAGTGAAGAACGGAAAGGTTAATTGACTAACCAGGCTCTGTGATTTGTGAATACACTCTTACTGAGGTATGCCACTCATTGAGCAAGTGAGAAGATGTGTTTGGGCTATAAACACTCATTACAATTCTCAACAGGAGCAGACTGACCTAACATCATGTCGGTACTGCTGCTAAAATAGCTGTTAGGCCATGATGCAAATGCATTTTAAAATGAAGAGAGCTGTAAGGTGGCAGTTTCAGTGGCAGTATACCTGAGGGTCTAGGCTGTGTTTTAGCATTTAACTAAGCCCTAATTAGAGAGAGAAAAGCCTCTCCGAGGTTTAAGTAAACAAGTTCTGAAATGGGATGTCAATTTCTACACAGCCTTGGGCCATAATTTGGCTAAAAACAGATAAAATGTCATTTAGTACTTTTCTCATTTCTTCCAATCCCCTGGTTAGTAAATGTTTTGTTTATGGGCTTCAGAAATATTAATCACTGGATGCAGTAGAATTTTGTTCACAGTAGTTTTGTTAAAATACCAGGCCAAATATCAAGCGACAGAAGAAAAAAAACCACATACAGTAAATGCTTCAAGTGTATTGATTAATAAGGCTTCAGAATGCAATTTAGCATGAACCACTTATGGTTTAACTGATAATGTAACATACATGGCTAATACTGTGGTATTATTAATAAGTGTTGCATAAACAAGTAGACTAGTTGACTAATACATTCACTTGTCCCTGCTGTGGGAAGATGTTAACTCGTCAGGGTGGTGGAAAACCCCCCCAAAACAAAACAAAAAACAAAACAGCGAAGTTGACAGTAAAGAAATGCAAGCAGGGTGGTAAATAAGCAGGTTGTAAAATATTTCCGAGTACATGAAACCAATTCTAATCAATTACACATTGTGAAAAGTATTTGCTAATTTATTTTCCTTTAATGGAATGTTATCACTTTCATATCACTTGGTATGAAGCGATATCTTTATACCATCTGCTCCTAAAGGCATTCCTCCCACAGTTATTTTTGTTATTCTTTAAAGTTGTGTGTGAATGAACTATCCAATCCCATTCAGCCAGTTAAAAGCCTGTATGCTTGTCTCATTTTTGGATGCTACTGAGGCTGGAGTTGAACATGGTGAGTCAAATTTGGGGTCATTATAAGCTTGAAGAAGTCTCCAGGATGCTGCTGTGAGTATATCATTCTCCATCCAAGGAAGGGCGATCATTAGCTATAAGAATGGCTTTGTTGATGGACATGAGCTACCATGCTGTGCACTCTCAGTTTCAGAATCAAGTGCTGTTAATTGAAGTGGTTTGACACATTCTTTGTTGTTGCTCGCATTTAACTGCACTATTAGCCTAAAAAGAGCAATGCTCTGAATCAGTTTATGATAAAGTTGACTGTTTTTTTTAAAATTATTGGTCAACTAGTAAAAATGAATAGTCATGCAACTCCTAATTCCTAAATATTCTATCTATCCACACACAATATTTGTTCCGTAGACCAAAGAGTACTGCATATTATTGATGAAAATATTGATGCTCATCTTAGCTCAAAGTTGCAAGCAAAACTTTTTCCCAGCATGTTTTATGTGAACTTGTCCAGAACCTTTACAACAATAATAAAAGGTGCACTTCCTTTACTAATCTGATTAAGAGGGGCAATATAGCGTGTGCGCATTGATGCTGTCTAAGCTGAACTGATTTAAAACCCAGCGGGAATGTGATATCATTAAAAATTCCCCAAGGTGCTCAGTGCTTCCTGTAACGAGCATTAGCGAAGGCTAATATTTTAGCCTGGAGCTGCTTATCACATTGTTGAGATCTGCAACAATTAGTCATGTCTCATGACAGTGGACACCCAGACGGACAGGACAGCCCCACGACCTCTGTTATGAACATGCCTTTGGCGGGTGCATGTCCGCCCCAGAATGAATTAAATATCGAAAATTAGAGCAAGCTACAGCAGTCATGTCAGTGTTCTATTATGATAATTCAAAGAGACAAAGGAGAATGGAGTTAAAGCTGGGTAGAGGAACTGACATGTTGTAATTCACAGAATATAATGTAAAGGACTTAGCCGAGCTAGCACTTGCACATTTTAGCTTAGGTTGTTGCAATGCACAAGGGCTAAACACTTGAAAACTTGATGATACAAATGTTAAAGAGATAATATTGTATGGTTTCTTCATAGGAGTGGTGTTTTCACCCCGGTTTATTCCAGTAAGCAGACTGCATTTGTTAATACAGAGAAAAAAAAGTACTTCCAAGAATACTGAGAAAGTAAAATCCAACCAAATGGTCACTTATTACATCAGGGCTTTCATAGAGCAGAAATCAATAATGTGTAATAGTGTATTTAGTTTGTGTCAAGGGGCTTAAATACTTACTCTTTTGTGTTGGAGACTTTGTGGTTGTGGATGGGGGAGATACAGGGGGGGAGGAGCAGGGCCTCTTTCTCCAGTTTTAACTTCTTCGTCCCACTCAACACCTCACAATGCTCTGACTGCAGGTACAAAAGACACATTTGTTCATCTACCTTTGCTTTTATTTATACACGAAGAGCAGTCTATGGGACCTAATCTAATCTAATTTAACCTAGAGTCGAGTGCAAAAATCCCTCCCTGGTTTATAAGTGGAAAAATAATACCTCTATTGCATGTTCATTTAAGGCAAGGTGAATAGGGTATTTAAAAAACAAACAAAAACAATAGATAGCACAAAAAATCTTACAATATCCTTCATATCCTCCCCGTCCTACGATATCCTTTCAAGTATTTTTTGTATTGGAACAAAAATTCACATTTGTTTATGCAAATGAGGCCTTTTCTAAGTAAATATGCATACATTTGTATACAATTTGCATTTTTGTATAAGTCAAACTAGTTCAAAGTTATGACAGGTTCAGCTGTCTAAAACAGGCCCTAAAACTGAAACACTGTCATAAAGCTGGATAAGCAGATATAAAGCCATTCTTAACAGTGGAATCCATAATTCAGAAATTGCTGGCATCACAAAAGAGTAGTCCTTTTTCTTTCGTAATCATTTTGACAATCATATTTCAGGGAAATTATGGACTCAACCAGAACACTTAAACATTATGAACATGAATGGAATGTAAAGGAAATGTGGCACTAAGAACCCAAGGTATGCTTGGGTTACAAGGCTATAAGGAGGCTGATCTCAATCTATGTCCTGCACCTGGATCTGTACAAAGTAACAGAAATCCATTAGATCAAATAAAGGTTGAGAGAGGATGTCCAGCTTTTCTAAGCTGTTATTTTTCAGTAAAACCAAGCTTTCATGTTTTAAGACTATAATCATTGCTCTGTGTTTGAAAATAGGATTATTTTACACTGGAAGAAAAACAAACACCCATGCAAAAGAAAGGAGGGGTTATAAATTCCTCACATGCCTCTATAAGCTTCAGTTGTACTATTGTTATTCCAATATTGCACTAAATGTAATGTGAAAATCTTGTAAGATGTTATAAAGAGGGCGGACACTTGCCTTGTGTTTCCTCTTTGACTTGCTAGTGGGTTTCTCTGATGGAATGGAGGCGGGTGACTGCTGTCTCCTGTGCTTGAAGCTGGTCTCTCGACACTCAGCCTTGGCAGGGAGCGGCTCAGGTGGATCCTGCCCAGGAATCCGTGACAGGAGGCTGAGCTCAATCTTAACCCACAGGGACTTAATGTCTTCAAAGTCTCGCAGTGGTGACAGAAGCTCATTCTGTACCATGGAGATGGGGGAGAACAGGGGCTCCTCCAGCAGGTCAGGGGCAGCTGGGTCTGGTATGGAGGTACTGCTGGTGCTGGCAAGACTGCTGACACTCAGGATATTGCTGTTACAGTCCTTGGATTTGAAGTTCAGGCTGCTAGGGCCAGGGCAGGGAAGATGCACTTTTGAAAGTTCCTCAGGGTCCGAGTGACACTCTGATGAAGATGACTCAGTTTCAATAAACTCCTTCGATTTTGGGATGATCTTATTAGGCCCTCTGTGCTTCTTTTTGTCTGGAGCTGTGCTGATAGTGGAGGTGGTGGGGGCAGCAGGTGTGGTTACTGTAGTGGATCGGGGTTCCTTTCTGGGGGCAGTCTTGCCCCCTGGGGCCTTCCCTCTAGGTTTTGGTGGTTCTAATGGTGGAGGTTCTTTCTCCTTTGGTGTAGTGCTGGAGTTGACAGGTCTGGGCCAGTTGTGCTCCTCACTGCTGGAGGACTGTTCAACTTTCTTCGGTTGTTTCTTGCCTGTGCTTCTCCTGGAAGGAGGCAGATCAACTGAAGCTGGGGCCTTCACTTTGGTACCCTTACCATCGGGACCTTTCTGGCCTGTTTTAGGTTTGGCCTTTTCTCTGATGGGACTGAGCAAGGTCCGGTCTTTGGGGTCTGCTTGTGCCAGAGCTGCACTGGGCTTGCTCTTACTACAGCTTTGGTTCTCTGTAGCTTGGCCATCCTCAGGCTGAGAGCTTCCAAGTCCATGGCTTTCTGACTGTGTGTTGGCAAGGGGCTTATTGTGAGGGTTGACTTTGTTCAACCATTTGTCCAGCTGCCATTTGTTTGTTGATGGTGGTTCAGGCTTTAGAAGAAAGAAATTCCTTTGTAAATGTGTTGAGAAATCTCATCTGTATATCATCACTTGTAACCATTTCTTTTTCACTTTCTCAGAAATGTTATGCTTAGTGATGGATTAACATTGTTGAATACAAATGCAAGAGAATAATTGTCTCAAAACATATGCAACCAATAATTCTAATGGTCCATATATATATATGAACATCATCTGTCTCAATGGTGATTCATAAGAATGATGATGATTCAGTCATATGACTTTCACAGACCAATGTGCTACTATGACGATGTGAAGAGGCTATTACAGTAGGAAATCGTAAAACTCCTGAATGGCAGATAAACTCAGTGGTGCATTGTCCTCAACTCTCAACTGCAAAGATGATGATGTTTTCATCACCCATATTATCTCACATCATTTGTTTTGTACCATTATGCTCTGAGACATGTAAAAATCTTTCATTTGGAACCATAAAATCTGCCTTGAATGCTAGTAAATCACTTGGAAAAGGAAGTCACAAAGATGAATCCAAATGAACCATTAAAACCAGAGAGGGTGGAAGATGGTGAACAGACTTTTCCATCTGATCTGTACCTGCCTTCACACAGAAAAAAAATCCCTCCTTCCATGCTATTTCACATTTAAAAGCCACACTTTTTTTCTTATCTCATCTCCTATAGATCTATGCCAATACAAACAGAAAAATTGGAAGTTTAACAGTACAAGCACAGATGATGAATTGACAATCGTGCATGTCCATATTTTACAGGTCTCTTGAAGTATTCCTGTTAAAACATTACAACTGTGAATTGCAGCTTGAAAGAAAAAAAAAAATCTTTCCAACGGGCAGAGCATTCGCAGCCTGCAGATATGGATCCCCAGGTGGACCGCAGACAACTATATACTAACGTGATGAGAATAGGGGTGTTCGCTTTTGGTGAATGCACTCAGGAAGCCCAGGGAAGGCCAGAGAGGGGCAACTTTAAAGCTGCCAATTACGAATTTAAGAGAGCTTTTCAGACATCTGGCTTTACTCCCATACTGGCAACATGGTGGATTTTGTCCTCTGTCTTTTGCAGTAGTTAAAAAACAAAACAAAATCTCTTTGCCTTGATCCCAGGGGCATTTCTGCTATGTTGAGTCATCAAAATTTGTGACTAATGATTTTATATTTTTACTCGTATCCCTGCTGCTTTTTACCCAAAGTGACTTACAACTGAGACAGGATACAACCATGGCAGTTTAGGGCCTTGCTCAATGGCCCAATAACAGCAGTTTGAACTCACCACCTTCCGACTGGTCCCAGTGCCTTCACCATTGAGCTATCACTGTCTGGTGACCAAGTCCAACATGTTAATACACCGCTCAGAAATCAAACAGCAACTTTATTTAATTTTATCTTATGTCTTTTTTTCTTGGATTTTACCCCATTTTCTCCAAAATTTGGCAAATGCCAATTCATACTCACAAACGAGTTATTCCCTAATGCATGACAGCTACCTACTGGGGATGATAAGGATTATCCTGATTGAGAAATTCATTCATTCATTCATTCATTCATTCATTCATTCTCAGTAACTGCTTTACCTAGGGTCATGGAAGACTCAGAGCCTATGTCAGGAACTCTGGGTATCAGGCAATAATACACTCTGGATGGGATGCCAATTCATCTCAGGACATCATGCAGACATATTCACATACTCATTCACCACTAGGAGCAATTTAGAGTAGCCAGTTTGGGTGGGAGCAAAACACAGAACCTGAAGAAATCCATGTAATCATGGGAAGAACTCCACATAGACAGTAACCTGTGTTCATGATCAAACTAGAGACCCTACAGCTGTAATGTGGAAATATTCCCTAGTGCACCTTGAGGAACATACTGTGCTTTAATTTTTGCCTAGGGTTTATACCTCTGGTGTAGTGGCGCGGGACGCTCGGTTGCATTCGCTGTCACTGGAACTGCTCTCGCTGTCAGAGTCAGACTCAGAGCTGCTTTCTGATTCGCTGGAACTCCCAGAAGCCCCACTGGAGTGGCCACCTGGATCACTGCTCCGTGGTGTGGGCCCTGGAAGGCTGCAAACACATACAAAAGAACAGAACATCATTCACATTTTGTACCATTAAATACAAAAATCTGCAAATGGGTGTCACAATGAATAAATATGTTATTTACAGATATGCTACATCCATGCACCATATGCCCACCATTTATATCAGTGTGAACGTAAATAAGCAATCTAATATGATTATTCAGTCTCCTAAGGTCAATAATGCCAAGAACTTGTGGAAAATATCCTACAAAATCAACTTCTGTAATACATGCAGCATATGTCAAACATGCCTCAAGTTATTTGCTAAGGTCCAGCTAACTAGGATGCTATTAGAGAATGCATGATTTATGGCTGAAAAAGAGAAAGAGACATGGGCAGCTTGCTCCCCCACCTACTCAGTTATTATTCTATATCATCTCACTGTTCTCCACTGCTGCTCGCCATTATTTATCACTTCATGAAAGACTAATCCAATAAAATTCTGCATCTCAACATGTCCTTGGCCTCTGACGCCTGTGATTGCTTTACATGGGAGTTAAATGTGCTGGAGGGAGGCAAATTAAATCCCTTCCCAAAGGTCAGATTGGGCTTCTTTATTGTCAGCACATTGTTATTGTCAGAGAGATGCATCATCTCTTGCTGGGCCAATATTGCTTTGGTCTCAGGGAAAAAAAAATGAACCATAGTCAATAAAATAACTGTTCTACAATGAAGAGAAGCTAGAAAGAGAGCATATTTTAGTCATTGCTTTGGATCTAGGGTGTGGTTGGAGACCATAGCTAACTCAAGAGACCAGAGAGTTTGGCAGTATGTAGTGATGGCATTATTTTGTATCTGCCTGTGCATGTTTTACCCCTATGTTTTGCGAGAGATGGGCAAGAGAGACCCACGTTTCTGATCAAGCTGTAATATGTTAGCAGATTGTGTCAGCCAAAGCACTGCCAATGCTGGAGGCGACCAAGAAGACAGGCAAATATCTCCAGAGAATTGTCCCACAGAGCAAAGGCAGGAGGCCTAGGAATTAGTTTCAAAAGTAAAAACAAGAGAGAAGCGATACAAAAACACATTTTCAAAAAATGTGTTTCACAAAAAAAAAAAAAAATCCCACAGTGACCAATTGTTACTTAACCACTGATACATCTAGAAGAAGAAGAAGCCTTTATTTGTCACAGATACATTACAGCACAGTGACATTCTTATCTTCGCATATGCCAGCTTGTTAGGAGGTTGGGGGTCAGAGCATGATATGGCACCCCTGGAGCAGAGAGAGTTAAGTGCCTTGTTCAAGAGCCCAAAAGTGTCAGTTTGGCAGTGCTGGAGTTTGAACTGCCAACCTTCTGATCACTAACCCACAGCCTTAACCGCTGAGCCACAACTGAAGCCAAACATTAGACTTATATTAATTTTAATGATATAACTGTTTATAAAAAATATAAACATTAAACCACTGAGTCACCACTGAAGCCACACATTTATATTAAAAACTTATATAACATTATATATAAAAACTTTCGGTTCTAAAATCTGATTTTCCTGAACTGTTTCAAAGTCAATGTAAAATCCTTGATAAATGCACGTGTGTCTGCAGCACAAGAAGTAAATCACATTTGATCACATTGTTTTTGTCACTGTTTTCTAAAAGAAATAAGCCACTCTAGGGCATGCTTTACAGTGACTGTATCATGGTTAAGGAGGTTTTAGGCAATCTGCTTATGCAGATGCATGATAAAATTACTGTAGCACACACCCTCAAGTGGTTTATTTCTTTGTTTATCTTGACAATGCTTAGAATATTTAAGAACCTCTGGTAACCACTGCACGTGAAGCCGCTATACAAACCATGGGGTATTCAAAAAGGAAGGCTGTGTCAAGTCTGGGATTCAAACTCACGATCTCCAGATGATACAGCGAATACTTTTCTTTCACTTGGAAGCCTGTGAAAGACATATGCAACTCTTCGTTTTTGCCTTAATAGGGTTGACGTTTAGCTGACAGCTAATGACAAGCCGGGAGAATTATAGGAACAATGCCTGCCAGGATACCATTGTTCACTTTGACCTTGAGTGCTGACCTCTGACCCATAGTCTTTCTAGCTGTCTAGCTCACATCTTCCACTCACAGAATTACAAGTGGAAAACATATCAGATTATGTCATCCCAATTATGTCATCCCAAGCCCACCTCCATAAACAAACACATACCGTTGAGCCGATATCATTTATACAGTTCCACGATGTATTAAAAAAAGAATTGTTTTGATTAGTAGAAAAGGAAATCCTGAAGTACTTGTATATAAACTACTACTCAAATACTGTGTTACATGATAGCATACTTGTTTTCATCATTCATATTTATTTAGTTATTTCTGACCAGTGTGAATAACATGCCAAAATTAAATGATCTTATTAAATGTTTACATGTTCGGTGCAAGTGTGTCGTCTCCCCTGCAAAGCCTAGTCATCCTGCCAAGGCATTTTTTTTTATAACACACTCAATCTGTCCTGAGTGACGTGGTGTATGAGCCATTAATCAACAGCATACGCAGCAGATCCTGAAGATATGCAGTGCATGTAGTAGAACAAATAAATAAAGTAGCATCATTCATAATTGCAGCTAGTCCTCAAACAGTATGATGAGCTAGCACAGTGTATATATCAGAGGCTGAAAAATCATAAACTGATAGCTAGCCCACCAGGAAAGTAAAACCTCCAGTGGTGTTGCCCAGTCCCATGTTTGGCTGACCACAAACCTAACTGACGAGACAAAACAAGCAGCAGCTAACATGATTTAATGATTTATGGCGAGCTAGTTAGCAAGTTAAGTGCATAAATATAGATACAAACAAGTATATACATTTCTGAGTAAGCGATGACTCAGCAAGTCCTTATCCTTTTCTAAAAAAAAAGTGTTTGAAGTAACATATTGTGTTTTTGCGCCATTGAACAACAGTCAGCAGGTTGTTGGCCAACGTTTGGCTATGTGCCGTGGTGTTTTCACATTGCACATAAAACGGCTTTATTTCCTCTTGACATACAGTACCAGTCAAAAGTTTGTACGCAGCTTCTAATTCAATAGTTTTTCTTTATTTTTATTAATTAAAAGACACTTCATGTCTTAAAGTAATGATGG
>JAOTRR010000001.1:30404581-30414594 GCA_028570945.1 Gogo arcuatus
TATATTAGAGGTTTTACAGGATCTCAAACATCAAGTGTGTAGTGTAGTCTAATGTATTTTTTTCTTTCCTAATATTGTCATAGTTCCGTAAATTGTGTTGCTTCCTTAGGTGCAGACCCGATGCTTGTAATTTATAATTTTAATTTGTTTGTCAGATAATAATGTTTTTAATGCTACCGTAACTCCTGAAGTAGCACGTCTACTGTAAAAACGCTAACACATGGGTATATTATTATTACATTTAAGAGGAAAATATAATATGGTTTTTACTTCAGTGTACTATTTGTAGTATGTATGTAGCAGAGAGATTATTTCTCGAAGTCTGGAAAATACAGTAATGAGAATACCAACCTGAAAAGACTAATATTAAAATGATGTTGGATTATATTGGCGATACAAACAACAGTGAATAGCATCTCGTATCTGCTCTCAGCTAAGCTGTTTTCTCTGATCATGCATCATTTTTGCCTAATGAAGTCATAAGCTTAGGAATATCCCAGGTTACACTGGAGTATTTTGGACTAACAATAGTGTTTTCTAGGAAAAAACACGCACACAAATTCATTCATTTGTCTGAGCTGCAGTGGGGGTCCAGGCATTTTTTTTTGCTAAGCTTTGATTTGTAAATGAATCAGATTAAGAGCGACAGAGCGTGGCCCTCGGAGCCAAACGCGCACACAGTGTTTAATCTCACTCCCCTCAGACAGCAAGACTTTCTTTGGATCCAAAGAAATTTGTTTTTGTGCTCAAATATTTCGAGTCCTCGTGTGGTGGTGGTAAACTACTGGAGATTTACCGAACTGCAATATAAAGTAGCGTCATTTCATTTTATTCCTACGTACTCTTACACAAATTTGGAACAATTCACACAAATCAATTCATGTGAAGATTTATGAAGGTTAAATGTCAGGGTTAGGGCATAACCCACAAAATCCAACCTCCAACTTTGTTGAAAGAGGTTATGTTTTCGATTTCATTTGTTTGTTTGTTTGTTTGTTTGTCTGTTCCCAACATAACTAAAAAAGTAGTGAACGGATTTTGATGAATTTTCGAGGAAAGGTTAGCCATGGACCAAGGAACAATTGATTAGATACTGATGCAAATCTGGATATGTATGTGGACCCAGAATGTTTTTGTCTCTTCACAACGTTACTCAGAAACTAGTGAACGGATTTTGATGAAATTTGGTGTACAGCTTTAGTATTATCCCAGGTTCAAGTGATTTGATTTTGAGGTTGATAATATGTGGCTTGGCGGAGCTATGCACTCTACCGAGTGGCCTTCTAGTGTTATTAATTTTTTAAATGAATTTCTCATGAAATAAGTTAATTTTATTTCCATTTTCTTACATCAAAAAGTGTTGTAATAGTGAAAATAGGACGTTTAAGGACCTCTTTATTGACATATTAGGGGGCAATGAAGGTCTTAGGTCTTAAAATATGTACTTAGGTAATTTTTAACGTTCATATTATTATTTATTTATAGCATAACATTATGGTTTAATTTGATATAACTGCACAGCTCAGACAGTAATGGCAGCTGTAACATAAATGATAGATTTATACTGTTTAAACACACTTATTCTAATACTTTCTTATCGGTTCTATATTACCAGCTCATACGAAGGGACATGTATGACAGATGCTCCACATAATCTAAGACAAAAAAAAAAAAGTTGTTGCTTAACAAAGAACAATGCATGAACATGGATGTGGTGAAGCTTTTTTGTAACATTTTTTTGTTGTTGTTGTTTTTGTCTCTACCTTCAAGAGAGAACACAGGTGATAACAAGAACAAACTTGTCTCACAGATGTTCCATAGCATGGAATGTAAATGTAAACAGTTAAAAAAAAGCACAATATGTCACTCAGTAATGAATTAAAAACTGTATTAGTAACTGAATTAGAAATTCTCTAGGAATTAGAGATTCTCTGTGGTATAAGCAGAATAACACTTTAGGCCATGCTGTTATATGAAAATAATCCATACTTTCATATAATTTCATTTAACAGCATGGTCTGTTTGTTTTTCCTTAGTTAGTTCACGTATAAATCAATTACTTTCATTCACAGCCTGTCTCTTTATTAGCTGATGAAGAACAAGACAAATACCGACATCTCTTGAACCTAAATGTCTAACATGCAGAATTAAGTCTAATAAATTGTGAATTTAGGTTATTTCATGCCCCATAGTTTGTACAAGTGTTTATTGCACATGATCACTAATACTAATAGCACTAATAATGCAATGATTACTCCCCAGTTATGTAGCAAGATACAGTAGGTCTTTATAAATGGTGAAATGGCTTTATTAAACAAATAACAACACCTTCATTAACCCCTTATGTTAAAGATATTCCTTAAAATAAAACATTACTATACATGTACAGTATACTATAATGATAAAGACATGAGTGGTCCATAGTTGAATAAAGAAGTGTGATATGTCCTTTTAGACAGTGTGAAGTGTTAAATTTGAGTGTGTTGTTTGTATGTGCTCTTTCCCAAATGCCCTGAAGATGCATGTATCATTTCCTGCTCCTGTGTACATAGGCACCACACACACACAAACACACACACAAACACACACACACACACACACACACATTTGTGATGTGCTGTTTAACTATCAGCATGCATGAGGTGACTCAGACTGCATTAATCCATGAGCAGCTTACATCTGGACCAACCCCCTACTTCACCCATTTACACAAAAACCTACAAGTCTACACAACGTTTCAAAGAAAAATACTTTGTTGGATAATATGATTTTCCTTTTTTATACCTGGTACTTTTGTTCTCTGAACAACTACAGCTGTCATTTTAAAACCCCCCCCTTTTTTTTTTTACCTCTGCCAAGGAGGTTAAGTGTTCGGTTTGTTTTTTGTCTGTTCGTCTGTCTGACTTTAAGCAGGACTGCGTAAAACCTACTGATCTAATTTCCATGAAACTTGGTGGAAGGGTGTAGCATGGGCCAAGGAAGAACCCATTCAGTTTTGAGTGGATCCGAGTCACGGGGTGGATCCACGAATTAATTTTAACCTTCGCTAACGTTCCGAGATACGGCATTTGCCATACATCTTAAAATCCAGTAGATGGCTACTGGTAAAGTTCAATAGACAAAACATAGCCAATGTAGAAATACGATGACTCCATATCACAATCCACATTCACAGGTAGCAGCAATCCTCTGGGCTATACAAGTAAGAACATAATTCTAGTAATGATAGAAATATATCCAGACATAAAGTGGTTGTGGCTGCAGATTTGCATATCATAGAAGGCTATTGTCCTTGGTGTAGGGTCTGTGCTATCCGAGTGCCCTTTTAGGTAAAAATAAGGAATTTTAAGGAATCCCATTTATCCTGTTCTCCAAGTAAGGAACAAAACAAATCGGGATGTTACAGGAAAGTAATCAATAACAGAGAAGTTTCCTAAAACAGCACATCCTTAAATGTTTTATTTCACTTACACCACAGCAATTTGCCAATTGTTTGATTTTTACTAATTAAAGAACGGCACATCATACTTTTTATTTTCTTATACACAGATACATTTACTTTGTGGAATGTCTACGAGACATTCACCCTGTTATCACTTACATTATACTAGTAGCTACATATAAACAGTCGTTCCCTCACCAGTCTCTCTTTCGTCTTCCTCTTGACGTTAATAAAACAAGCAAAAAAAATGCAGCTTGAAATCACAAAACGCAAAGACTCCGTCTTGATAGACTATGTCGGAAAACCTACAGTTACAAAGCACTGACACTAGAGATTCCTTCCATAAACGCTAAATAAGCATCTCCTAACTGAAAACTTCACCATAATTAATGATTAGATGTTTTTCTAACTGTCTACTATTAGGCTGAGATTATTTGATTAGCTGATAATATATAAACAATGCAGATTTAATGGAGGCTTTTTGTTTCTCTAGCAAACACCCTAACTTTTAATTTAATTTGTGTCTTACTCTGACGCTCTGAATCCTTTCAGCCAGATCGCTTTCCTAATATTTTTCACGAGAGCCAGGTCTCGAGCCCAGTTATTGCTGTGTGCTTATAATACAGTGTCTTCACACACTCAGATTCTTCCTTAAACATTGTTTTTGTCCTCTTCCCCTCTGGCCTGATCAGTCTGAGTCATGGAGATAGGCTGAGATAAATGAGGTGCTGGGATTTTCATACTGCCACCTCGGCGTTAATGCAAGCGATGAAGCATTACCTTTCATAAAAGCCGTGGATAATGTTACCAGCGCTGGAACCTTACTGCCCGATATGATGAATCTGCAGCTATTCTGTTGGTCAGCATAGGAGCAAGCTTACGCACACATGCTTGGAAGTCAACATAAACACACATGTGCGTTCTTTTCAGCAATCTACACTGGACATCTAATTATTTATACAGTAGAAGAGAGTCACCTTGAGGTCGTGTCCCATTGCCCCGTCTCACACACATGGAAGGAAGTACATAGTCATTATGCAGGGTCAGATTCTTGAACATCCCTGGAGCATCTGAAGGTTAAGGGTTTAGCTCAAAAGCCCAAGCAAGTGAAGACAACACTGGTATCCTTCAGTGCTGCATGCTCAGTCCAAATCCAGCCCGGGGAATTTAACTCACAAATCTCTGGTCAATGGTGCAAATCCTTAACCACTCAGCTTCCCAGGACACCAAAAATTGAAAGTACCTGACCCACACTGGTTGTCCCTTCAGAATTAAAAGCACATTAATTTTCCTACAATTTTCACCTCTACACTGGAAAGGTTTAAGTGTCTTGAGTAAACAATGTTTGTTAGCGCTGCACTGTAATGGCTAAAAGGATTATCAGTATTATTTACAAAATACAATTAAAACCATGATTATACACCATGATTATCACAATTATTCAGCTAACATAGGGACAAAAACAATTTGCACATTATAATTTTGAATAAACAAACAAAAACACATTGACTTTCTACTTCACATTGCACACACATTTCTGCAAAGGATAAAGCTGCAAAACATAATACTGCATCAGTCATATTCACTGTATGAGTGAGCTTTTAAGTGTTAAACAGACACACAGTTACTATTAATACCACTACCATTACTGTTACTTCCACTACTACTACTACTACTACCACCATTACTGCTAATTCTACTACTATTACTACTACTACTTCTACTAATAATGTTACTTCTATTACTGCTACTTCTAATACATCCACTAGTACTATTACTGCTTCTACTACTTCTGCCAATTCTACTACTTCTACTAATACTGCTACTTCTAATATTACTGCTACTATTACTACTACAATTACTTCTACTGCTACTTCTAATACTATTACTACTACCACTACTACTGATACTAATACTGCTACTTCTAATATTGCTTCTACTTCTACTACTACCACTTCTACTACTATTATTGATCATTCTAACACTACTACTACTTCTACCAATTCTACTACTACTACTATTACTGCTACTTCTACTACCATTGTTGTTACTTCTACTGCTACTTCTGCTATTATCACTATTACTGCTACTACTAATACTACTACTTCTACTACTAGTGTGTGTGTGTGTGTGTGTGTGTGTGTGTGTGTGTGTGTGCGTGTGCACGTGTGTACATGCGTGCATAAGACAGAAAAAAAATGTGCATCATCCTTTCATATTATCCATTACGAGGAGTCACAGAAGGCTGCTCTTATTTACGCTGTTCTTGTGCAATTACACATTCCAATGTCTGGAATAAATATTTCACATTAACAATGCAAAATAACCAAATCATGAGTCAGTCTCAATTGTAAAGGTTGCAGGTTTTATCTAAAGCCTCGGTTAGTACTGAATAATCTCCGTGCCTTTGTTTTCCTTCTGTTTACTCTTGTTTCTCTGTGTAAGATACAATCTTGTTCCTTTCTCTGTGCAGAGGTGATATCAATCTATAAACATTTCTAGCTGTGATAAACTAGGCCCTGAGGGCTGGAGCGCTACCGAACAGAAGAGTGAAAGAAAATGTCAGATAGGGGTGAAGAAAGCAGGTCAAGCCTCTTTCATCTGCTCCATTTATAAAGCTAATGGTAACCAGTACAAAGCCGAGCCTTTAGATATGGTTGGAGTCTAGTGTGTTTAAAGAGGTGATGCTTCTGCATTTCAAAACTCAGTCAGCTATGGTTTGGTCTGCTAAAGTTACATGTAGATTTGGACTATTGTTATCTGTATCATAAGCTTTCACTCAGACTGTTTGTTAGAGAAGGATCATGTGCTCCTCAAAGTCCTTAGAAGTATAGACTGTTTTTTGTCTTTTGTGAAACTCGTCTTTTCGTCTTTTTATATATGTATAAATAAATGTAAATGAATGAGCCTTGCTTGTGCTCCACATCTCTAATAACTCTTCCTGACTTTTCTAGGCTTAACAGCGTCTAAGCCGTGATTACATGAAATTAGCACTTTCTCAAATCAAGGACTAATTCTGAAACCATTTAGAGACTTTTCCTATAAAGAAAGCTGCTTTACTGTTTGACATCACAAGTGTCCGAAGCTCGTGGCTTTGTTCGCGTCACTGATGCAGTGCAATGTGAGCGTGAGTCATATCTGAGTCATGGCAAGCTCTGCATGCACTCTGACTGACAGACACACTCCAGGTTGCCTGGGAAACACCGCTTAACAGAACGGGCCATAAACTAAGATATAGCAAACACAGTAAGTCAATACTGATTCCGAAGATGAGACAAAACGATCTACAAATGTAATAAAAAAGTGCGAGCAGCTGCACATTCTGATCAACAACATCGCAAATGAGGAAACTAAATTAGCATCTAATTTTACATTTAATAACTAACAAGCAGAAGAGAAGAAAATTCGTGCTGCAAATCCATGAAAAGGAACAACTTTTCTTTGGGTGTTCCTTCTTAATACGGCTTATATGCTAAGAACCCAGGCTAGGGATGCTTAAGTGTCACTGTGGCTAATGGTGAGAGGTGTGGGAAGGAGGTGCAATTCTTCACTTACCCGCAAAATCTCCTCCACACAGCTGGAGTCATTGGGAAGACCGACCTGCATGAGAAAAACAAAAGAAGAAGAAAAATCTCATTAAAATGGTAAAAATGGTCAAGGACATGAAAGATATGGGAAACTACAAGAATATTAGGTGCATTTGTATCAAAACTCACTGGCTATTTATCAAGTAACCATATAATATTTTTATTTTTTAAATTAATTCTTATTTTTATAATTAAGTATATATTCTTAAACTGTAATGTAATGCATTTTTTAAACTGACATATTTTTATATATATTTTTTGAAATAAAAAAGTTCCAAACTAATAAATACAAATAAATTAAAAAGGAAAATGAGCAAAAAAAAGAAATGTAAAAAATAATTCATTTTGTATATTTTAAGCTTTTGTTTTGTAATTATTTACTTTTTTATTATTTAATCTTTCTTTCTTTCTTTCTTTCTTTCTTTCTTTCTTTCTTTCTTTCATTGAGTGCTAATTATAGTATAATTATACAACTGACTCGTAGATTGATTAATAAAAAGATAAGACACGCCGTAAGTGTTGTTAGCTAACATCCATTTCATGACTGCAGCCTTGTAAAAAGCTGAAAGAATATGCACAAGCCAACTCACAAGAAAAGTTGTGAAAATCAGTGAAACTTTTAACCAGGCTGGAATTTTCAGTGTTGTCTTTTCTTATGAATTTACTCTCATAAAATTGAAGGAAATCACTTTTTATTTTGAGACAGATCAGGCTGAAATTAGGCCGCTGTATTTTTTTTTTTACCCATATGGCTTGTGCATTGCGTACAGGTATGCTGGGAGCTGGATAATCACCAGCTTGCATCAGCCCATCATAAGGGAGAGAAATGTCAGCGAGTATACATGTTGCAATAACTCACCAACACTTTTAAGCAAGCCGGGGAAAAAAGCTATTAAACACTAAGAAGTGTCCAGGTTGAGTAATGGTGCATGCTTGGTTGCGCATCCGGGACCTAAGAATTGCTCAATAACGGTCAATTCGGTATGCTTGGAGTAATTGTTTCAGCTACTCACTGCACTACTTTGTGTGTATTTTAGCCACATCACTGCACTGGCAAATAATTATTTCAAAAGTCCCCCCTCTCTCCTTTCTTGGTGCACACTTTAGTGCAATCGAGGACACTTGAGTTGAGCAAAGCTGCTTGAGAGAGACACTTTTCTCTAGTGTGTGGCTGGATGATGACATCAGTCCCCTCCTGGCATGGAAGGAAGCCAGCATTTGCACTAAAAGTCAAATGGCCTGAAGGGAAACTGTCCACTCTGTCCAGCTGCCATGATACAATGTGCTAGATCTGGCTGCTGCTAAGAAAAACCCATCCCGCTCTCAGACCAGGAGTTCCTCAGTTCCTCAGTCAAAGATCTGCTGTGTCAAAGCAATGCTGTGTTAACGATGTGTAGCAGTTTGGGAAATCCCATCAGACGTCTCTGGCCCCCTTTCACACCTGGCATTAACATGCTCAGTGATCGGATCACAATCAGGCAGTGCAGGTTACAGGCACGAACGTAGTCAAATACATCTCGAAGATGCATTGTGATGTGATCACTCAAACCTCAATACCAGAGGTGGTCTGGGGTGCATATAGCCACATCACATTTGTATTGTGAACACAAACGTGTACTGTACAACAATGAAGGACCAACTAATCGACTGCGTCATCGCCTTAGCTGGAAAATATGCAATCATTGCAAGACTGTTTGGAAAGGTAGTGCTCTCTTCCACTGCCGCTAGGCTAAAAGATAAAGACAATGCTTAAAACAGCAGAGACAAAGCAGTTGCTTTTCTTCATTTGTCGTCTCATCTCTCAGTCATTTATAAGTTTCGTTAGCAGACCACATGATTAAAATGTTTGGAACAGTTCATACAGGTACATGAGATATGATTCACAGGAACTGAAAATAAACGCAGCAGAAAGCCACGCAATTAAAACTTTTAAAACAGCCCATAACGACACATGAAATATAATTTGTGGGACATTTTTGCCTGAAAATAAATACAGCGGAAGACTGACGTAATAAAAATGCGTGACAGCCTTCCTTCAGCGGAAACGATGTATGAAATCATTGTGACCTGAATACCCAGGATGCACGTTAATGCCAGGTGTGAACAGGACCACTGTGGCTGGATTCTGGCCAAAAGAAAACAAAATATGAAGTTTTTCTGCCTCTAGGGCACTTTGACTTTAAGAAATCAAGGAACATAGATGTGTATTTATTTACTTTATAACCTTGCATTGGCTATTTTCCTGCAAGGATCATGTTGTGTATGGAGCCATTGTAACAAACACAGGGATAAAATCTGCCTAAAGATGTCTAAAATCTTACTACCTACATGTGATTTCTTGAAATAGTGAACGTCATGCTTTAATCAAGTTGTCGCATAGCTATGTGCCATAGAGAAATGGCCATAAGTCTAATCGTTTTAGTCTGTAATCAGTTCAAAATATCTGTGATGCTCCTGCGCTAGAGTCAGATTCTTTAAATGCAATTTGGAGAGTAGCCACACTTTAAAAATGCCAGAACTTTACTTTTGATTACGATACATACAGAAAGAGAAACAGTCTATAAACTAGAAAATGTCAAATATTTCCCCTTATAAAAGATTTTCCCAAGCAGCCCCACATTTCAGCTTGTGAACTAGCTATCATATGTTTCTGAAATCTAGGCTAGCTAGAATATTATGTAACATAGTAGTATGTTTTTTTTTTTTACTGATATTAGCAAGTAACAGATATTAGCAGTAGTACATGATAGCCAGCTAGTATATTATGTAGCACAGTAGCGTGCTTGTTGGTTTGTTTTTACTGATATTAGCAAGTAACAGCTGTTAGCAGTACCAACATCTAGACAGCTAGCATAGTGAAAAAAATGTAGTAGTATGTATTTTTCTTCTGATATTAGCAAATAACAACAAGAAAAACTAGAAGGCCACTCGGTAGAGTGCATATCTCCACCAAGCCACATATTATCAACATCAAAATCAAATCA
>JAOTRR010000001.1:30545835-30556671 GCA_028570945.1 Gogo arcuatus
TTTTGATGCAAATCCGGATATGTGGCTTGGCGGAGGTATGCACTCTACCGAGTGCACTTCTAGTTAAGCATTATTCAGATATTAACAGTAATGAGCTGCAGTGTTTAGTACACAGTGCTATTGTCAACCATAACTCTTGTCAAATCTGCTGTTTACCAGAATTAATCAACACCTTCTGACCAATCAGACTTGAGAATTGCTCAACAACACTCTGATATAAAAAAAAAACATCAAATCCTTATAATAATTCTGACTACATTGAAATGTATTCATTTTTAATTATTTGATATCAAAATGATACTTCAGCACTGGATATGTGTTTGCTACGAAACCCCACTGCGGTCATGTTTCTGTTTTAGTTTTCAGCACCATTAATGTTTGAGTCAACACAATCTCGCACTGGGTGACATTCTGGTCTAAACAATGCCGTCAAGCCTGCTTGGGTGTAAAATTTAACGCGCATTTGCATTCATGGAGTCATTACCTCAGGTCTTATTAGGGCCATTGTAATTAGTACGGAGTTAATAACTTTTGCAGAGTGCGGCTGCCGACCGGGGATTAAGCTGGAGAGGTCTGGTGTAACGTATCACTGATGGATTTTCCCCATGAAGAATTTTTTGGGACTGGCAAGTGATGTGTGGAATAACTCTGAACGTGAGACTTTCACAGCGGATTTGTATTTCATTTCGTCTCAGGAATCCAATACCAATGCTGTAACTCTGAAAACACTGAAATCAATCACTCACCGAAATCATGCAGCCCTGCCAAAACTGATGAAGTGGGAACATTCTCTGTCTCACCGCTTTCTACAGGTTTCATTGGAGGCTTCGGTGGGCTTCCTTCCTCCAGATGAAATTGTTCATTGAGTGCCAAACATGGTGGGTCAAAGAGGTGCCAAACCATCACCTTTCATTCCCGCGTCCGATAAAACGGGCACCGGTCCAAGGTTCCTGCTTTATCATTCTGCAGCATTTGGCTTTCCTTTGGCAGGTGGCAAAACGAGGCCATGGGCATAGTAACTTGGCAGCTTCTGCTCAGACACGGGGTGCCAACTGCCAAGGCTCTTTGCCCGTATGGTGGGCACAGGGGCTGGACGAGTCAGTGCCTGGCACGGCTGCTTTTTTCACGCCGGGCACAAATGAGATTGGCGCTGAGCTGTGCTCATCACACGAGTGTGGGGGATATATAACGCCCAGCTGAGCTCTGGTAGCAAGACAGACAATGATAGGAGCTGGGAAATGCTAATGCTACTGCTATTACTACTGATAAGCGTAAATACTCTCCAAATAATAAACCTCTCCACAGTCCCTGTCGTAAAACAGTCTAAAGTCATAGTGGATCCAAATGTGGTCTTCTGCAGTGATTCCAAAACTGTGGTGCTAATTAGCCCTCAAAATTATTATTTTTTAAATAATTTATCAACATTGGCTATAAGAAATCACATCTCAGGCAACAATATCTCTTTTTTTTTTTACAAGGTTACTCTGGCTGCATGTTGCTCTTCAGTAAGATTGAAATTTTTAGCATAGAATTAGCAAAATAATAAAATGCATCTATGCTAACTATGTTAACTAGCATCTATGCTAATGCCATGATGAATTTATCCACATTCTAATGATTTACTTAAAATGTGTTTTTTAATTAATTATTTACTTTCAATATAACAAAAAGACAAAAAAAAATGACGAGAGAACCTAAGTTTCTTCTTCTCATGATCTTCAGCAATTTCATGACTCCCTGTTGAACATGTGACTTGTGGAATATTGCATATATATCATCAGGGTGAATGTGGGAAAGGATGTTTCAAGCATGAGATATTAATGGAGTCACACATTAATGCAAAACTTTGATTTTTGAACTATTTTAATGATTGTATTTTGAGGTAAATTGTAGTTATAGTAGCAAAACATGATATCAGGTAAAATATCAGGTATCTTTGGACTTCTTGGAATAAAAAGGCCTAATGTGTGCAAATTAAAAAATAAAACAAACAGTTAACTGCAACTATTTCATACCATAGGTTCTGGAGTAAATGTAAATCTTTTACTCTGTTGATTCATACATGGTAAAAATACATGTAAATGCTTCAACTCTCCAGTTCCAAGGTGATCTCAGACATGCTAATTTGTCAAAATTCGCCCGAGCCAGCTCGTATGAAAAGGTAAGCTTAGGCTGAAGATGGGTTTAGCAGCTTTTCTTATGACTTCAGTGCTGCAAAAGCCAACAAAATCATTCTTATGTGAATTTCGTCTGAGATCAGGTTGCGCATTCAGCACCTTGCACATTTTCACATGAGCACATAAAAATGAATTATTTTGCACACAAATCCCTGCTGAGAAGGGACAAGTTGGACAGAGAGGGAAAAAAAAATCAGTGCAATTGAGGCATTCGATAATTCCTCCTGGAATTACTCTCCGGGCTGCCATAAAGCACCTCCAAATGAAAAGCGAGGTGTAATAAACGACTGCACCTAATTGCATGGTCTTCTCTAACCAGTGATGGGGAATACCTATAAAACCAATATCACGAGTAATTAGACTTCAGTTACTCTGCTTTCAAACATCGGCACTGACAAGCACGCAAGCTCATATTCCAAAATTCTTAAATCAACTAATTACAGAACAACACCTAAAAAAAACGCATCCACCCACGCTGCCAGCGAGGGGGAGTAATTACCATCACGAAACGAGTTTTGCAAAAACACATCTCAAACTGGGCCTCCGACGTCTGACTCGCAGCTTGCGTGGAAAGTAGAAGTAATTGTGGTAGTCGCGCAATCAAGCCGTGGTGTGTCAACACAGAAAAGCTCAGCCGTGTTCATACTTTCTCTGCATTTTTCAAATTCATTTGTGTCTTCCTGGGGCTTCGTTTTTGCACCTCACTACACTTTGCACCCCACCGATTCGGCCTTGATTAAATTCAGCACATGTTCGAGCACCAAAGAAAAACAAAAAACAAAAAAACCCCACAAAAAACACTGGGTGAGAATCAATAAAGCTGCTGAATTTGAGCCTTGGGCTAGAGAAGTAGGGCAGGATAATTATTAAATTCCAAAAACGTAAATCAGAGTGAATAATTATTGCATGCTTTGGGATCAGAAACATCACTGCGCTTAAACTGAGAATGTTAATTGAGAGTGTTTATTCTTTAACTAGTACACTCTGTTTGCAAAATTTATTGGATTTCACTTTCATCTTCGCTCAATTTATTTGGCTTGATACATTATAGAAAGGTTCTCTGACCTCTTGGAAAAAAGGGTATGAAAACGGTCAGGTTGCAGTGTTTCGACTTCAATTCTAGACTCAGATTCCTGTATCTCAGGTGACGTGTGTGGTCGACCTGCTGTTATAGCCAGTGTTGTGCATGTGTGCCGTTCATTGAATGTGTTCATATTTTTGGTGAATGGTGAACCGAACGAATCAGTTTGCAGCTAATGAACATGAAGGTGAAGGTGTGCTCACTCACGTGCCACAAGGTCCCTACCAGAAGGTGGGAGTAATGCACCAAAATGCTGTTTACCAACGACCAAAAAACATCCGAAGAACAAAAACAACAGGTGTTTAACGGCAGCACCCAAGGAACTACATCTGTAAACCGATCTGTTTTGAGTGGTCCTGCTTTACAATACATTAAGGTGTAAAACATATACTTACATTGGTTTTTCTTGGCTTACAAAAGTAACCTCTGTCTGTGATTCTATAGTAATATACAGTGATTCGTTTAATTTGGGAAGTGGCAATGATTGGGGCTGGGGAGGGATGTGTCGGAGGAGTTTCTACTGAAAAAGATAGAATAAAATACCTTAGAGTAGCTAATAAAAATCGGAAGAAATGAACGTGACCTTGGTCATTTTTGGAACTGGGAACTATGAACGTGAATGAGTCATTTGAATCGGTATGAACTGAACTTTGCGCTAGCTCTTGTTAAGTGTGAACTTGCACAACACTGGTTGTAGCCCATTTCCTCAAGCTCGTGCATTCTGTCATGCTTTTCTGCTTACCACGGTTGTAAAGAGTGGTTATTTGAGTTACCCTGGCCTTCCTAACCCATTCGGTCTATTCTCCTCTCACTTCTTTCATCAACAAGGCTTTCCCGACTGCAGAACTAGTGTTCGCTGGATGTTTTTTGTTTTCCGCGCCACTCTGTGTAAACTCTAGAGACTGTTGTATGTCAAAATCCCAAGAGGTCAGAAAGTTCAGAAATACTCAAGCCAGCCCATCTGGTACCAACAACCATGCCACAAATAATAATAATTATAATAATAATAATAATAATAATAATAATTGACTCAGCTGAAGCCTAAATATCAGAAAGTCTTTCAAGTCAAAGACAATTGATCCTGTCATATTTATATTGGTATAGCCACAAGATCACTGTTATTAATCTGTATAAAATAAAATGTAGCTATTAAATAATCTGATCTTGTGCCACCACATTTGTTTACTCAATAGAGTCAGGATGGTAGGAATATAGTATTACATCATACTGTACTGTATATTACAATATAATAACAATATCATGATATGCTACGATGCTACACTTTCCTGGGATATCAAGGTTATCGCAATACCTTTTTATAATGTTTCTTTTCAGTGTTAATTCATTTCCAAATGTTTTTGCAGGCTTTTTAAATGCAACACTAGTATTTTGCATGATCTTAGTGATCCCTTGATATTGGGAAACATATCGGATGATACATGTTGATACTTTGATATTTTTGTCATATCATATCGCCCAAACACTTACTGGGAGGTTACAGGTTTAAATCCCATGTCTGCCAGAGAGATTTTCAATCCAGGACTCTTCACCCTGAGCTGCTCAGCTCTGTGATTGGATTGGATTTTGTCTCATTTAGATAAAAGCATCTGCCAAATACATACAAGTAATTTAGATACAAAAAAAAAAATTTGTGTTTAAGAGCAACAATTTGAAAGCCATGCAAACTCATCTTCATCGACAGAGAGACACCGTTCCTCCATTTCTCTTCTCAGACTCATCAATGATAATGTGGATCTAACCCCAACCTGAAACACTCAAAGATTCTACAGTGCACAAAGACTCGAGAGCACAAAAGTCCTAACGAACTGGAGCTCACAGGCCGAGTCCATCCTTCCAAACAGAGCTGCAACAGATATACCTTTCCAAAGCATTTCAATCATAAAATTAACAAGATGCACAAAAGACTGAATGGGACAAGAGACTCTTAATTAGACACACAAAAAAAAATAACGATGGCTCTGAAAGCTATTGGGCCACGATGAAGAGCTTGAGGAGCGTAAGGAGGCACTCGGCGAGCTTGTTCTACACCTCACAATGCAGGTGCTAAAGCGCTGTGATTTTCTACGATGACAACCAGGAGACACAAAGGAACAAGAGGATGAAATACAGGAGACGGCGAGGAAGAGAAGAAAGAGCTGCGACTGAATGATGGAGACTAAATGAGATTGTAAGGAAACTCGTGCTGACAATAGAGCATGTAGGAATGTACTGATATTCAATTTTCACACCATGATTTTTTAATAATTGCCTTTTAGTCACTTTTACTATAAGATCATTATACTGGATTTTAAAATGATTACAGGTTTAAAGATGTTCCAGTTTGGAGGACGTCATTTTTTTTTCCTGAATGAAACCTGGAATAGTTTCATATTTCACATTTATGAAGTACATCATATTTTTTCATGTATCCATGAAGACAGTATTGTGAATGTTAAGGGTTTTTTGCTTGTAAAGTTTACAAAAAAAGCATCTTTCACTGACAGTTTGTAAATTCAACCACACATGGGAGTTGTATGCTGGTCTGGAGTGTGCAAAGTGAATTTTGGGATGCCTAATTATTATCGTTTATGACAGCAACACATAACAAATCATAGCATAAAAAAATGCAGATTAGTCAAATAATTCCTTTACTTTTTATTATAATCCATGCAATTACAAAGTGTCTAACTGAACATGGGACATAAAGGGCGCCATTATTTTTGCTTTCATTTATGTGAAGTTTTCAACCACAAATTGGAGCCTAATTACTTGCTGCTTGATGGCAGCAATACTGTCAGTGCCAAGGTTGGTTTATATTTATTTTATTCATGATAACGTTGTGCAACTTGCACATTTTGTTCTACATGAACAATAAATTCAGCAACACACACACACACACACACACACACACACACACACACACACACACACACAAACTTCAATGAAAGGCTTTGATAATGTGATGGATAGGAATAGCTCCAAGACTCTCACATGAGTAAATGCAGCAGAGCAAAAATAAACCTCACAGTGGTGAAGTG
Source organism: Gogo arcuatus (assembly GCA_028570945.1). Taxonomy (NCBI): domain Eukaryota; kingdom Metazoa; phylum Chordata; class Actinopteri; order Siluriformes; family Anchariidae; genus Gogo; species Gogo arcuatus. Next base: position 30,552,132 of record JAOTRR010000001.1, read on the forward strand.
GATCAAAACCCCGAATTACAGAATTATAGCTGCAGACAGGAATTCTGTTATAGGCTACTCTCTTATTTCCATGCAACACTTTTTTAAGACTTGAGATCACAATACACGTCCAAAGCTAAAGACACACTGTTGCTTTGGCACTAATGATAAACAATAGCCTAGGTTTCAATATATTTAAAGAAGAGTCTATCAATGCATCAGAGCATGCATGTGAAGGGAAAAAAAGCAGGAGAAAAGTCTAGAGAAGGCAAGTAACTACGTGGACAGCTCTGGAGAACTTGGAGCACCAGTGTGAGGTGGCAGTGAGGCAGTGAGGCGGCGCGCGAGCTTTAACCCGACACTTTTCCCCAGATTCCCGCACAGTCTGACCAGACTACCCCGAGCATCCTGATCGCTTTCAGATCAGCATTTATGATGCATGCCATAAAATCAAGACCTGCTCACTGATTGCAGTGTCAACCACGTCAGTTTGGCATTTGGACAAAGACGTAACGTTTGCAGAAATGTAAAAAAAAAACAAAAAAAAAACGTGCCTACCATTGCTGCTCCAGCTCCCACTCCCTGAAGAAGTCCAGCTCGAATAGGTCCATTGTAGTGATCAGGAAGGTACCGGCGGTAGCGGAGCGTTTATTCGTCAGGCTGCGTGTATAGGGACGGCGCGAGCGCCTGTGTATGCGCGTGTGCGCGTATGTGCGTGTGTGTGTGTGTGTGAAAGCGCGCGTGCGCGCGCGTGTGTGTGTGCGTGTGTGTGTGTGTGTGTGTGTGTGTGTATGTGGTGTGTATATATGTATATATACCGCCTGGCTGTGTTGTCCTGTTCCCTTTCTCTCTTTCAGTAACACACACACGCGCGCGCGCGCGCACACACACACACCGCAGGAGAAAGCCGACACTGCCTGGCTCGCCGCTCAACCACACGCAGCCCTGCGGTGGGCGGAGTCTCGGCGCGCTGAGAGCTGTCATTGGAGCAAGGCGGAAGAACTCAATTGGCCAAATGGGCAGCGTGGCTCCGCCCACTTTGTCAAAATTAGCTGCGCGTCAGCGACGTCAGCGGTAATTGTCTATTGAATTACCTATAATAATAATAATAATAATAATAATAATAAGTTTTAGACTTTGTGTGTGTATGTGTGTGTGTGTGAGTGAAAGCGCGCGTGAGTGTGTGGTGTGTATCTGAATACATTATTGAATAAACTATTATTATTATTATTATTATTATTAACAGATTATTAATTATTATACATTATTTTTGATCAAATATTTTTGAATATGTTTATGAAAAGTTATTAATTATTATTATTTAATTGTTGTTGTTGTTGTTTATTCATTCGTTCATCCTCAGTACATCCAGTAACACTGGACATGAGGTTATAATATGGTTGAAACCCTGGATGAAATGTCAGTCCATAGCAGGCCATCATGCACACACACACACACACACACACACACACACACACACATATTCAGACCCTCATTCATACCTAGAGCCACTTTGTCACAGCCAATCCGCCTACCATGATGTTTTGGGATAGTGGGAGTAAACTGGAGATCCCAGAGGAAACCCACATTATATTCACATTATTATTATTATTATTATTATTATTATTATTATTATTATTATTATTTCTACCACTCTTCAATTCTCGAATCTGATTGGTCAGAAGGTGTTGATTTAATTTTCTATAACAACTAGGCTAATAATAAACAGATTTTTAAAAATTGCTGCTATTTAAGAAAGAAAAGAAAATGTCTAATTGTTGGGATGGTGAAGTTTTCTGCAAGGTGACATTTATTTAACATTTATGGAAGGAGTCTCCAGTGTCAGCACTTTGTAACAGTTCGAAGTAAAGTTTTTCAGCATTGAACATTCTTCATGAAAGTCTTTATAGCACAATAATAACAATGAGGTGGTGTGATGAAGTGGATACTGAAGTGTTTCTACCCAGAAGTTGTTTGTTTTCCAAAACATCACTCTTAAAATGTTTTATTCCTCTCCTAACAAAGCCATTTGCCAATGCTAACAATTTTTAGTTATTAAAGAACGACATGAACATCATTCTTTTTATCAATTTCTAGTTAAATTGAATGTATGATAAATCTATAAAAACATGGAACGTCCACAAGACAAGTAGCGGAGTTAGTTCTTGCTATTGCTTACGTTACAGCAGCTATAAACAACAAATAATCACAGGATGCAGCTGGTTACTGAGAAACCACAGTGTCAACTCGGTCCTGAAGACCTTTTTAAAAGTTAATGAAATACTCCTGCATTTTCTGTTTATTCAATTAATGACTAAAAATCTGCAAATATTCAATTACAGCATGTTCCTAAACTTCCTAAACTCTGGTTTAAAGGTGTAAATACTAGAAATGGCTCAGCATCAGTTCTGAATTTCAGTAATTAACAACTACAAATATGTTCATTAAGGTGTTTACATCGATCGTTTTATTTAATGCTATAACTTTACTTCTAGATGGTTAAAAAGACACTGATTAATACAAGTGTTACTGTATAAATGTTACAGATGGTGTATTAAGACTGAAGCATTTCCCTTTTTTTTTTGGCCAAGCAGCATACCTGTTTTTCCTTAAGCCATTTAAACGCTTGGCTATATGCCATCAAGATGAACTAGTGATATTCAGATGACCTGCTTTTCATATTTCTTTGGCCCAGCACCTATTCAAATGTCCACAGCATTTACCTTTATTAAAGAGGACTGTGATGCAAATTCATATTTGAAATTCACATGCAACCACAAAGTAGTCAGTTTATAGTTTACATGAAACGCTCCTGCACGTTGTTGTGAACGTTTACATACCACACTGTTGTGGTTTGTCTGAATTCATACCAGTCTTCGCTAAAAGTTCTCCAAATGTCTCAGTTGAACAGGAGGTAGGATTTGTGTCCTGCATCATTCTGTTTCAAAATACTAGGGCTCCTTAAAGGTTCCTTAGATAGTTTAGGGTTCTTAGCTTTCTAAAGAAGTTCTACTAGGTATCTTTTTTGGAAAGGAGTTCCCATACAAGGGAACAAACCAAAAATCATTGAAGATACTAGCTGGAGCCATCTATAGCTAAGTGTATATTAGGCGCATTAATAGCATTAGTACTTCTCTTGTGGCATGGAACTGAATGAATTCCAACTCCATGGGCTTTGCTTGTTCAAATTTGTGCAAATTTTTCATGAGGTCAGGTTCAGGTTTAGGATTTGCCACATATCAGCTTCCGTTCAACTCCATAATTATTTGTTTCCTCAAAGTGCCATTGTTTTTTTTTCTTAATGACAGAGCACATGTGCAAAATGTATGCCAAGATTTCTATTTTAACAGCAATCACATTATAATTATTATATAAAGATCCTAATGAAGCTAGAACAATTTTTATCACATTTTTTTTTACCTTTCTGTATCAGTTTCTTTGGATGGTTAATAGTTCAAGTTTCCTAAAAAGTTTCCACTCTGGGCCTTTAAGCACAAACCATTAACACAATAAACATTTTGGGTGCTATATGGAGCAAAATCAACTGATTATTAGTGCGTTTCAACCAAAAATAATGGTACCATACTATACTTTTTAATGTCACTTGAGTTTTACCTTTTCCCTGGGTAGGTGCATATTGTGTACCTTTAATTAGCTTTTAGAGTAAAGCTTTAGAGGTACATCAGTGGTCCTAAAGGTCCAATTATGTACCTTAAAATATGTTTAAAAAATATAACAGATACACACTAAAGGTACAAAAGGTAAATGTCCACTGGAAAAAAAAATCCATTTTAGTATCTTCTACGTCTGAGAGTGTAAGGCATGGGTCAGTGTAGTTACAACCATGATCCATTTTCTAGAAGACTGATGACTTTCCATTACAGTGGAGGATGAGTTACAGGTATATATAGAGGTACAGTCATTAAGTTTGTGTAATCAAGCTGGAAGCAATCCAACATGCCCTCACCTGACACAAGCAGATTCCTGAATCAACCCCACTGTGCTCATGCTTGCTTTTGTGGCATCATCTTGCACTGATTATGAAAAAGAGGACAAGAAGAGCTCCATGTCCAACTGGTGTAGCTCCAGTCTTAGCCATGATAATGACCTGGAGGAAGGTTTCACCCTTGAAGGAAACAGCCTGTGCTTATATATCACTCTAATTGCACTAGGCAGGTCTGGGGCCTGCATGCACTGGGACAGTCTGACTAAGGGAAAATGCAAGCGAGGTGAATATTAATCCACCTGGTGCTTGCTGACATGGGATGCATTTTATTATGAAGACTAATGGTCCACTTGAGTAAACCTTCATTCTAATATCCTGGCTTGTTTGACCCTAACCAGCTTGTTTTGAAAATAATATCTGGAGTTTGGCTAGATTAGGTTCACGGAAATTTTGAAGGCAGTGCTGGGCAGCACAGTGGTGCAGAGGGTAGCACTGTCGCCTCACAGCAAGAAGCTTCAGGTTCAAACCTTGCAACTGCATAGGTTTCCTCTGGGTGCTCAGGTTTCCTCCCACAGTCCAAAGATATGCAGATTAGGTCAACTGGCTACTCTAAAT
>JAOTRR010000001.1:30574154-30588830 GCA_028570945.1 Gogo arcuatus
CCCGCCCCCCTTCACACCCACTGGTCTGGTCTTGGTCTTGACTTGATCTCAACCCTTCGAAGTCTTGGTCTCGTCTTGGTCTCGATACACTTTGGTCTTGGTCATGACTTGGTCTCGGTTTACATGGTCTTGATTCCAACACTAGTTGTTAAGCAACATCACGAGCAAAGATTTGTGTATTCTATGGACAAAATAATGGTTTAAGTGTTAAACCTGGTGCATTCATTCAGAAATCAATTATTGTAATGCTCACGTGCACATATAGAGGGGTCCAAAAGTCTGACAGCACTAATGAAATTGGTTCTATTTTGCATTCCTGTTTAATTTAATACAACAAATTTCATTATAAATGATATCACTGACAACAACTTGAGTGAAAAGTAGAATCTTTGAAATATTTACTTGAATTTCAGAGTTTCTTACTATTTGGTATGTCCAAAATTTCTTTCTTTAATGACAGTATGCACTCGAGTTGGCATGGACTCTACAAGCCTGTGCAAAAACTTATGATTCATTTTAGATCAAATGCATCGGAGTGTCATCTGAACACATGCTTCAGTAGAACAGATTAGACATGAGGAAAATCTGACCACTTATCCAAAGCAGTTAACATTCAAGTCAATTTCACACGTTGGCTTCCATTCAAACAGTGACCTAGAAATCGTGCAGAATTTTGAATAGTAAATATTCAACATATTGAACATTCACTTTCTTGCTTTTAAATATTTCAAAATACTAAAACCTTCAATTTCATTTCCAATTTTAATAATAATTAAAAAGGCCAGATTTTCCATGTGGTCTTAGACTTCTGGATCCAACTGGATCTTTATGTATACAGTACGTGTATTAGGGATTTTACAACGGCTTCAAACCCAGCTCATCCAATCAGATTTTAGAACCGAACCTTTTCTTTTTATAATGTAGATTATAAACTTAATGTAGATATTAAACTTTCGAAGAAACCCATTCAATTCAAAGTGACCAGTCCATTAGGCTTATAATTGCAATTTCTAAATAACAACTAGAACAACATTCCACCACTGTGTGATCAGTGATAAATAATACTAATAAAACCTCAGACCTGCGGCTTATACCACAAGCATCCCTGGGGGTCAGTGAACCACGTTTTGAGAACCACAGCTCTAATTAAAGCACTTTTTAAAAAAGTTTTTACCTTGTTCATGGTTGCAAAAAAAAATCACACTTCAAATAACCCCGATAGTCTTGTTAAGAGCTCCCTCTGTGACTGACAGCTCTAATTTACGAATGACAGTGGAAATATGAATCTCGGTGAATAATAATGAGTGTATCGTAGGAAGGAGTGAAAAATGGATATGCTGAATATCCTGCAGTGTCACAGATACCAGATCTGAAGTCTCACTGTAGTTTCTAAATTGGTTGCCAGTGCAGATGGGGCTGTACCAGTGCCAAACCCAGTCTGATGGACTGTTGGTGACTTGTGAATTAGCAGTGAGTCATTCTGGATAAAGAGGAACCGAGAGAATAATTTGGTTGCATGTGTCTGTTTGTGTTAATGAGCTGCAGATCACAATATTTGTTAAAATTGCTTGACAGGATTTGGCTCTTGGGTAATATGGTATAGTTCGGTATGGGTTGTATTCAGAGTCAGAGACTTAACTGCCAACTTAAGTTGAAAGGTTGCAACAATATTTACTCAGGGAAAGTTACACATATTCAGAGTTGGGTTATGTACACGCTTAAGTCAACGGTCTGGCCTCCAGTTGCAGATTATACAAATAGTTCTGTGACCTGCAAGTAGTTCACATCTTCAAGCAGTGGCATAATGCAAAATAAATTCCAGGGTTAACCACAAAAGCAAGGGAGATTAACAGAGGGCAAAACTATATCGCAAAAATGTCACATTGATGCTGCATCACAAAGCTTAGGAAAGAGAAATTTCTAGGCTTATTTGATTTTAAGTCAACTACTAGATCTTTTTTTACACTTCCGAGTTACACATGAAGAAGGTAGCTGGCTTTTTTGCAGATGTTTCCTCTGTCTATTCACATCGAAACAGAGTAGGTGCATGTTTCTTTTGGATTTTCCAACAAATTTTCTCCCTAATTTAGATACAACCAATTCCCACCCACCAGAAAAGTCACCCCTACCACATGACAGCTACCAACCAGGGAGAGTGAAGGCTATCACATGCTTCCTCCGAGGCATGTGACACCAGTCGACCACATCTTTTCGAACTGCTGCTTATGCAATGTTAGGAGGCAGCATAACACACTCAGAGGAAAGTGCCCACTTCTGTATGCAGGAGCTCAAAGACGTTCATGATTGGCTAGCGTTGCTATAATTGACAGGGGAGAGAGGGTATGCCACCCCTCCCTCCCTGAGAGCACATGCCAATTTGGCTTTCTTGGGCTCCCAGTCACGGATGGCTGTGGCATCATCAGGATTCAAACTAGCTCCGGATGATCGTGCAAACACTTTTCTGTTGCGCCACTTGGGAGCCCAGAGCTGCATGTTTTAGGCATTTACATCCAGTGGCTTTCGATTTATTGAAATACTGGCAAAAGACATATGCACTACTCACCTTCTTCCTCACACCCTAACAAGCACGTCAGTGGAAATGAGTGAAAGCTCAAGTACTGATGTTTGCCTGAATTTTTTGTCCATTTAGGGATGCTGCAGTAATTTTGAGCCATGCTGACATTGTTCAATATTTCCCCGGAAGTTTCAAAAAGCTACTTCTTACGCTATCACATTTGTAACATGGAAGTGTGGAAGAAGGTCTCTATTACTCTTACCTTTAACTGTGATCAAAATGCGCTTTTCTTCTTCTCATTAATGTTCATGGTCCATAATTAAATTTTAGTTGGGTTTAAAAAAAAAAAAATCCTACTCTGGATGCATGCCCCTTCCCCTACACTACAGCCTCCAAGGCTTTTCTTGAGTAGAAATGTGCCAAACTGGGTTTTCCAATAGCATCCATTACATTAAAAAAAAAAAAATCACATATCCAAGAGAATGAAATAAACACAGCAATCTAATAGCAGTCTGGTTCAGTATATTGCTACATGAATAGTCCTAACTGTAATTCACACTGATTCAGCAGCATAGGAATTAGCATTTGATCCAGCATGTGCTTTTATTTTGCAATTTTAATTGTGTGTGCCATTAACGTAGCCACGAGATATTAAATGGAGGTCATGAAATCCTAACATATACATGAGTTGTCAATGTACCACAGTTTGAAGGATAAGCTGACCGAGCACTCATCTGCTATGATTATAGCTCATTTTAATTAAGAGTAGCTGATAAAAAACCTTCTTGAGATAAGTGATGTATCTGATTAAGATCATGTCTCCTGTGATGTCCTCGCAGTAAAGAAAAGTAAATGAGTAACTCATGAAACTTCTAAACAGCACTTAAGTCTGTAGTCACTATGTACATCATCACTATGTACGCATACACAACTCAACTCTGAATACAGCTCATTGAACATATTCATAGGCTTTCGAGTTACAGCGAAAGAGTTTTCACATATGTAGTCAATCATTAATACTTAAGAATGTTTTTAAATCAAAATCCTGCCCCAAAACTGCTATTTATTATACAACAGTTAGTTCCGGTCCACTAATTTGATTGGTCAAGTGGTGTTCCAAGAGTGCTGATGTTTCCTATAACTGTACTGGGAAGTTTCACTGTATGTATCCCTCCACTTGTCTGTGTTCGCTACATAAAATTCCACTTCCTAGTTCGAAACGGTTACTACAATAGTGCTAGCAACATCATCAGCAGACATGGCAAATGACACTTTTCAGGAATATAACTTTCAGCTTAAAATATTAAAGCTTGTCAGGTGAAGATGAAAAGGAAGAAGGGACAGCAATTTTACCAGAGGCACTTTTTAACGGGAATGTACAAATCCATGTGAGATAGCTAGCCAGCTAGCCAACGTGCATTAAAGTGAGTGTGGCTTCCTTGGGATCTGTTTCTGCTAGCAGAGCAAAAATAAACAGAACATTTGGCCATATTGTGTCTGAAATGTCACTTACTTGATATTAATTTCTTGTTTATAGAACCATATAAAAGCAATATCAATCTCGCAGTTGTGTGGTTATATTGAATATCGTTACGGCTGTGAATCATAACTGTGCTGATATTCAGTATAACTGCATGATTGTGAGTGTGATATTGTTTAAGTAAAATATATATTTAGGCACTGCCTAAAAGCGGAGCTCCCGATGAGTGTAAAATGCATTAGTAAATAATCCCATATTATTTTTAAAAAAAAAGCAAATTAAAAATAAGCGCTAGATAAAAACCCATCGATCTTATGTAAATAAAGATACAAATTTTGTTGTCTGGTGGTCAAGTGTATATGAGATACATTGCCTTGCACTTATGATCGGGATCCCTGTGGTGGTACACATACGTCGTTCATACATACGGATGGTCGTACATACGTACAGTCGCAAAAACCATCAAAAATCAGGTCGATGCATTACCATATTCTCTTAAGTATGGAGCTTCGCTCTGCTATAATCCTAAACTGCATGCAGGATTTTTAAAATGCAACTCATTTCATTTATTTAATAAATAAGACTCTAACAAGAAACAAAGCAGAAATAATAAGACTTTATTTCTGTACAAAAAAAGTCCTCAAAATCTACTTGGAAAGTATTTACATACTTTAATAATTACATTATATGCATAATTGGGCAGTGTAAAGCATCTGAATAGTGGTTGATATCAGCATGACATTTTCCATGTTTCTCATTAAATCCTGCTGGAAGGAACACCATGTTAAACAGCTTTCACATTCTGATCTCATTTTCCCATCTCCAAAGAGCAAAATATTCAGACAAAGTTGAGTAAGTCACCCAAATGACATGTCAATCATGATCCCACGGCTTTAATACAGCACCACTGAATGACGTTACAGCAGATAAAGAAAGCTGTTATTAAGTGGTATAGATGACCTGGTCAGAGAGAAATCTTCAGGAAGCAGTTGTGTCCGGACTGCAGGAAGTGTTTCAGGCGGAGAGAGAGTGACAAGAGCAGGCGATCAATCAAAGCAGCGAGGGCAGTAGGAGTTTAACAGTCAATCAACAGCTGCCCTGCCACTCACACCCAGCCACAAGGGTCAGGAGAGCTGCTGGAAAGCATGACATACGGACCTCACATCACTCTCCTGAAGAAATTTACCATACACGCAGAAATACACGTATCCCAAATATTTGCCGAGATGCTAATTTGTGCAGAGACACTAAACAAATACTGTATGTCCTCTAGCTATTTGGTGAAAATAACAGTTAGATTTACAATTAGTCATAACACAGTTGTTTTGTTCATTCATTTATTTTCAGTAAGTTCTTTATCCAGGTCTAGGTCACAGTCTATCCGGAAACGCTGCGCCACCATACTGCCAGATCTACTTTAAGAAAAGATAAATACATTTGACCAAAACAATGTGGAAATGTTTAAATTTATCATACATGCCTTTTTCTTTTATCGGGAACAATCTAGACCATATTTTCTATTAGCACATCCATCTGGATCTGATAACTTGCAGTTAAAGGTGTAGTAAGTGATTTTAATAGTTAGCTAAGTCTAGTTGGTTTGAAATTTAAAATTCAAACACAGTCCATGATTTCAGTGTTCCCTCCAAAGCCATTAGGACTCCTAAGAATTTGCAGTTAAAGGTGTAGTAAGTGATTTTAATAGTTGGCTATAGCTGTTTTCAAATGTAAAGTTCTAACCAATAGAGCACACAATTTCAGTGTTCATTTTAAAGCCAATAGGAGTTCCATCAGGATCTAAGAACTTGCAGTTAAAGGTGTAGTAAGTGATTTTGTTAGTTCGCTAAAGCTAGTTGCTTTTAAATCTAATATTCAAACAACTATGGGCAATACTTTCAGTGTTCCCTTTAAAGCAATAGGACTTCCATCAGGATCTAAGAACTTGCAGTTAAAGGTGTAGTAAGTGATTTTGATAGTTCGCTAAAGCTAGTTGTTTTAAATTTAAAACTCAAACAAATAATACTCAAAAAAAGTTCCCTTCAGATCCATTAGAACTCCCATCAGAACCTAAGAACTTGCAGTTAAAGGTGTAATAAGTGATTTTGATAGTTCGCTAAAGCTAGAAATTTTAAATTCAACATTCAAACACATACAACCCAAATGCAGTGTACAAATGGAGTTTTCCCTCGAAAGGTACATCCCTGCACATGCACACCATTTCGTAGGCTAGAATGCTTGAATGCTAGCACTGACTTGACAGGCACCATGACTGTAGAGATGCTTGTGAGCAAATACTTTCCTGAAGCTGTGGGAATATGAAAAAAAAAAATCACTTACCCTACCTTTAATATGACCTTAAATACTAAGATCTTCAGGATAGCACTTGTTTATTAAACTATTTGTTCTTTAAATGCCATTCTGATACGCAATACAAGGTGCAGATCAGAAATATTATAATATTGTGCGTGCTGTAATTCACTACATTCTTCTGCTTTATAAATGGCTTTTGTATTTTCCCACCAGAGTGACTGATGCCTCGCTTGTCATGCTGATAGCAGGGGCACGAGATCCACAGATGTAAATCACTCATTCTGTGTCACATCTCTGTGTAGATGAAAGCCATGTTCACCGTCATTGTTCTACCTTCAAAGCGATAAAGCTATCGGCTCGCTCAGACGCACCCGAAACACCATCTCATTAAGAGGAGGAGACTTCATACTCATCAAAATGCATTAGGAGACAAGCATCTGACGTGCACTTAAAAAAAATAAATAAAAGTGCCCAAATCGAATTGGGACAACACCGCCATGTGCTTCGGGAGTTGTTGTTTTTTTAGGCCCTAATGCCTCCTATCGTTCTCTATTTGTCTGGGAAAGCACAAAAATCAATAATTTAATTTCACTTTTGAAGTGAACTAACAGAGGTTAGCCTCGGCGTTCTTTAGACATAAATTCTTTCTGTCTCATCCATCTGGATTAGCTTTCATTAAAAAAAAAGAATGAGTTGCCACTATACGCTATGTATTATCAACAAATAGGAGGCACCCAGGCAGGTAACATAGTCTGAGTAACACTAATTAATACCATGCTACACATATAACGAGCCTTTCCCATGTTCATTTATTGTAATTTATAGTGAGGTAAAGGAACTTGGCGAAATGTCTGAGAGCTTGGCAAGTTGTAGGCTGTTCTATTATTTATTTGACTCGGCTGCTACCTTTCCAAGGCTGTAGAAATCATTTTTCATCGTGGATACGTGATATTGACACACATTCTCAAGGCTGTTATGTCAGTTCTGGATGACTGCAGCTTAACACAGATTAAAGAACAACTTCTCCAGGTGTTGATCTGAAATAATTCATTTCATGCAGACATGCAGGAAAAGTGGAACCTTTTGAATTCGACAATCTTCAGTAAGAGCTTTACCCTGGTCAGGCTTTCTGTAGATCCTTAGCATATCCCAGGGTGCAAGGTGGGAGAGTTCACCCTTTATGCGATGCCAATTTTAATATTAGTTAACATTAGTGCCCTGTTTCTGATATATTATCATTTCTATAGTAACAGCTAATTCACAGGGACTTGTATGGTGGGCCTAATAATAATCAGATACAAAACATGTTATTTAAGCAAGAAAAATGGAAAATTGTTGATTAAAGTGAAAAAGATTAAATAAATTTTAGTTAACATTTATGGAAAGTGTCTCCAGTGTCAGTGCTTTAAGCTTTCCAACATGAGAAAGCCTTCAGGACTGCGGACTTTGCTCTGGACAAGCTGATTGATTGATTGATTGATTGCTTTCTTTCTTTTGAGGAAATGACCATTTATAGTTGCTATAACATAAAAAGTAATAACATGAACTAACTTTTCATGGAACATTAGCCATAACTATAAACAGATAAAAAAAAAAAAACAGATCTCATTTGTTAATACACTAAAATTGTACTTTTTGGCAAATTACTGTGGTAGAAGAGGAATAAAGAACTTCAGGACAAGACTATTTAGGAAAAGAGCCATCTTGGGGGTGTTAACAGTACCTCTGTTTCATGACACCACCCTGTCGTTGATTATTTTACAATAACAGCATGCCACCAAGTGCTTTACTCCTTACTTGTTCGTATAAATCTGCCTAAGCAGAGTGGTTTTCCAGGAGAAAGTGGAGGGAAATGAAACTTGGTGTCACTTAAAATGCTCCTCAAGAGTTCTTTGGATAGTTATGGGTTCTTAGCTTGCTAAAGGGGTCTACTTAGAAACTTGTGTGTTGTAGGGTTTGAAGGGTCTTCATGAAGGGTTTTCTCAAAAGGAGAAACCAAAGTATAGACTTTTAGATATGGATTAACCTTTAAGACTGTCAGCCTGTGTGTGTGTGTGTGTGTGTGGCAAGTGGAACTCACCTCACCAGAACGAATGAGTGAAATTACCACAGCCAGTAACTCCCAGAAGCATTATGGATATGAATCAAATGAGAATGAGGAAGTGGGGAAATGAAGGGGGGAATTGTCTGTTTATTATGCCCCATATGATCCTACGAGGTAAAGGAATTACTCGTGCATCTAAGCTGAATCATGCAAACAAACTGTTTACATCACTGCATAATTCTTTTTTTTTTTAAACATTAAAACCCTAAACACTCAGTAGTGGCTTGTTCACTGCACCATAAACGTAGATTAAGCTCAGCCAAACAGTCACTTGAGCAGGACTGAGCTCTAATGAACATAGCTCATGTGTCATTGTATGCTAATTAAATAGTACTCCAGGCACAGTTTTAAGTGTTGCCATTAATTTCACATGCATTTGTTAATGACCGCACAGGAGGGGGGGGGGGGAGAAAGGGAGACAGGGGTCATAAGTATTGCTTTAAGTGAGCCACATATGTACACTTCATGACAGAATAGAGGAAAAGAAACATTGTGTTTGCTTCAGGTTATTAGAGGTAAAGAAAAAAAAAAAAACTAGGTCAGCCTATCCTATCCGACGTCATCGGTCGATGGCGGATGAAATTCTAAGGCGACAAAGTGGAGAGAGTTTTGTTTGCAGATAATTGGCCTATTCCACCTGAAGGAAGTCTGGGAGGGATGAATTTGTGTCAGAGCTAGTGAAAATCCAATGATGTGACACGCTGAGTTGTGTTCTGCTGAGGCATGGAAGAAGCTAAAAAGCAAATGCAGCTCAATCTATGTTTTTAATCCTGGTCCTTCAGTAACCATTGGATTGGACATGGCAACACTACCCACTTCATCACCAGGCCACTCGTATGTGTGTAAATGTGTATGTGAATACATGTCTGTTTGATTATATAAACTCGCTGGCCACAGGAACACCTGAACCCCTGCTCATTCATGCAATTATTCCATCAGCCAATCATGTGGCAGCAGCTCAGTGGATAAATTCATGCAGATACACATCACCAGCTTTAAACAATAGAATGAGGAAAAAATGCAATCGGTGATTTCGACCATGGCGTGATTGAATATTCCAGAAATGGCTAATTTCCTGGGATTTTTACACACAACAATCTCTAGAGTTTACACAGAATGGTGTGAAAAACAACAAACAACCAGTGAGTGCCTGGCAGGAAACATGTTTTTGATGAGAGAGGCCAGAGGAAAATGGAACTTATAATTACTCTTTGCAACCATGGTGAGCAGAAAAGCATCTCACACCTGATCAAACAGGAATTTGAAGCTATAATGGGCACAAGCTCAGCAAAACCGGACTGTTGAAGATCGCCTGCTCTTTTTCCAATCAACTATCGGAACTCCAAAAGATATAAATGGAATAAGTATCGAATTATTTTCTACAAGTAAATCCAACCCTGAACAAAGACTTCATGGTTCTCTCAAGCGTTTGATGGTGGTGTAATTAAAAACAAAAAAAACAACAGATACAGATTCCTGTAACAGATAGTGAACACTGCATCACTTCTTGTATAAATACAATAATATTGGGCATTATTTATCAAACTAGATATGAACAAATCTATTTGTAAATTGTTTGCAAGAGCATTTACACAAGAAATGTGGTATTCAGGAAAATCCCATTCCTGTATAAAGTTGTTTCCTCACCAGCCACTATTTCTCTCTTGAAGATAATAAGGGGGGGGGGGACCCCTCAACCTATCATGTTACCCAGAAACCAGAAAGCACAAAGCTATCTGTCCTGAACACTTTCCTACGGTTTAAAACTTACTAATGGTTACAAAGATCAGACACTGGAGACTCCTTCCATAAAGGTTAAGCAAACATCCCTTAAGAGAATAAAAACCCATATAAATTTGTAAAAAACAATGAAGATTTTTCTGTTTATTATTAGCCTTGCCAGTTTCATCATAGCTGCTGTTATAGAAAATAAAGCAACACCTTCTGATCAATCAGATTTAAGAATTTCATATTTCTGTAATTATATCATACATTACATTTCTATAAAATGGTTAAATGTTCTATTTTTCACATTATTAGTTATAGTATATATATGTACAAATTTACCATGAACTGGCAAAACAATGAAAGCAAAAGATATGAAACTGAGCCATTTTATTGCAGTTCTTGCTGCAAGGGCTCCGTCATGTGGAGAAGAAAGTGTACAGCACAATAATTACAGCTGGATTATTTCCTTGTAACATATGGCATGTAAAAGCCCTAAAGCTCAATTTTAAAGAGTAAAAAACAAACAAAAAAAACACCACACTTCAGCTTGCAGAGGAAGATTAACCTTTATTTATTGAAACTGCTTGCATACAAAATATATTGCACTATAACCAAACAATGTCAACATAAAACCCAGTCTGTCTTGCTATTTATGTACAAAGAAATTCTTACCCAAAGTGCAGTAACATACAAGGTCAGTCTACCTTGGTTCAGTATCTACAAGTTTATCTTGGTTTTTTTTTTTTTTTTCCCTGTCTGGTTAACTGTATTTTTTTTAATTAATTTATTTCATTTTCACAACAGCCTACAATATGAGCAAGAGATGAAATTATTTTTTTTTCTAAGAAATTTTGGTGTTTTTGTAAACTCATACACAGTCTGAAAAATAGATACCTAGGAAACAGTCTGTTTGGCAACATTTAAGATTTTCAGAACATTTTTTTTTAAAACTTTGCATTAACAGACTGTCACAAATTGAGCCTTGTATGAGTTTTGCGTAAAGAGACTGAAAAGAAACTCCTCAACGGTGATTACAACTGTCGTCCTCTGTTTGGAGTCCAGCAGAAGCGGGCAAGTTCCCTGTTTAACACACCTACTGCTTGGGTTAATAATAATAATAATAATAATAATAATAATAATAATAATAATACAATTTTGAGATGAAGCAGTCATAAAAACAAACAAAAATAAAAGTATTTAATAACTAATAATTCATTAATCAAATTATTCATAAAATTATCAATAATAAAATTATCAATAATGTTTCACTATATTATTTTGTAGTAGTAATGTTACTATCATTATTATTATACTACTACGACTATTAGTCGTAGTAGTACTAGTTATTCAAATTGTTAATATTACCATGTAAATACAAAAGGTAAATTACCAGTCGTAGTAGTAACAACAGTTCATTAATTCTGAAACAGACCCGTGTCTCTCTCTCTCTCTCTCTCACACACACACACACACACACACACACACACACACAAATAAAACTTATACCATTATAGTGTCTTCAACAACTAACGTTTAAAATATTAACATGTTCTATAAAACTATTAGAAATGCGCTGCAGCATTTAAACGCTAAACCTGAACATTATATAATGATTAGATTAAGGTGTGCTAAAATAACACTGACAGTCTATAGGTTTGTCTGGCATATTTTAGTCAAACTACAAAGCTCTGACACGATTAAACTACCGATACATCATGCAGAAATAAAGGTACTTTTCCTTATCGCTGAGGTGGTACCTTTAAGGGAACATCTTTTGCACTGTGGTATGTAGTATATGTTATGTTTTACCTGGGAAGGTGCACGTGGTGAGTCAAGAATAAAGGTTGATCGTAGATCCATAAGATCCAGGTATGTACCTTGAAATTATTTGAAAGGCATATTATATTCACCTTTCCAGGTCAAAGAAACACACTAAAGGTACAAAAGGTTATGTAGCCTTGATGGTACCACCACAGTGTGAAGAAGAAGAACAGTTTGGTAACTTCATTTCTGATGGTGAGCACCTGTATCTAGTAATATAATAGTGCAGTGTATTTATGATCAGGTTCGCAGTAGGTGTGTTAATTAAGGGAAAACAGCAGACAGTACTGGACATCTAGGGTGAGAGCTATAGTTCATATTTCCCAGGTTCCAGTCTCTCTATATCTTGCCCATTCGAGCCAGACAAGTTGTATTAACAGCTCAATTATTACGTATAACTGTATATGCTGATGTTCACTGCTTTCATTCAGTCTCATTTGTCGCAGGATGTTGATTCAGGCAAATAAGGTCAAGATTGTGGTTCAAGCTGCAACAATTAGGTCTGACATATCATCACCGGTAAAGATAGTTCTAGCAGGAGATAGCAAGTAGAAATGAACTGTTACTGTTAGAGCTGTACAGAGCGGAGAAAAGGACTACTAGGGTTAGCGTCACAGTAGGTTTCCAAAAAAAAAAAAAAAAAAAAAAAAAAAAAAGAAAAGAAAAACTTTATATGAAAGAAAGAAAACATCACGGTGTAGAACACTCGTCTAAACCTCTAAACTGTAAACTAAAAAGGAAATGCACAAGCATGGATCAGGTAACACAGCTTTATATCAAACTCAATGTCACATCTCCTTCATCTTCCCTCCTGAAGCGAAAAATACAGCAGAGTCAAAATGAGAAAAAGTTCGTTATGATCATTACGATGAGGGTGTACACATGATTCGCCCGTCTCATTACAAGCGTATATCTTTAAAAACTAAGTAGTTGCCGAGGAACACGAAACGTAAGTGCACGCTTGAAAAGTTCAATCGTATAACAGCGAGCATGTCATGTACAATACGCTGTTACCGATAACGAAGCTTTTACAGCAATATCTGATATCAGTGCTTTTTACACCTGAACATGAAAGTGGAGTAAACACACGGGGGGGCAACAGGACGTGGCTTACGATGAATTTCACCTTCTCCCTGTAAGCATCGCTTTAAAGTCTGGATGGTACATACTAGGAGGCAAAAAAAAAGAAAAAAAAAAGAAAAGAAAAAAAAAAAAGAAAAGAAATTGTAAAAAACTTTGGAAAACAAGATGACTACTGCAGCTAAAAAGTGAACTCAGGTCTCATTTAAATTAATCAAATACCTCAACAAATGAAGTACATCTATATAATCGCATCAGGTGTCAGGCTGTCAGGACGAGCTCACCTTTACACGGTCAAAAAAAACAAACAAACAAACAAAAAACAAACAAACCCTAATTATGAGTTGCCCTTAACATGTACCAAAAATGTCACATGTGAAGTACTGTACATGATGCACCATGGTTTATTTTCACTGACTGGCTGAGATTATGCAGAATCCATGTCGTCTTCCCTGATTTAGATATCCAAATTCAGAAACTATCCCACTATTTAAAGGCACAGATCATCTAGTTTATGTCTACTTGTCTTTTTTTTTATTTTTATTTTTTTTAAGCAATGTGGCTGGAACCTCACATCATGATGGGCTCTATAACAACCAGACACCAACGAGTAGGGGGAAAAAAAACAAAAACATTGCCACAAGAGATGGCACACATTTGAATCAAATCTGATGTCCCCCTGATGTGGGGGGGAAAAAAAAAAAAAAATCAAACACACACACTTTTTTTAATAGACCCACAGCTTTGTTAGTTGCCTAGAAAGTCGATTACAAAACTTTCGATTTTAGAGACTGACACCTCTACACCTCTAATCAATGCAGACTACAAAATTCAGAGACAGCAGAGACGTTTTTGTCTAGTACCCCCGTTAACAGTTACAAAATGTGCTTGATGTCATGTCTTTTTTTTTTTTTTTTTTCCTCTCCTCTTAAGCCCGACTGACCTGGTTCTCTTTGGCCTAATGTGTCTCTAATGAAAGAAGCTTCTGGAACGGTGGAGCTGTTTGGGAGATTAGACACAGGGGATTTTCAATTACGACACACCGTTCATGACGACCTGGCTGTCTTGCCCTTCCTGCTTCTCTTTCTTTATCCCTCGCTCCTTGACACTCCTCTGTCGGGGGCCGGTGGAGTCGCCACTGGGCCCCTGAGAGCCTCGGCTGGCGTGGACGCTCCTCTCGTTATTGCTGTCGACGCGAATCTGAAAAGATAAAGTCAGGAGATGATCAGAGCCGAACTGATACAGAACACCATCACACAGACACATCTCTCTTGTTACGTGTGATTGATTAGTAATGTTAGAACATTTACAGTATTCAAGCTAATTAGCATACAGGGTGCTTGGAAAAACGTCATATGGCCATTCAGGGGTGCGCTAAACAGGGATTCCGATAGATGCGGAATCGGTCAGATTGGGTTATTCCATGTCAGAAGTTGAGAGGGGGTGCGTCATTTGAAAGTTTTTTTTTTAACACTTTGTTTTTCTCTTCAAGAAATTAATAGGTGGAGGTTTTCAAACAATCAAGTGTGTAATAGCAATAATTTCAAGAAAACTATTCCTATTTACATATAACATATAGAAACAACATCCATCAGGCCTGTTTCCCCCTTTTACAACTTGGAATGGCTGAACCACTAG
>JAOTRR010000001.1:30705920-30716556 GCA_028570945.1 Gogo arcuatus
TATAAAAAACGTACATACACGTGAGTAATTATATATATATCAAAAATTGTACTCAATGGTGGTACAGTGGGTAATGTTGCAATGTCATAGCTGCAGGGTCTCTTGGTTTGATCCAAAGCTCTGTTTAGTGTCTATCTGAAGTTTCCCCATGTTCTTCCATGTCTGTGTGGGTTTTTTCAGGGTCATTCAGTTTTCTCACAGCCCCCTACAATATGAAAGCATGGTGCCCTGTGATGGAATGACATCCCGTTCAGGGATTTATTCCTCCTCACGCTTAATGTTCCTGGAATATACACCATGATCCTTCCCAGGATAAAGTGCTTAATGAAGATGAATGAATAAACTCTGACTGTGAATTTCAGGCTTGTCAGGCACCTCAAAGCAGCCACTCCGTGTCGCTTTAAAGATAATGCTTCTGCAAGGAAAAACGAAAGATGACGCTGAGTGTTTGCTGTATTCAGTAAAGAAACTGCACCTCTAGGGGTCAATAAAATTAACCATATGCTGAGATCAGAATAAGTCCACACCCGCTGGTGCTAGATAAACCTGTGGGTGATGTTTCTGAGCTGCAATTTTGCAGTCCCCAAGCTCGATTCCCCTATAGGCCGTTATGCCTGTGTGAATTCACTGGTGGATAAAATCCCTCAGTCATCTTTCTCTCATCAAATACAGTAACATGACATTTCCCAGGAGAGGCTGTACGAGCTGAAAAATCACCATTCTGCAAGACGATGTGTCAGCTAAGCCTCCTATCCTTCACAGACATTTGCAATTCATGTCTGTCGATGCTAACGCTGCATTAGGTGAAAAAATATGGCTGTGCAAAATGCTGTGTTATTATGAAATTAATAGCATACATCCAAGATTTAGAAGAGATGCTGGACTTGCAGGACCTGCGGCAAGCCTCAGGAAATGATTCCGTGGAGCAGTAGGAAGGGACTGACAGGACATTGAATGTTCAAGATACTGAATGTGTATTTCATAGTTCTTACAGACTAGCTGCGAAAAGAGTGAGGTAATTTTAAGGATGCTCACATTTTAAGGTGTTGTTTGCTTTCATTCAGTTCAATTTAGCTTCTTATTTTAAAATCACAATATGTCTGATCCTAGAAAATATGTCTTTTTGTGCTGCTGCAATCGATCTCACGCAAAATTCTAACAAGGTACATCAAATTTCCTGGGATTTCATACACATGAGGTTGTAGAAAAGCTAGACACACTAACTTTGACCCATTCCCTAACCAAAACCCATTAAAGTCCTGTTGTATTATTGATTTATTCATCTTAATGCTTATCATTGCAAATTCTATGAATTATTATACAAAATATGAGAACATTTTATCATTTGTCATAATCATTATATAGCAAGTGTCATTGATTTATGACATTTCATAATGCTAGAATTTGTAAAAATCCATATAGAAGTGAGTATAATTTAATTTTGCTTCTGTTAAATACCATCTCTTGTGCTTTGATCCCACCTTGAATTGTTGAGTTATTCATCCGGTGTAGATCTTTATTGTTCTGAAATAACAAAAGATGATGAAATAATCATATTTTACAACAAAAGTGCTAATCACTACATCTGTGCAAACTTTGCTTGCTGTTGACCAACTAATTCAAACAAGACTCGTGTTTTGCAGCAAGAGTGTAATTGGAAAGGAAAGACTTGCTTTACCAGCTGCTTCCACTGATGAATAAAACAATATATAGATCTTCAACAGGACATGATAAATAATTTCTCATTATGCAGTGAGCTAGCAAGTCATGAGAGAGAGGAGATGTTAGGAAAGAGGAATCATTCTAAGTAGAGATGATGAGCAGGAGAGGCCCTGCAAAACTTGGCATCTTTTTGGCCCTGTTTATTTGTGCTTGTAATCAGTAAGTGATTAATTACAGAACTCTGCAGATAACTTGGTTTTTGCATTCTATGCAAAGAGAGGGGGAGAGGGTGTAGGGCACGGGGTGAGCATGTGTTAAAGCTGGGAATAATTTACTGAATTTTACTGAACTGAAAGTGCTGTGGCTAAGAAATGAGGGTCCTTTCAGTAGCGGATCAATAAAAATGATAATGATATTGAAACCATGTTGCAAGCAATTACATACTTGTTACTCGAGCAATATTCTATGTTTCTCCTTCTACTTTACAGCCTATGCTTTCTGAGAACAGGGAGTGCTGTTATAGGAAAATAATCAATGACAGGGTGGTGGGATGTGGCCTGGTGCAAAAAGCCAGAGTTACTGTTACCACCCCAAAGTGATTATTTTTCTATAACAGCATGTTCAGAATATACCACCGTCTAATGCCACAGCAATTTAACAAAGATTACAGTTTTGTATTTATTAATGAACAGAACACAGTGGTTTTTGTCCATTACATTACATAGTTACATTTAATGTTGTGGAATGTCCACAAAACAAGTCAGCTCCTGTTATCACTCATGTTAAATCAGATACAAACAATCATTCCCTCACCAGACTTCTTTTTTTCTCCTTTGAAGACTTTCCTGCAGTGGAAAACTTACTGACTGTTATAAAGTGCCGACACTGGAGACTCCTTCCTCCTAACTAATTCAAAGTTAAATAAATCTCCATATTTCACCATATCAATGATCTTACATTTTTTGCTGTTTTTAAATAGTATTTTTTATTCATTCATTATTAATCCTAGATTACGTGGAGTGCCTCCATACAAGTCCATCTGAATTAACTGTTAGTAAAGAAATGATAACATATTAAAACTAGGGAATTAATACTGTATATAACCTGTGTTATATACAGTATGTAATCTGTGTTATATAAGCATTGTCAGAGCTACTGTTGTGGAAAAGTAATCAACACCTTGTGACCAATCAAGAATTCAACAGTGCTGTGGTATAAAGATGTTTAAGTGCAGAAGCAGAATGACAGAGAAAAATGTATATATTAAAATATGTAAGATGATTGTCCATTTGAGACATTATTATTATTATTATTTTCAGAAAACACTTTAAACAATAAAAAAGGCAAGCAAATCAGCGGAAAAAAACTCTCTTACAGCCAAAAAAATAATGAGTAGCTCACTGTCTGAGAGGAAACATTATGAAGCCAAACATCCCAGGCTTTAATTGAATATTTGCTACCCAAGTCATTGCCAGGTGTCTGTGTATAATAAGCTATTTGAGAGCCAACAGAATTCTCCCACTCACTGGGGACTACCCATATCTGTCCTCTTTAATTGTCACCCAGCTGTCAATTGTCAACCATGTTTTGTTTTTCAGGGAGCGAAAGACTGAATTAGACCTAATACTGGCTGAACTGCCTCTGGGACCTATGACAACACTGTATATTTAAAATCTCTAAAGAGGACTGCACAAAAATTGATCTGGAGGCTCGCAGGCTTAGAGCTACTAATGACTTCAGTTCATATCGTTTCTATCTAATCTGATAATCAACAAGGCAGCAGTGTTCAGTTTAGTCTTAATGACCTAAATCTGGTGCATTATTCATCCTGAGATTGGAGACATGGAGAGAAAAAAAAAAAAAAAATACACGGTTCCCTAGGTAACCAGGTGGCAGAGGAGGAAAATCTGTCATTTAAAAGTAGATGGGTAAGATCATCTTGGAGTATTTTTCTTTATTATCACTAAACTCCAGACTTTGCTTTTATGAGAGTAAGATATCGATCCTATCAAGGCCCAAAGACTAAAGAGCTGAAAGGAGAAAGCAGGTGGGATATTTGTGTGCCTGAGAGACACAACGACAGAATCGTCTGGCAGAGATGATGGCTCCAAACACCCACTCCAGCCGTCACCGGCTGTTCTGCCGCTTTGATGATGTAATACCCAGGTTACTGTGTGTTGTGCAAGGTGAGAGATGAGCCAAAGTGCGATGATCCATGCAAGACCCATCAGAATATTTTCCCAAAACTGACTGGAAAGAAGAAAAAAGAATTCATGTTCATACAATCATGTTCCATTTGATCATTTTGCACAAACCTGCTGTCATTGATTTATATACTATATCATAAACTCTGGGGAAATTGTGGCACTCATAGAAGGTACAGAGGGTTCATTAGGACCAGGTAGGTGGCTCCAGAGCAGTGCTTGATGGCTGTCAGGATGCACAATGATAAAGCTCGTTACTGTACATTAGATGTCGGTTGCACTATATTTCCAGATGTGCTAAAAATAGAGATTGCGACTTATTTCAAGATATTGCATACAATGCATTGAATCAATGTGTATTAATTACATGCAGTTGAGACACTTTAAAACAAATCAAAAGTTTAATCAAAAGCATTTCTTTATTTTGGACTCTTTTAGCAGGGCGAACCTACCTGCATTTTAAAAAAACCTAACTCGAGCTGTAACCTGAGCTCCAGATCAACCCGGGTACCCTGGAGCTGTGAGATGGCAATGCTGAGGTACTGACTCCTCCACCGTGCCGCCCATATGTACAATAGATATCAAGTCCAGTGGATATCTATTCACTTTAGCCTATGGAACAGATAAGCGTTATTTTTTCTAGTTATAACATGACAAGAAAAGATTTTGCATTTCTCTTTGAAACCTTTGTTTTTAACATTAATACATTAACAGATTCTGATTGAACATGATTGTTCTTTTGAGATTGAGATCTACAAACACTATTTTTAACTAGTCAGCCTGTAACTCAAAGAGTGGTTGACTAGTCCTCTTTTCCATAGTTAAACCAAAAGTTTAAAGACATCACTATTTGTAGTTTGTTTTATTTGTGCACCAAAAAACAGGTCAAAGTGCACTTCAATTAACAGTAACACACAGACTACTCTTTAAATTTCCTGCTTCACTGGTGTTTAGGCTACACTGTTAATGACAAAAAGTAAATAAACTGGTGCAATACATGTGCAAAATAATAATCCTATGCATCATATTACATTATTTAAGGATGTAACAATTCTTACAATGTACTCATGTGGACAAGCTGTGGAAACTTCTAATAGCTGGATGGATGGAGGATGTGCTGTCTACAGCAGTGTCTGGAAGTTGTTTTTTTTTAGGCCATTTTCAAGTCCAGTCTCAGTAGCATCTACAAATGAGCTGGAATGCGCTGCTGAGAACAAGCTGAGTAGGATTGAATAGTGACGTGCAACCCATGGCTCTGAAAGCACTTTTTTCCAGCACTTTGCATCAATTCTGTTTCGCTGTGTGAAAGAACACTTGGAACCACAGGTTGCATGTCACTACCTGATCCCATTCAGCTAGTGTAGAGTGATGGAAGCCAGCTCATTTTTTGAGGCTACTGAGGCAGGAGTTGGAAACAGCCAAAGTTGAAATAGGGGCAGGAGGCTGGAGATGAAAAAGGCCAGTCCGGACTAAATAATTTCAGACTAAAAAGATACATTTAGCCTTCTTTCTTTCTCATCTGTCTGCATCTCCTTACTTTCTCCCTCACTCTTTTTTCCACCACCCTGACTAGTCGAAGTCCTCACAGCACTTAGACTAGTGAATAGATTACTCAACTAATCTATGCAACTGGATGGATGCCTTCAAAGTTTTGCCCAAAATAAGACACTGTGCCTACCTAGGAAGCCACCTTTGTCTGGAACGAATTGCTGGAGTGCACTTCCATGCACACTAAGCAGTGGGACAATTTGTCCAGAAATGATTATTTCTAGTCTTCTAGGTTAGAACTGCATTTTCTAAATTGTCAGACAAGCCAAAATCAGGCTTTTTTTAGTTTCTGTGAGAGACAGGATCACAAATGACCTTTGGACTCTCTGCGGATCACATGTTCATGTGGTCAAAGCTGCACCAACTACAGTCCCAGAATCAAATCATGTCCAATCATGAGTGTGGCTGCCTGTGTGACACTGAGGAAGGGATGCAGAGTGATGGAGATGGAATGTGACATACATGCCTCAGTTATGGCTCAGGGGCACCAAGTTTTTTGTTAAAGGGCTACAGAATGCTGAGTATCAGCAGTCTGTGAGGGAACAACTGTCGCCAGAAGTATAGTGGTAGAGAAGATGCAGAGATGGCACCCTGCTTCTGACTGGCAGAGGGTGAGTGGCCTGGTAGCCACTGTAGACAAACTATGCCTTGAATGGGTCAGACAGTTTGTTTTCATTTGGAGCCAGACTTTGGAAATCTATCTTGTGCAGGACCAGTTGCTACAGCCATTGATGATTGAATGTGAGTACATTCATTGGTTGCCATAAACAATGCATTCTTAGGCTATAGCCTTGTTCTTTAGAATGTTAGGCAGCTGATTAGGTACATTTGTCACCTTGGATTGCAGTGTTTCGGTACAGCTGTAAGTTTTGATCATTTTATTGCATCTGAATCCTTCGTTGTCAAGGCCCTATAGTGGAAGTTCATCAAGAACAACATACAGGGTAAGTGGTATTATTTTCACTCATCTCATGTGATCAGTTCTCAACAAGCTAATGTTTGCTGTAGCATTGATTGAGCATGCTGAGTTTTACATTTGAGATGCTTTATCAGGTTACTTGCATTGTAGGAAGATGCTGTTGTTACTGCTTAGATATTTTCACAGAGCACAGTTTGCAGTCGGCTTTGTTTTGATTGCCATCATTAATCATGAAATATATCCAGATCACTGGCATTTCTTGACATCTGCTCATTAGCACAACAATGTACACCAGGCATATGTATGTCACATAGTATAACATGGTATTGGACATTGGTATTGGAGCATGAGTAAGAGTAAAGAGCATGATATCAGACCAATACCAGTACTGGTATTGGTGCATCCCTAATGCATATAATATAATGCATTTAACATTCTTGAGTAATATTGCATCGTATATTAGCTAGAAGATCTGAAGCAGGTTCATCTTTTTGCCTAAGAATGTCCCTTTGTACCCACAGTTTACTGTATTGCTTTCGATTAAGACAGCATTTGCATAAACAAATATAGATCTATATGTAGGTGCATGCCATGCCATGTCTGGACTTCAAATATTTAAATGGAAAAGGAGGAGCATTAGCATCTCAAATTCACTGCAGGTTCAGTATTTAGCTGGGTAAGTGAATAAGGAAAGCGTGAAAGTCTTTTTATTATTCCAGTCATGGTTTTAGAGGTATTTTCACTTAATCTAATTTAGAAGCTGGGGTTGACATGCCTAGCTCAACACAGTAAATGGGATTGGGAATTGGTGAATGTACCTTGTGAGAGAAGTGAAATGCAAGCATGTGGCAACATGTTCCTCTCAGGTGCTAGTCTAAACATAATCAAAGCCTTGGTAATGCTAGTTGTTGAATGCTAATATCAGTCCATAATGGTTCTACATTAGGGTTTACCGAAGCAAATCATGCATTTAAAGTCTCATACAATCAATGGCTTACTAATCTGCAATCAAGCAAGTGACCCAAAATAGAGACAAATAAACAAAGACTGCATTTCTGTTTTCTGCTGTTGTGCTGCATATAAAAGTTAATTATACATTAGTCTTACAAATTATGCAGTCAGTCAAAGCGAGGAGTCAGTCAATTTCCACTATAAATAGCTTGCTGGGTTGCATAGTCCCCTTATTCCAATTCCACCGGAGCCTCAACATGAAACCAGACAGAATCAGGAATCAGGAAAGACACACTGTACAATGATATGTTTCAAATCAGAATTACTTAGTACAAATCTCCAACGTTGAAGCAGAATAATGAGGAGTCCTCAGAAAGAAAGAAAAAAAAGGAGCAAAAACCCAAGGCTCTTGAGTGGAGCAACACAAAATATTGAATCAAAAGTTTGAATCCTGATGATGCTACAGCCATCCATTGCTACAAAATTGGCTATGCTACGTGGATGGCAGGGATGGCATTACTCTCTTTCTCTCTCTTGCTGTCAATCACTGCCCAAATTTGGGCATCTGTGACCTCATATGTGGAAGAGGGCAGATAGCGCTTTCCTCGGAGTGTGTTATGCTGTCCTTTAAAGCAGCATGAGCAGAAGTTTCAAAACATGTGGTTAACTGGCTTCAAATCTGAGTCTAATCAACTCAAAACATTGACAGAAAGAGAGTACATTGCTTGAGTGTATCTTTCAAGCAGGATAACCAAGTCAAGGTGAGAGCAACAGCCAAAAGATTACTAACGTGAGATGGGGAAAGGTAGAAAATCGGTGATTTCAAAACTTCTACACAACTGTCAATCATTCCAGATTTATATGTCAATTGGCCCATCTACTTTTTTTTAATTGGGAAACAAAATATTGCTCTCTTGCTGTATTTTAAAGTGATAACTTCTACTCAGCATACACCAATGTTAAAATGCAGAGCTCCTATGCAAAATGTGTGAAGGTTAACGTGTCTGTTAGCATCATATCTATGACTATCTATCAAATTAGAAACTGTACCAGTAGCCAGTTATATTATTGTTGTGTGACTAAAAATGTGCTACAAACTAAATTCAGTTCATAATCTTTAGAATAGTGCACAAACTACACAAGTGGAAGCATAAGGCATGATAAGTGGATTTTCTACAAAAAATGATTAGCATCGAAAACTGGGAGTTTTGGAACGTATTCAACATTTTGATGGCCAAGTAGCCCTTCTGTTTGGTATTTTGAAATCCAAATGCCTCAAAAGACAGTTGCAGTTTCTGAGAGAATAAAGAGCTTTGAAACAGCATCTGTGGTGTGTTGGGACTATTTGACACCGTAACCTATTTCAAGTTAGCTACCTTTTCAGTTTCATTGTTCTCAGTGTCCCCAGGTAATTGCCCTCAGATCTACTGGGAAGGACATTTAAAAAACAAATCAAAACAGCAAACTGTATAGCCGAGGTCTAAATGCAAGCACAAGCTTAAATGTTCTACTTTATAGCCTACACTATAGGAAATATGGCCTTTTCTGTTGCCACACACTTAGTAGCAACTTTATTAGGTACGCTGTCTCTATTGCTGTACCTAATAGACTGCTATTCTTTTTACAGTTTAGTGCAATCAGACTCTACAGAGTGCTGATAAAGCTTAAACAAGCTGATGGTTTATTAGACCATTACGCTTTCTCTTTCCATAAGATTGAGGTCTCACAGGAAATAGTTTTTAAGTGAGCTAGTTTGTACTTGGATTGAGTCCAGCTCAAATGAAGAACACAGGCTTCATTTATTTTGAAGCAAATTACTTTTATATGTATATATGGATGCAGACTCGATTTCGAGTAATGTCTCTTTTGTCCACTAGCGTCTACGAACTCGCTCATGAGCAACAAGGCCCGCTTTGCTCGCACAAGGCCGATCATAAACGTTGCATCGAAAATCAGTGTCAGCTGTTTCGGCTGCGTCCTTGCACCGTAATTGTTTCTCCACGATGCTATTCTCTCAGTCTTTTTCAAACTTCATGATTCCTTCATGTACCCTTTCTTCTCCAGAGTGGTTTATCGGTTGCCAGTTCCTCCCAGCCATTCACATCAATATTGCACTCTCAAAGTTTCAGCCAATGCATCTCTATATCTCTTCCTGGGCCTACCAACTTTTCTCATACCCTCAACAAGTTCTCCATAGAACATTTGTTTCGGCAGCTGTGCGTCATCCATCCGAACAAGGTGGCCAGACCATTGCAGTTGGCGTTTTCGGACAATACCTTCTATGCTGCAGCAGTGAGCTTGCTTGAGGACATCGATATTCAGGATTTTATCCTTCCATTTGGTTTTCATGATGTATCGAAGGCATCTTTGTTGGAAGGCCTCCAACTTTACAATGTGTCATCGGTAAAGTGTCCATGTTTCCACACCATACAGCAGGGTACTGACAACGAGAACTTGAAAAATGATTATTTTGGTTGAGAGGTGGATATCATGACTGTGCCACACCCTTTGGCAGAGTCTACCGAACAACGCACTGACTTTGGCAATTCTGCTGGCGATTTCATTGTCGATCTGGCCATCGTCTGACATGACACTTTCAAGGTAGGGAAATGGTTTGGTGACTTTCAATTCCTCCCCCTTCACCTTAATCGATGGGGCAGATATTCCACACCTGGAGGCGGTTGATGCATAACCTCCATCTTTTTTATGCTGATGGTTAGACTGAAGTGTGATGCGGCGGTAGCAAAAGCGTCCATTATCTGTTGAAGTCCCCTTTCAGTATGTGCAAAGAGAACTCAATCATCAGCGAAGAGGAGATCTCTGATCAGCTGTTTTATTGTTCTGGTCTTAGCATGCAACCTGCGCAAATTAAACACGCCACCGTCTGTTCTGAATGACATGGATACCTCAGATTCTTATTCTTGGCAAACAGGAGTGAAACCCAATCTTTTGCTATTGCAGCCCATCCACCTCAAAGTTCAAGATGTTGTGCATTCTGAGATGCATTTCTGCTCAACACAGTTGTAAAGAGTGGTTATTTGAATAATTCATCTATTATGTGCTCTGGTTCCACAGAAATTGGCTTATTGGATAATTGCATGAATGAGCAATTCCCCCTCTGACTCCAAAGTTCATACACTGTATGTGTATCTCATTTCTACACCAGAGTTGAGAAAATATAAATGAAGCCTTTTTCTACGAGGGGTTATCCAAGAATGATCAAGAAAGACCAAGGCAGTGGTCAGCATCAAGCATCAAAACAAGGAAGACACCATAAATGCATTCATTTACATTACACTGATCAGCCATAACATTATGACCACTGACAAGTGAAGTGAATTACATTGATTAT
>JAOTRR010000001.1:30779015-30792611 GCA_028570945.1 Gogo arcuatus
AAAAAACATTGAATTAGAAGGTGTGTCCAAACTTTTGACTGGTACTGTATATCCTACGTTACTTATGAAAAAAAACAACATTACCGACAAATTGAAAAGAATGATATCAATTTACAATGGGAAATGTGTTCTGACTTTATTATCAGCACCATCCACATTATCAAGGCAAGGTAAGAAAATATTTTAAAATATATTTGTCATTTTAAAGTATAGATGTTGAATGATGATGGGTTTTCCCAGACTGTCATATACCTGCTGATTCATGTAATTATCCAATCAAACAATCACGTGGCAACATATACTGTATAAAATCATAAAGATACAGGTTAAGAGCTTTAGCTAATGTTCACATCAAACATCAGAACAGGGAAAGAAATAAATGTGATCTCAGTGGCTTTGACTGTGTCATGACAGATGGTGTCAGATGGGATTCAGTATTTCAGAAACTGCTGATCTCCTGGGATTTTCACGCATAACAGTACACAGAGTTTACACAGAAAACAATTTCAGAACACACATCGCTCTTTAAGATGGAAGAGCTACAGTAGCAGATCTTATCTTATTGTCCCTTATCTTATCTAAACAATTTGTCCAGTTTTAATGAGCCTGTGGCACAATTTCTTTTCAAAACATTTTTATATTTATTCTACCTTATGTTTTGAATTGCTGTGTTGTTGCAGTGTACATCAACATTTCATTTTTAACATCTTGGAACAATATTCTGCAGATAAATAATTAAATAGAGATACATTTAACGGTTTTATTTTAATTTAAAAACATTGGGGGCTACAAACTTTTGCACTCAACTGTATGTAAGGTTCCTAAACAGCCAAAAATAAGATAACAATGATAAACATCCTAAACTAGCTTCATTAGTTCATGTGTATCCATGTTGTTTGTTCTTGCCAATTGATAAGAAAACTTGTTGAAACCCTCCTGTTTTTGTCATCACTATTGAACACATGGTGGAATGCATGTTTTGAATAAACAACATGATAAATGAATGGTTTCATGAGACATATGTAGTAAATAGGACCAAACTGTGGATTTTTTAGCTCAATAATGACTGCATGTTGCGGTGGAAAAGGCCCTGTATCACACTTTTATTATCACATTAAACAAGATATAATGGCTGAATTTGTATGTGTGCCAGAAGCAAAATAGTGTCTGTAGAGAAAAGTGAGTTATTAATATAAGTAGTCATGTCTGTTTAGTCATCATTTATTTGCCATAAAAGCAGTGAAAGAAGGCTTAATAAATGTATATTCTTGCAATAATAAACTCTTTTCTGTCAGACAAATAATGGAATCTGGTCTGGCAGAACGTATCCGGTCAAAAAGTTAGTCAGAAATGCGATGCTTCTATTATTTCTGATGGAATATTTAATTTTTCATTATGCTAGCCATCATTGCTGCCTTTTTCATTTTGTTTTACATCGATGAAATAGTCAGCATTGGGAATTATAACGGCCAAACAGTGAAATACAAAAAAGTGGATTCATGTTGTTCACTTAAATGGCAAGACTTCGTTTCTAACCAAGACTTTGTTTTTAACTTCATTGTTTTTAAACAAGCCAAAGGTTTTCAACAGCTATGATTTAGGTAAGGAATAAAATGTGATGGGGTGTGCTGTTTTAGGAAAATAATCAACAAAGGCTAGAGTGACTGTTGCCAACTGAATGTTGATTATTTTCCAATAATGGCATGTTCTAAAGTGTTTTATTCCTCTTTTACCACAGCAATTTGCTAACAATTACAAAATTTTATTTATTACTAAAAAAAAAAGGTTTTTTTTATCCATTTATAGTTACATTTAACGTTGTGGAATGGCCATGATAACATATCACTTCCGTTATAATGGCTATGAACAGTCGTTTCCTCACCAGCCTCTTTTACCAGGAAGCCAGAAAGTGTAAACTCCTCTGTCCTGAAGATGCCTGAGGAAAATAATCAATGATGAGGTGGTGTGATGTGGCCTGATGTGAAGCAGAGATACTGTAATTATCAAGGGGTTGATTATTTTCCAATAACAGCATGCCCCAAAGTATTTTATTCCTCATACCACACCAGTTTACCATACAATTTTTAACTGTATATTGTATTTTTAACTGTTCATAGTATTTATGTTTAATGTTGTGGAATGTACAGTATGTGAGACAAGCATTACATATCACTTATGTTAAAGCATATATAAACAGCTGCTCCCTCACCAACCTCTCTTAAAAAAAAAAAAAACAACAACAACAACAAAAAAACAAAGTACAAGGTCCTCTGTCCTGAAGACTTTCCCATCGCAGAAAATGTACTTGCTGTTACAAAAGTGCTGACACTGGAGACTCCTTTTATAACTGTTAAATAAAATCTCCTTACTGCTTCACCATTTCCATGATAATACATTTTTCCTTGTTAAATAATAACACATTGTTTTAAATCCATTCATTACAGCCCTAGGTTATGTTGAGCCTCTGTGAATTAGCTGTTACTATAGAAATGATAGCATTGGCATTATGATAGCAATACAAAATAACAATAGCATTAATGTCAACCTGTGATTTAAATTACAGCTACTATTCTAGAAAATTAATCATCACCTTTTGACCAGTCAGATTCTAGAAATCAAGCATGATGTGTCTTAATAAACCTAAACATCTTAACTATTACACATTTGTCTTGTCCACACACACACACACACACACACGCACACACACCATACCACCCGATTTCATTTGAAAATTGGAAATTATTTTTGAATTTCAATTCAAAAAAACCACCTACCCAGACAGGCCAAGTCTTTACTCATACCACTATTAATCTCTTGCTGTAGCTTTCACCATACTGTAATATGTACTCCATTCTTCCACCAAAGAAAGGTCTATGGGCAGTTAAATGCAGCAAATGGAGGTAATACGTGACGATAATCAGGCTATAAATCACAATGTGTTTTATTTAATGAGACACAGCCTGGATACTTGAAGATAGGACACTGAGAGAATTAATGGTTAGGTATTGTCTGAAATTGTATCAGAATGTGTTGTTCCTACCATTGTGGTGTCCAGGGGTGTTCAGTTTCAGGCTGAAAGGTGAGTGAAACCAAATTAAACCACATTCATTATTATCCAATTCTCAGTGACCTTGTCCAGCCAAAATAAAAGGAAAAGAATGTTCGAGTTCTGACGGAGTGTTTGCCAGGTTCAAAGAACATAAAAAGATGAAGGATGTGGCAGTGCACTTAAAGGAATAAACCACATGGAGAACTTGCATATTAATCTTTATTTAATTAACATGTGATCCTTAGTGATGTCCAGAATTTATTTTGTAATGAAATTGTGACTTGACATTTTTAGTTTAAACATCTTTTATCTACACGTTGGTCTATCTTCATTTTTGTTAACGGCTTCCTACATTACCCTCAATGACATGTGATTATCTGCTGAGAGTGGCACCAGTGGGAATTAGCCATGGCTTCACCTCTACCCAAATAGACTGATGCGGCAGCACTTTATTCCTTTAGACTGTCCAGCTCTCTCACCTCCTCATCTGTACACTCTGCTCAAACAGATAAGGTTGCAAAGCTTCAATTTTCATGCTAGCATCGGCAACAACACCATGGTCCTTGCTATCACATAGATCACTAAGTAGCTGAACTGATATCTGTTATTAACTCAGCACAACTGCATCGTATAGTTGGATGTTGTAGTCCAGCATTAAAACCAAGATCTCCACTATTTCTGTGTTGAGTTTCTCATTAATATGACATCGAACATCGCTGGGAAATGGTGAACACCAGATCAGAATCGCTAAACACATCACAGATATTTCAAACAAAACATATTCCACATGTTTCAGGGCAGACTTTTCTTTTTTGTCAGCCTCACAGTGTGTAAAGCTCCTCAACTGCAAATCTCCTTAACCTCTGCCTGCAGAGTAAATGTTCAGTTTGAACAGAATAAAACTGCTCTTCAAGGTGGAGATACAGAAGCGGATTAGCCTCAGCCCTAAGTGAAGCCTTGGAATTAAACTCATGTTAAAAGTCTACATCCTAAAGACAGAAAAAAAGATATAAAATAAATGCAAAATGAACATAAACTTGATATCGAGTCAGGTCTAAATTTTTGGCACCCTTCAAGAGTGAATAAAAAGAAATGCAAATAATGTTGAGCTTAAAATTACAGGAGTTACAGGGATGGTGTGTTCACTGAAGACTTTAAACCCTCATCCATGCAGAATTTAATTATATTTAATTTTAATTTAATTTTTAATATTTATATTCTTAACTTCGCACATGTAGACTGTCTTTTTATATTATTCAGACCACAGGTCACATCCAGAATCTGTGTGATCATTTTTGTGGTGATTTGCACGTACCATGTTTGTTATCTAATTGAATGATCCATCTACAACCGAACAACTAGACTTTAACCTGAAATATCCTGGTATTGAGCAATATTAATGATGCCCTCAATCTGTTTGCAAAGGCCACTAACTGCAACAGGTGCAATGATTCATCATCATACTTCATTTATTTATTTATTTATTTATTTTACATGAAGTCAGTTTTCTTTTAACCAAAGCCATGTCAATGTTTTGCATGGCCAAAAAGGTTTTATTTTGCTCTTATCTAACCACACCAGACACTGCCATTTCCTCTTGGTGAAGTTGAGGCCCGGCATTTTGTGAAGTAAATTCAGAAATTGCTTCTTTTTGTGCAACCCAAACAGATTGGTGTGACAGAGGTGCATCTATAAGTTGATTCTGAAACTTGCAACCACAAGAATCAACTACAAATCCATCCATCTATCCATCCATCCATCCATCCATCCATCCATCCAACCATATTCTATACCGCTTATCCGTCAGGGTCACAGGGAAGCTGGGCCCAATCCCAGATGACTTCGGGTGAGAAGTGGGGTTCACCCTGGGCAGGTCGCCAATCTGTCACAGGGCTAACACAGAGATGAACAACCATTCACACTCACATTCACACCTATGGGCAATTTAGAGTAGCCAGTTGACCTAATCTGCATGTCTTTGGACTGTAGGAGGAAACCGGAGCACCCGGAGGAAACCCACACAGGCATGAGGAGAACATGCAAACTCCATACAGAAAGGCTCCAGTCAGTCTCTGTATGTTATGACCACATGATTATGTGTCTCCTGATATAAATATTTAAAGCGATGTGTAATTATAATATACAGTACCAGTCAAAAGTTTGCACACACTTACTCATTCATAGCACATAATACATGTCAGTTTCCTTTATAAATCTTATAAACTACACTCAGTAGGAGGAAGCAGTTTCTAGATGACATGCATTCATACAATTTTACATGTTAATTCCTGCCCCTAATTAGAAGGATATTACAGAGAAAGGACCACAAATGTTGATAATTATCATACACATAAAAATTATGATTGCATGGCACATATTTTCTTGATTTCTTGAAATGATATTTCAACAAATGTGCATAAAAGTCTTTCTCTGATGTGTGTCTTCACAAATTAACACAACAAACTAGATTTTTTTGTTTTATTAAGTATGCACAATATCGCATATTCAATTACACAAATCCTCATTTGCATACACAAACAAATATTACTTTAAGAATATCCACAATCAACTGGCAAAATTAATTGTGATATCTATTGTTTAGTCTCCAGTGTCTTGTTTTAATACAAATTTGAATTTTACTCAAGCCAGTGATTTTATTTTATTTTATTTATTTATTTTCCTTGACAGGCATTAATTATGTGGTACATGGCCACACCTTTATAAACTGGTCTACGCTCTTGGACCTCTAAAACTGATGAAGGATTATTCAGCTACAACATGTAGGCTGTGGTTTTAGATGCAGTTTAAATAAAGGCTTTTTACATTTATACCCCACAAGAGAGCCTTGAATCTCAATATTTATTTTGCAAGTATGATCCCTTACTGAAAGAGCAACAGTGGAGGTAATTGTTTACACCCAAGTTCCAACTGTCTGCACTGCTTTCTTGTGTAATGTTATTATTTATAATATTTATGAAACAATATATGAAATGTTCTTTTTATGCAATCATTTGAGTCCAATTTTCTAGAAGGGTGCCAATACTTACAGAGTTAACTGTATAGCAAGCAGGTCTAATCATGATAGTGGATATACACAAATTAGATGCAAGTACCAGTGCCAAAGAAATACAAAGAGAGAAGAAACACAGGAATGCCAGCTGCCTTAAACATTTTAGCAAAATGAAATGATTCCCAGACAATATACGTACTGTATATACAGCATGTGAGTGTTCTACTCAAGCTGAATGTTGTGAAATTACACTATATGGCCAAAACTATATGGACTGTAGACACCTGGCCATCGCACCCATATGTGGATCCTCCCCGAACTGTTGCCACGAAGGAAGCACACAATTATATAGGATGTTTTTGTATGCTGAAGCATTACAATTTCCCTTCACTGGAACTAAGAGGCCCAAACCTGTTCCAGCATGACAATGCCCCTGGGCACAAAGCAAGCTCCATGAAGACATGGTTTGCCAAGTTTGGCATGGAAGAACCTTTTGGGATGAACTGGAATGCTTGCTGTGCACCCAGACCTCTTCGCCTGACATCAGTACCTTACCTCACTTAAAGTCCTGTGAATGAGCAAAAATCCCCATAGTCATGCTCCAAAATCTAGTGGAAAGACTTCCCAGAAGAGTGGAGGTTATTATAACAGCAAATGGAGACTAAATCTGGAATGGGATGTTCAAAAAGCACATACTGTACGGGTGCGATGGTCACTGTTTATAGCTGCTATAATATAAGTGATAACAGAAACTAACTTGTTTTTGGATGTTCCATAACACTATATTCTATAAATAAGGATTGACAGAAGCCCAGTCACAGTATTTCCTGGCACAGCCTGAAGCCTAAAGCATTATGTATGTACAGGAGCAGAATCTAACCTGTCACTCTTCACTGCTGCAGCGGCTGCTACACTTTCACAGACCAACTGCAGCAGATGATGGTGCCATTGATCGATGCACTCGGTTGCCATCCATCCATTTTTGCCCGATTGATAGCTGTGGTATCATGTTGCGAGACGCCTCTCTTTGTGCCCTTGAGTGAGAGTGTTGCATTCTAATGCCAGCTGATGAGATGATATTAGCAGACAGACAATGACATAGACAGGTTATCCAACAAAAGTGCAGACAATAGCATTCATTTTGTGTTCTTGGATTTTAGACAAAGTTTCTGACAGGGTGAAATCAGCTGTTATTCAGGCCCTTGAATTTTCACATTTTGTACTCCAATTTGCATTAATTGCATTATATACCATGCACGCTATGTGGCCAAAACTATGTGAACACCTGACCATCACACCCATATGTGCACGATGAGCATCCCATGCCAGATTTTGTCACCCTTTGCTACTATAAAAGCCTCCACTCTTCTGGAAAGGCTTTCCGCTAGAACGTGGCTCTGGGGATTTATGCTTATTCATTTACAAGAGCATTAGTCAAGTCGAGCATTGATATCAAAAGAGAAGGCCTGGTGCAAGGGTCTACATTCCAGTTAATCCCAAACATGTTCAGTGATATTGAGGTCAGGGCTTTGTGCAGGTCACTCGAGTTTATCCATTCCAACCTTGGCAAACCATGTCTTCATGGACATTGCTTTGTGCAAAAGGGCATTGTCATGCTGGAACAGGTTTGTGGCCTTTTAGTTCCAGTTTAGTTCTACCTGTGTCCAATTAAAGTGCTATATTATCTCAAAATAAATGCACCTGGCTCTGGAAGGCCCCAGAGTTTGTTTAATAATATACCTAGACAAACAGCATGATGAACACTGATGAGCTACCCAAAAAAAAAAAAAAGGAATGAAAACTCTAAACATCTTGAAGGGCAGCAGTAAATCCAATATATATTTAAAAAAAAAGGAAACCACAGATCTGCCTAAAGGAGGCTGTCCACCAAAATTCAGTCACTATTTAAGGAGGGCATTAGTCAAAAGAAGTGATCAAAAGATGAAGGGTAATTCTATAATGGAGCTGGACAATCCATACCTCAAAATGGGAAAGCTGTTCATAGGACAACAATAGCCAGAAAACTAGGATTTATGGAACAGTGGCAACCTTTTAATTTTGCCAAAAGGCATGTTGGAGACTCAGCAAACATGGGAAAAATGCGTTCTGGTCTGCTCGGATCAAAATTGAACTTTTTAGTCTTGGCACAATGTGCTATATGTGTCAGAATCCGAACGCTGCTCATCTCTCGGAGAACACCATTACTATACTGAAGCATGGTGGTGTTAGCATCAGGAAGTTACCCTTGGCCTCTAGGTTGCTACTTTGTTGTATATATACAACAGTCACATTCAGTATAAATTGTAATTGGGCTACATTTGGTTCAGTTTATATTAAAATTATTATTAAATTAAATATTTTCTGTGTCTTTCTTGGTATCTCCTTTGTACACTAAATTGTGAGAGGAATGAAAGACAAACCTGCATTAACCTGCAAGCATCAACCTACTCGAAATAAGAACTGCCCCATTTAAGTAGAATGCCTCACTCTATATATTGAACTTTTTTTTTTTTTGAAGAACATTTACAATTTTGATTCTGCTGCAAGGGTGTGTGTGTGTGTACTATGTGCAGGTGTATTAGTAATGACAATAAACATACAGTATAAGCCTTGCTTCCATTAGATCTATACATATTCCACTTATGCCCTTAAATACATTGGTGGTTATCCCAGTTTCTTTGTGTCTAAGCAGTTTACAAGCTCAAGATTCTTGCAAAGACACACTTTTGTGACGGTAAACATCATTGTAGTCAAAGACTGATGTGTGGATTGCCAGTGGTATGGAAGAATAACCTTGTTAACCTGGTGGCTAAGTCTCCAAATCCTGTAATGAGAGGCATGCATCAACCTACTCAAAATAAGAAACGCTTCATTAAAAACAGAATGCCTTGTTGCATTCATCAAAATTTAAGAATGTCAAGGCATGTGTTATTAAATGGAAATGAGAAGATACAGTATCTCTTTCTGTCTTCATTAATCAGACATGCTATTAAAAGTAAACTTCATAGTCTTTTAGATGTTGTCATACATATTCATTATAAATAAAGCAGATAATGTCCTCACCATAAATTATATGGTGGCCTAGGAACACTTCCTGACTTCCTGTCAGCTCAAACAAGTCAGTTAATTTTACTCTGATCTCTCTCATTATCAACCTCAAGACCCTCTGGTCACAGGATGTTTTTTGTTTTTCACACCATTCTGTGTAAACTAGGGAGACTGTTGTGTGTGGAAATCCCAGGAGACCAGCAGTTTCTGAAATACTCAATCCAGCTCCTATGACACCAACAACCATGTCACAGTTAAAGTCACAGAAACCATGCTTCTCCCCCATTCTTATGTTTGATGTGGACATTAACTGAAGTTCATGATCTGTATCTGCAAGACTTTTTTTTTTGCATTGTGCTGCTGCCGTATGATTGGCTGATTAGATAACTGCATGAATGAGCAGGTGTATAGATGTTCCTAATAAAGTGGACAGTGAGTGTATTTCTCTTTTGCACACAAAAAAAAAGAAAAAAAAGAAATAAAAAAAGAAAGTTCTAGCATTTTAAAGTCTGGGTACCCCCAGAGGTCAAAAAAGGAAGAAAACTGAATTTAAATATTTCATTCTGATTCCACTGAAAGATGTCCCAGCCGCTTCAACATTTATAAACTAATCAACTTACAGCAAAATGACATTGCTGCCAAGTTTACAACAGAAAATCTGTCCTCACTTTGATAATAAACACGAGCATCGTTATCGTCTCTTCACTCGACTGATCTGTGCTCATGCTAATTATCACTGATTCATTCAGTTTTGTTCTGTTGGCTAAATTTCATGTCTTTTTTATTAGGTAATTTCAACACTTTAATACTTGTTATGCTTTCCATAGTGTGTAAGTGCTGTTCTCTGTTTTATTGATGATGTTACAGTGCAGGAAGACAATATGATCTTTATAGGCAGATGGCCAAGAAAAAGTTTAGAAAATACAGTGAAAAAATGGAATACGTGGTCAGTCAGTTCAGTATTATGTATAGTATACATAAAAATATTATGTTTCTCATCAAAACTTGATTTCATTGCTTATACTAAATGTAATGTTGGATGTACGAAAAACAAATTGTGTTAATGTAATTCAGGTCAATCACGTGGAACTGATGCATGTATGCATGTGAATTATGTAAATTCAGTGAGCTTTTTGTTCAGTGTAGCCGAAACAAAAACATTTCAACATTTTTTTTGGTAAAATATATTTTTATTATATTATAAAATAAATACTTTTTTGAAAGTAGAGATCCTCAGCTGTAGTGACATCCGATGGGTTTTCCCAGGCCGTCGCACCAACACGTCTATGCTATAATCATACAGATACAAATAATGAGGCTTTTTGTCTCCCAGTGATGTCTTAATGTTATTAACTTATCGAGAAAACATGTAGCCCGAGCCAGAATAACTTGATATCTGTAACTACCAGAGATTTATAGTTGTATATTAGATTTAGTGTAAACTTCACAGGGCAATCACTTTTTATGTAACTGCTATATGGATTTCTTTCAATTTTGTGGAACTGACTCCTCTCTCCATAGCATACTATATATTCTCTGTTGTGGGAATACAGTGTGAATGTCATTACCCAAAAATCTGATGAATTTCTGGAAACAATCTTTGTAATCACTGGGCATTAGAGAACACCATAGAGTAAATTAAGTCATTTGGTGATGTTAAATGTTCAGTCTGTGATATCAATAAATCTCTAAAATGCTATATAATCAGTGTGAACTTTTCAACAGTACAACTATGTAAAGGTTTTAAGTCTAAATTGAGAAGAAGGGTTTAATTTCACTGCTGGGCATCCATACAGCATGTGTAGGAGTATTATTAATTACAAAACATGCACCCACTAGAGCTATATTTATTGCACTGGGAAAAAGAAAAGTCTCAAAATTATGCTTTTAACTACGTAGTTGATTATGACAGTTTGTTTGTGTTTAAGAAGTTTAAAAGCTCGAGATTGCTGCAGAGACACCCTTTTCAGAAGGTTGAAATTATTCCAGACGTCAAAGACTGATGTGTGGATTGGAAGCACCCTGCTGAGTATAATTATGCATATATTCTTTGAAAATGGCTCTCAAGATGAAAATGACGGCCACATACTCTACAAAAGCTGCATAATGTAAATGTAATAGCAGCGCTCAGTGCTGTCGCTTTTGGAGGGACTCTCATGAGTGCAGTGAAAAAGTTCGTTAACTCCCTCATACAGTCTGATTTTATAATACATGACACCCGAATGCTTCTTCTAAGAACATATAAACAACTTAAGCAGTGCAATGCACAAAAAATCTTTATTGCAATGGAATGTAAATAACATTCCATAAAGCTCTTATACCAGTATCTATATTTGTATTTAAAGTGGCCCAAACCTGAAGACACTCCCTATTTTTTTAAAAACGGAGATACAGTATGTGTCCCACTGAATTAACCTTGTGCAGTTATTGTTTTTGCTTGCACTTAACTGTGATATTTTCTAACACATTAAGTTGGTTCTATTTCCCAAAATATTAGCAAAATATTAGCCTAATTTAAACCATTATTACCTTGACCAGGCAGTTACTAAGGATGATTAAATGAATGCTGTATATATATTCATATTCGTTAAATCCCTACTATTATACTTGTCTTGTGGATTTGATATTCATGTTTATTTTTGCCAGAAGGACCTGACAGGTCTGATTCAGTTTATAAGACCTTCATCATTTATCGAATTAACATGACAGGAGCTGCTTATTGTTAATATGATATATGAAATATGATCACCATTGTTCTGCTTTTAATATGGCGACATATCTGCTCAAGCTTCCTAACACTCAACTAAACGGCTGTATTTTTATACCATTTTAAACTGCTACATAGCTTGCATGGAGAGTTATGAATAAAATTGTGCAACTTTAAAGCTTTACTGGAAATAATTATTCTAGGCTTCTGTCTGGGATTAATGCTACTCAGTGAATTTATAGAGTAATTTAACGGGGTGTTGAATGACATGCAGCAAGTTGCTGGTTTATTAGTTACTAAATTGATACAGCCAAGAAACTAGCAACTTTTTTTTTGGTAATAATTAATAAATTTAGGGTGGAACAAGTGGTACAGTGGTACAAGTGAGTAGTGCTGCCACTTCACAGCTCCACGGTCCATGGTGTATTCGGCTCATATCCAGTATTCCAAGGACAGGCTCCAGATCCACTACAACCCTGACTGGGTTAAAGCAGTTACTGAAGCTGACTGGCCAGAGCACACATCTGTCTAAGTGACCACACAAACTGGAGAGCTGGAGGATGTTTACAGTAAGAGAAATAAGCCTACTGATGCTTTTATTCTTGCTTTTTTTTATCAGTTGTATTCTTATGATATTTTAGATATGCTAAAAATGCACCTGAAAGAAGACTCCTCACTATAATAACATAAGTAACTGCGGATGAAATGTTTTTCACTATCGGCTAACTAGATAACCGAATGACAAAGTGCAATTCTTTTCCCTTGTGATCACCATATGCAGTGTCCAGTCAGCAACGTCCATGTGATGTTAATAAGGGCCTTTCTGTTTTGTGTTAATATTGATGTGTTTTTGATTTCACTTGTGTTTTTTTGGGTTTTTTTTTTGCATTTTTTGATCATAGGGAATACTGTGTACAGAATCACTAAGATCAATATCAATCACTTCTTACTCCCTTGAAAAACAAGACATAACAGATGAATAGAGAATTATGTAAAATGACTAACATACGAGTACTCAGCAACCACATGACCAGTACTAACACCTAGTATCCCTGCTAGGAATACATCCATAATAATCATATGGATCCAGTAACATAAGCTCCAGGCAATGTTAATACACACTGTATTCAATGTTAAACAACATCGCCTTCTTTTGATAGCCCAACAACATAGCCCTTTACTGCACTGTACATGGTTATGTATTTCTCTTTCTGTTTCTCCTTCTAAAGAAAGTATTAAACATACTCTTGGAAAATATTGCCATGCATGTGCTAATAAAAGAAGGAAGGTAAATGTTCTCTATTTTTAGCACTTATGTAAAACAGAGTTCAGGCACAGGGTAAAATGGCTGTTAGATACAGCTCACTTCTTGAATCCATTTTCTCAGTCACACTCCAGAGAGAGGGAGAAAAATAGTTTACAGTAATGGAAATACTACATAATAGCACTTTATTAGTTAACAAAATTCAACTAGAGCTGTAAACTTGACCATACTCAATTTTATTTCTTTTATATCTGGACTTCAGGCATGGTATAAAAAAAAACATCCTGAATTTACTTCTCTTAATGTATTTCTTAAAGGAAAACCCCACCCTGAAACTCATTCTATATGTTTATATTGAAATATTTGTGACGTATTTAGTGATTCTGATGCTAATGCCTTGGTTGGTGTTGTATTTTTATTATTCCTGTCAGTAGTTAGCAGTTGTCCAGTAACTGTTGACTCCTAATATATATTTAGGCACTGCCTAAAAGTGGAGCTCCCGATGAGTGTAAAATGTG
>JAOTRR010000001.1:30845414-30856986 GCA_028570945.1 Gogo arcuatus
TTATTATTATTATTATTATTATTATTATTATTATTATTATTATTATCATCTCTTGCTCTTATGCTATTAAACATTTTTTCTCATTCACCCTACTTCAATATCCTGTGCAGATTCATGGCATATAACACAGTGGGTTATTTTAATAAGTAGTTTCATTTAATAACTTGGAAGAAGTTGGATGCACAAGTCCCAACCATATTCTTTCTGTAAGGAATGTCCTGCGTCACCAGAAAGCCAATACTTTGGCTCGTTTCACTGA
Source organism: Gogo arcuatus (assembly GCA_028570945.1). Taxonomy (NCBI): domain Eukaryota; kingdom Metazoa; phylum Chordata; class Actinopteri; order Siluriformes; family Anchariidae; genus Gogo; species Gogo arcuatus. Next base: position 30,845,674 of record JAOTRR010000001.1, read on the forward strand.
AACAAGGGCATAGTTTCGATTGTCCAGCTGCAGGCTGAAAATCTCCCACAAGCCTTCAGGGATCACTGATTTGGCTGCCATCATCATTCCTTGAATCCTCAATGGACACTGAGGGTGCACATGGTAGACTGGCTAAAGTTTCCTTGGAAAACATAATAATAGGTGTCACAAGTTGGCGTGAAGGACTGGCTAACATTCTCAATGAATCTGCACAGTGCCAATGAACTGTGTGACTCAGTGTTAGGGAGGAAGTCATCATTGAAGAACTCATCATCACTATGTACCTGTACACTGTAATGTGCATGAAGTGGGTGGCTGTGCACTGGATGGTCTGCTCCTTGGTGGGGGCACAAAGGAGCCAGTCATTCAAATACAGCACTATACCGATGTTAGTGGCCATCAGGGGAGACCAGGTCAGCCGCGTCCATCTTGGCCTGTGGTAAAATTTGAAGAGCATGCCTGCCCTTGCCATTGTCTGCAAGATGAGGATTCATACATTATGGATCCTTAAAAGGATGTGAAATCTCGTAAGGCATTAGCGTGGGCAGTATGTAACAAGCTCAACAAGATATGGCACTCTAACCTCACTAATGAGAAGAAACTCTACCTGTTTAACACGCTGATTGAGCTGATCCTGCTCTATGGATCTGAGACCTAAACACTAACTTCACAACAACAGCAGTTAGATGGGACGTATACTAACTTACTCTGACATGTCCAAAACATCCATTGGTCAGAGCATGCGACACGTGAGCGTATCTATGGCAAACTTCACCTGATCTCCCAAAAGCTGAGACAGCGCAGCCTCCAATTCACCAGTCATTGCCAATGAGCAAAGGCTGAGATCATTCAATCCCTCCTTTTATGGAAACCAAGCGGCCCTGTCCATTTGAGGAAAATGACATTCCCAGACTGCATCGTGAGAGACTCGGGAATCGACGGGGTGGATCTTGCTAATGCGATGTCGAACCGAAGGTGTGGAGTGAGGTTGTTTGGGGCATCCCAACCGGAAGGATCGAATGATGATGTCTGCAAGGTTTGAACTACATCTGCCCCAATAGCATACAAAAGGGCACAGTTTTATTTAACAACCAGTTCAAACTCCAATCTAGAATTATCAAGAAAATAAGTTGAACAGAACCCTTTGATTTGAACAGTGGGGTCTACCTTTCTAACTGCACCTGGCACCCCAATTTACCAATGAACCAATTTAGCATGGAGTGACAACTTTGTTGGGGTCTGATATTGACAAGGCCTTGAACCCCCAAATGGCTAAGACCTGGCAGCAGAACTGTAGTTTGTTCACTGAGATATTTTCATTATGATTCACCTATCTGATGTAGTCACCATCCAGTGGACAACGTTGATGGTTGTAAAGCCCCCCATCTCTAGCTCCTGCCCTTCAAGGATGCTGCCCCTCTCCTCAGATGCTGCCAACACTAAAAAAGCCAGGCCACTTAGTAGGTCATTATTAGCATGGAAGAAGGTCGGAGATACAGGTGTAGACATAGCATCCTTATGCTGTGTGAGGTGGACTAGCCACTAAGCTACAAGGGTGGACCTGTTGAGAACTATAAGTCTCTGAGTTTGTGTTGTGTCAGCTCCTGGATCATTGATTTCAGCTAAGTGATGTCTGCCTGTATGTCCATTATTCATCTACACACAGAGGAATCATCAGATTCAGATACAGCAACCTTAAGATGTTCAATTACAAGGCACATAGCTTGAGATTCTGACGCTATACAAGAGATTCCGTCACTATGGTCTGGTCTATATAAAATATGAATATTTCTAACCCTTCGAAGCCAGTAGTAGTACTCCTAATGGAACAGATATTTCTTTAAGCACAAGGTTTTATCAGTAAAGCCAATTTTAAAAAAAATGTTTGGCTTTTGTGCTGGGAGCTGAAGTGCTGAAGAGGTTTGCATTGGTACCAATAGGATTACTAAGTCTGTCAGAAAGTGAGACACCCTCACTTTCTGACAGACTTAGTAATCCTATTGGTGAGTCAGAAAGTTCTGTCAGAAAGTGAGGCACCCTCACTGGTGTGTTTGCAATGATGCTAAAGGCTTCTGCCCATGTTCATGTTGGGAATGTAACTAGAAAATATCCCAATCTTTTAACTGCAGACCTGGAGTGTATCCGTTGTTTCTGCCATCCATTCTCCTTGCTTCCTCATTTTTCAATCTTTAGTTAGTATGCAGGGTTAGTATGCAGGTAGTAACATTATTTGTGTGATGGTCTGAATGCATTTAAGTAATGGGCTTTTTGAATATTTCCTGAACATAAATCCAAACAGGCCTTGTTTTGGGTGGAGCAGGTGATGTATTGGTAGTAAACTGCTAAGTAGTCATCATATTTACAGAGGTTAAATTCTACAGTATAAATATAACTCCCTGCAGGGCTACGCTATCTGTCTGAAACACAAGTTCTTAGATGATATTGGTGGCCACCTGGGTGTCAGCAACAGGAGGAATATAAGATGAAAACATTGATCTGGTTAATCTCCTTTGGTATATAATAATGTTTCAGTTTTACCACCAGTAGTTTTATGCACAGCTGATTTTTACTGCAGTTTTATTGTGATGTGTATAGGATTAGAACACAGGTTTCCAACCCTGGTGTTGGAGTACCCCTACAACACACCTGATTCAACACATCAACTAATGTGTGATAGACTCGGGAAAACTAAAATGTATAGTACAATGTGTATTCCAGGAAGAGACTTAACCCATGGATTGGAATATTTTTCATGAATAAAAGCACACAGACTCCTTGTTTTCTACCCGAGTTTGTATTGCAGTCCAACCCAATAAGAATAACATATTCTAAACATGTTAATGAACCTGGGCCTGTCTCTGAAAGCCAAGTTTCTGTCACACAGATATATGAATAGTGATGATGCAGGCTGTATTATACACTTGCTCATAATTTGTCTGCTTTATTCCTTATACTTTGTACATTTTCCAGCAAGCTTATTGGCAATGGCTTTGAACCTATTTCAAACCATTTACTGGACCACATAAGCTGCGATTTATCTTAACATTTCACTAGATAGTGACAGACACACTACATTGCAGGGTGGAGAGCTCCACCCTTCTACTTAGTTTCATTTTATAACATTAGGTAGTAAAGATATTTCTTGATCTAAGACATATTTTAGTTTTGTTGCTAATTAGTGCTTCAGGCTCATGAACAATCCTGAATTTTGAGCTAAGAGTGAGGCCTAGTATGCAGTCAAGTTCAATCAAAAACGTTAAAACACAAATGCAACTATGACAAACATTGGCTTCTACTTCTGTCAGCTTTAAATTGTTGTACAGTCCTATATGAGAATATCAGATGAACAAATTGCTCTGTCTCACTGAAAAGAGCCACAATTGCTGCCAGTAGTAAGATAAAGATAACATTTTTCAAGTGCAAAATGTTAATTTCTAAATGTAAAAGCAACATGATATGCACCAGTTTCACCTGACTGGTCTAAATGTAAATAATATACATGTCCCATAATGCTGAATCTGAAAGGGAATTTACGTGTATGATATAATCTATAGTGAAAGTAAGCTGATACAATCAGGTACTCCGAACCAGCAAGCGATTTCCTGCCAGTATGCAGATACAGCAAAAAAAACAAAAAGTCTAATTTGTCAGGTGGAGACCCCCAGTTTAAAATGGGAAAGGTCTGTTACACTGACACATTTAACCTGCAGGTCCACTTTGCTATTAAATTCCTACATCCTGTCACTCAGCCAGTCATTCACCTCCAGCCAAAAGATTAGATGAAAAAGAAAAAGGCTTGCCAAGAAAAGCTAACCTAGCTAATTAGCTGACCAGGCTATGCTGATGATGATGGGACACTCAAATCTACTTCAAATATTATATTCTCTCTCGCTGAAAAAAAACATAGAAATTACATAATCTCACAATGAAAGTTTATTTTCCACACACACGTGTGTGGTGTGCATGTAAAGGATCCTACCCTTGTCAAAATTCATGTGATTCATCTTGAACTAGCTACTGGGACCCGTTTCCATAAGGATGAGATAAACAAGCCTTAAGGTTGGCCTTTGGTTCAGTCATTATCAACGTCGAGAAGAACGTGTTTGCTACAATACTTCAAATGCCCAGAAATGTGATCAAATGTCTATAAACAGATTCCAAACATTAAAGCATGTTTAAGGTTTTGCATACAAGACATTCCATTTATTGGCTTTGATTGGCTAAGCAAAAACACCCTTTAATGTATTTGTTAAATTAATGTACAGGACACATTTCAACTCTTAAAAGGGCATACACAGGTAATATTAACTTAATTTACCATTCCATGTAATAATAATAATAATCATCATCATCACCATCATCATTTAATGAAGGGTTGCTTTATAAGGCAGTCTTTGGTTCTATTTCTATCTTAGTTCTATTCTGATATTTGATACTTAAATCAATACAGTGCATGGTTAAATAATGTATTTTAAATCAAAAGAAATCCCTCCATTTTCATTTCAGAGCATTATATATGGTCTATACAATATTAGAACATGATTGAAAGGCATAAAAGACATAAAAAGTGCACCTGATTGATACAAAAAAGGGGGGAGGGGGAGCTTGGACCCCCACTGAATGTTCAGAATTCACCAACCATAGTACTAACAAGAAATACAAGCTACTTTCATTGGGTATAAGTACAATTTAGATATTAAAATAAGTAGAAAACTGAATAACAGGGAAAATCCACTATCTGGGTAACTAATTTTGGCTTCAAGTGGTTGACAATCCTTAACCTCAATTTCAAAAGCACCAAGGCCAAAACAATATTAAAATCTGATGTCTCAGACTTCTGATTCTAATCTCTGAGCTGGTGGTATCAATGAATTTCTTGAAAAGAAAAATGTGCACTGCCTTGATTCGTTTCTACTTCCATTTCCAGGATTTCTGCAAGAAGTAGACATGTATGCTGAAGTGGATGATTAATTAGCTAAGGCTAGGTTTCCTTACTCCGTGACATTTGCCTTGCTAACTTTGCATTGCATTGCCATTTCCATGGCATATACTGGATCTGTCATTATCTACTGAGATTTTAAGATTCCACAGCCTGTGTGGTCTTTTAAATAATTTTAATAATAATAATAATAATAGTAATAATAATAATAATGACAGCAGTTTATATGAAATACATAACTAGTAAATTTAATAAATTATTTTATTATATTATTAAGGGTAGGGTTGGAACCGAATACAAATGAATACATTATTTGGAATTAAGAGATAATGTGATACAGATACAGAAATGAGCAGGGTTTTTTTTTTTTTTTCCTCTTTGTCTGAGATCCTGAGGGACACAATAAGGTCATTTTTCTAATTTCATGAGGGTGAGTGGTCAGACACGAAGCTCGTTGTGTGATGCACTTATGAGATTCATTCTTTCATTCCTCTTTAGTAACTGCCTGGTCAGGGTCATGGTAATTTTAAGTTAGGCTGCGAGCTTGGTAAAAATAATTGTGTGAGCAGGATGAAAATAAATAAATAAATAAATAAATAAAGTCCAGAACACATCTCTAGATCATGTCCACTTTGGGTGGAATACATATATAAATATTTGAAGCACAAAAGAGATACAGATGGTGGCATTGCCTTATAACCCTAGTATACGGAATACTGCACCGTTATGTTAAAAATCTAACAATTTTCCACATAATACACAACATACTATAGTTATATTAACGTATCAAAGACATATTCAAATGTAATTGAACTTAAAGCTGTCCCAGGTGCAAAAACATAAATTGTATGGAACACTGCTGCTTCATTGTAAATGTGCTCCCACATTAGCTAGCTTCCAGTTATAGCCTCATATCAGTTATGCAGATCTTACACTTCAAGGGATGAAATACAACAAAACGATTGACACAACATTTTAAAAATTCATCAGTAGGCATCCAATTCATATTTTTTGCCATTTATTATTATTTTCCATTAAATAAACAACAATGGTTCCACTACAACTTCCAAGGTAAACCATACTATGACCGGAAATATGAATTGAACTTCTATACAACTCAAGAGAAAATTAAGGCATCAGTAAAACGGTGGATAAGAAGGTGGTTTTGCCCTGCAGGTGTAATATCATTCCTTATCTTCTTACCATGAAGAAACAATTATGGATTAGCAAGTGAAAGCCAGTGGTATGGGTTGGATTATATGATGATACGTTGTAGTAAGGAAATAGAAAGGAAAAAGTTAAAACACAGTCATAAGATTTGCTTTAAGTTACCTCAAAAAATGGGTCTCTCATTTATTGATTTTTGCACAGGCTCCATTTTAAACTGTTAACATACCACATGGAAATTTGAGAATAAACTGGTTGCAGTGTTATATGCCACCGCGAGCTGGCCTAGTGGTTAGTGTGTCCACCTCTCAACTGGGAGATCGCAAGTCAAACTCTCACGGTTACCCCCACTGTAGCCCTAGCTATGTAATAGACGAGAGGCCGAGAGCTTTAGGAACGGAGATCGGCGCCGCCAAATGCGCCTTAAGGGCCTGGTTAGTACTGGGATGGGAGACTGCCTGGGAAGACCCGGTCCTTTGACTTTAAGTGTTATATACTATTTAATCTTATCCTCTTTGAAAACATGATACTGTATTAAAGCAAAAAACTCGTTGTGTTCCACAAAAGAGACGGAAGTGTGGGAAATTAACAGGCAAAACAACTCAGCAGATTGATCCCATTCTAACCCAAGGCAACTAGCCGAGGACAGTGATTAAATCTAAAATACAATGACTTCAAATGTATTATGTAACAGTAGTAATTGTTTGATTGCTTCTTTTTTTTTTTTTTAATTCCCTTCAATCTATCTCAAGTGGATTTACACTGCACAGGCTGTAGAGACAATGCAGACAATGAAAAACATGACACTGATGTATATATTACTGTTTTCTAGCCTACAGCCAGAGCTAATAGCAAGTAATACAGGGAGCAGAAAGTGCTCTGCATTTTCAGATTCACAAAAACGTCACATGGGTTTGCAAAGGTGAAGTAGGTAGATATATTGTTCTGTAGTTTAATGGATTTACCCCTATACTCATGCAGAGAGAGAGAGAGAGAGAGAGAGAGAGAGAGAGAGAGAGAGAGAGATTTAAGACAATATCCTTGCTTGTTTTAATTATCTTTTTTTTCCCCCCACTGAAAAAGGATCATCATAATGTGCTTTCTATGGAATCTTTTTCCACTTTTCCACTTTTAAATATTAGGCAGATTTATCTCACAATTGCAACTATTTACTACTGAATTGAGAGTTAATATTGCACAATTGTGAACTTTTAGCACATGATTACAAGATAAGAAGCAGCAGTTCTAATACTTGTTAAATTGTAACTCACAATAGTCAAGGTTGTGTGATATTAACTCTCAGTTGTGAGATAAAAGTTATATCATTGTAAACATGTCATCATTTAATTCAACCATAGCAAGACAAGACATGATGCAGAAATTTTTTTTGCTAACTTTTACAAATTAACAATCATGTAGATTAATTTAATTACATCTATTACTTCAAGAGGTAACCATGGAATGTTTGGATCTGTCAGCCATGTTAATCAATTATATAATGGACAAGTCCTATAAGACATAACACAATTGTTCATACTTGTAAAACATCAAATAGATAACAGTTGCACATTCATAAAAATTCACACAAATTAATATACAGTATATAACACAATATTGATAGTTAATAATAATAGAAGGAACAGCAGGTTTAGGATGAGTCAACATCACTTCTATATACAGTATCTGGTCACATTTCAAGCCAATTTTCAATGTAATGTTTTTCTTTACTTTTTGCATCCATTTACTGTAACATGTATGTAATAGTTAGCTATAGCTATTCTATGCCAAAGTTGGCTAGCTAGCCTGTACCTAGTTAGCTAGCTAGCCTGCTATATATCCACCAAACTTGTGCAACACAGACATGTTTTGCATATGACTTTCTGATCGAATCACTAAGATGAATGAACCATTACTGGTCACTGTTATGAACTGGGTGATTCCTTGTATTATGTTGATGTGCACAGACTTCACAATTGCAAACTGCATATTGACTGAAACTGTAACATGCATACCCTGTATTTCAATACATGTCCATAATCAAATTGGATGGAACAACTCTGGAACAACTTCTGAATAAACCATTACATCACATTCTAGTGAAAAGCTTATAAAGTTGGCCTCTTATTAGCAACCAAACACCGAGTAGGAAATAACCTTTACAACATTTGAACTACATGGCTATTGTTTGGAACCAGTTACAGTAGCATTAACTTTTAAAGTCAGATATTTACACAGTAATATTTCCGCCACTGGTTTTAGGTCAGCAAAGTTCACAATTACTAAAGAGGGACAATGTTTGGCCTAAGCAAGCTGCCTTTATTGCTAATGTCCATTGAGATGGGCCTAAATTCCCATGAATCTGAATTTATCAAATGTTTTTTTTTTCAACCATAATTTACTTAAAAAAAGTCAGAAAGAAGGCCCTTGTTTACTTCAGATTAACACAACCATTATAAATTGACCAACCACTGCATATGTGTTGGGTATCTCCAGGGAATACATAATGAAAGAGGTTTTTACTATGAATCATATGATTGGATACATGAGATGTCCTCAAAAGTTCCATCCAACACTGAGGATATCCCTTTTTCCCCCCCTACAACATAACATACAAATTATTGAAACACCCTGGTAAAAGCCAGACATTATTAGGGACACTGCTTTTTCAGTATAACACCCATTTCACATGTACTATGCTCAAAGATTCAGTCATTTATTCCATTCTTTGTGGTGGAGAGTCAACAGCCCTGGCATTTTGGTAATCCCCACATACTCCAAGAACCCTCAACAGTTCCATTAATCTCAATGTCGTAGACTCTCAATAGGTAATCATTTAAATTGTTTCTTGCACCTGGAGTCATGTCTTTTGACTCCCCTACACCAAACAATTGTGTTATTATGCCATATTCAATGCTTCCTTTAATCTTGTCTGAAGCACAGCTATTATGGATCATCACATGCCCCAGGAAATCAGACATCACAGAGAGAATAGGAAGAAAGATCTCTCAGAATTTACAAGGGAGTCTCACCACTGAGATATTCCTTTCCAAAACCAAACAGATCAGGCTAAAAGCAAACCATATTTTCTTACATCTACTTCGGACCATATTTCAATAAATTTGTTGTGCAAATTTGAATGAAAAGGTTGAGGTCTGATTTAGTTCAATTAATTATCATAACAAAAAGTAACCCTACCAATAACTCTAAAATATTGGAATTGGTATGAATTAAAAAAAAGGTATCCTATCAGACAATCATGTGGCAGAAGTGCAATGCATAAAATCATTCAGATACAGGTGAAAGGTATACATCAAACATCAAAATGGGGGAAATTGTGATCTCAGTGACTTTTACTGAGGTGGCATGGTGATTGGTGCCAGATGGGCTGGTTTGAGTATTTCAGGGGTTGTTGATCTCCTAGGATTTACAATCATGTAGAGTTTACAAAATGGAATGGTGCAGAAAACAAAAGAAAACAAAAGAAAACAAAAAAAAATGCAGTAAGTGGCAGTTTACAACCACTCTTTACAAACATGGTGAGAAGAAAAGCATCTCAGAATATATTACAGTATCCACAAAACATTGAGGTGGATATAATAGAAGACAACAACAGCAGAAGATCACATCATATTCCACTCCTGTCAGCCAAGAACAAACTCCTTCATTGCCTGGTCCCAAGTCCAGTGTCCCAAGTCCAGATGTGAAAGGAGGAGGGTTGTGCATAGGGCTAGTAACCCTACCATGTAAAAAAGCAACAAACAAACAAACAAACAAACAAACAAACAAACAAAAGAACATGCTACAGAAACTAAAACAAATGGAACAAATGTCAATGATTTGGAGGGAGATGATGATGGTCCTACAAGCCTGAGAATGACGAGCAATACAATAGCTCCAAAAAATTCATTTCTATCTCCAAAAAGAACTCTCAGAAGCATCAGAGAGAAGCAGATAAAGGATAAGAACAAGACATGGAGAGAATTGACATGGATGGCAAAAGATCAGGATGGAACCTGAATGGTTCCATTTTGTTGACGCCTTATGTCACACCAGTGATGAAGAGGACTAACTAACAGCCAAAAACAGAAATCTGAGGCTACAGTGGGCAACGATTCCTAGCAGAGGTACAGGTGTTCCTATTAAAGTGGCCAGTAAGTGTATATTTGCAATACTACTAGGTGAAAGGCGTCACCAGTAGAATGTTGCACTAGTGATTGTGATACAAACAGCTCACTGTAGACTACCTATTGAGGGTTTACAGAATTATACAAAAGTAAGTCTCATTTTCATTCAGATTTCTTTCATGCTCCGTCATTATCCAAAATCATGTTCTATGCACTACAAAAGAAAAGTGGGTCTGCTTTTCCAGCAACATCAAGATCTTCAGAGGTGTTAGTCAGATAGTTTGAAGTGCATATGGCACTACTAATATGCAAAGATCTTTCTGAGTTGTTTCTGTTGCACCAGTTCTGTAACACTGGCCAAAGTAAATAATTGCATCTGTCATGCTGGGCAAGACTAAGAAAAGAAAAATGGCAGTTGCTAAGTAACAGTTTTACCGTGCAGATGGTGGATGAGTTTGTGTGCATGTGTGTGGCTCAGAATCCAGATGAAAAGACCAGGGGATCATTCACGTAAAGAGAGGTTTATTATAGAGACAGAAGATCACATGACCTTTGGCATTTTTTGTTTCTCTACCAAAACTACACATCCTGGCAGCATGTACTGCAGTATAACAATACTTGTTGATGTCATCGAGCCAATTACTGTATCTGTATCTAAGCTGTGTGTACCATTATTGAGAATGCTTCAATATGAAAACTATGCTTGAGCAATATCTGTCATTTACGTTGTAGTAGGACCTGGAGTGTGTGCACATGGGAAGCAAAAGGGGAAATGATGCACAACTAGATTCTCAGCATTTAAAGATTCCAGTTCCGACACCACTGACACACACCAAAATTTTGGTTGTCTAAAAACAACTATTATATATTGATTTAATTAGCATATAATTTAAACGAGAGTATACATATGACCATAAAAACTATGAGAACTTTATTTATAGCTTGCAGACAAAGAGATTAATTTGCAACACCATACATTAACTAGAAGGGCACTCGGTAGAGTGCATACCTCCGCCAAGCCTCATATTCAGATTTGCATCAAAATCTAATCAATTGTTCCTTGGCCCATGGCCTACCTTTCCT
>JAOTRR010000001.1:30899580-30913331 GCA_028570945.1 Gogo arcuatus
TTTAAGACATGAAGTGACTTTTAATTAATAAAAATAAAGAAAAACCATTGAATTAGATGGTGTGTCCAAACTTTTAACTGGTACTTTAAAAAGAAGTCTATATAAGGTTTCATTTTTTGTCACTACATCGTATTATTTGCTAATAATAACAAATTTTACATTCATGCAGCCTATCAGTGACAATTGTGTCAGGTGATTAGACAGACTGAAACGCCAATAGATTTGATCTCTCTTTGGACTTTTTTTTTTTTTTTTTTTTTTTTAAGTATTCTTCTCTGACAAATCTGTACCATATCATCAGTAGTGAATTAGAAGGCACCTACGAGTGTAATAAACATGAAAGGGGTGGATTATTTACTCAAACATTTTTTTTTTTCTTAATAAAAAGTACAAATTATGCAAAAAGGATAAATGCCAGAATTGTAAGTTTCGTGTTTTATAGGTTTACATGCAAGAATTAGAGTTTACCATGTTTGATATTCAGAGGAAACACATTATGAACCCAGTCGGATAGCACAGACCTGAAACATTTAACGAATGTTAGAAATCATGAATATAGTTTCCTGTCTGCCTTTATTGTAAGCGTATGTGAATGAATGAATGAAAACATTAGATGTTTCTTTAGAGGTCTTATTCCACCAGTGATTTTAATACATTGCTCACCCATAATAATTCATTGTCTAGCTATTGATAGCTATTACATTTTAGCCTCCTATCTAATGTCATGACCAGCCATCACTGAATAGAATCCATGCATGAAGTAGAAACAAAGGACTTCAGCATACAAGACAGTACAAACAAGATACATGGACAAAGGGGAATGAAAAGCATACTGAGAGCTATAGAAAAAAGCGAAAACTCTGCAGAGATGTGCTAAGCTTTGAGGGCGTCTAGGGACAGAACCTGTGTGGGGGAACGTATGGGAGTTTTGCAGAGAGATGTGCACATAGACTAAAAATAAATAGAGCAGAGCCTCACACACACACACACACACACACACACACACACACACACACAACGATCTAGAGCAGGGGATTCAGATTCATCACAGCCACTCCATTTCCCACGTGGCTCCTGCTCACAGCCCTCCTCCATGATTGTTTACTCAGCCTTCATCCTCAGCTGTGAGGGACAAAGGAAGGAAATAAATGCTAGTGCACATATACATCTGCTCTTATCAGAAACAAACAATCCTACCTGGGCTACTCGGCGTTGTTCAAACCGTTTGGGACTCCTGAAATGAAGATGATTGTGGACTGCTAAGTATAGAGCTGCTACACCTGCATCTGACAGAGCATGATTTAGAGTGCTGGTGTTGCAGCTTTGCTTACGTGTTGGAGAGGAACAGGAGAATTATTAGTACTCATGTCACATGTGAAGGCCTGTACTGTATAGCTCATTGCAAAGTTGTCGAATTTGCAGAATTTTAATGGGTAAGCAGTTCATAACATAGATATTTAAATGGAGTGTCTCTTACATTTTCATTCATTCACTCGTTCATTCATTCATTCAGAAAAGAGCATGAATATGGGTAAATTAGGCAAAAGTGGGATATCATAATATTTTTCTTATGGTATGTATATATTGATCTTTGTTGGTGTGGTTGTGGTTATTTTGATATGATTATGAAGGCACTTTTATTTGACTTGTGCTACATTTTTTTTTCTTTTCTTTTCCTTTTACTTATTAAGCTATTAATTAATTGTTAAGCTTATTAAGTGCCATTATCTACAATAGTGTATTAGGGCCATTGTAGGTGAAGAAAGAAAGAAAGAAAGAAATATTCAGCTGAAGGAGAGGATAATATTCCAAGAACAAAATAGTCATACATCTGTGAGAAAAAATTCAGACATTCAGAGATTAAAATGTCACAAATTTACAAGAATAAAAACTTGTGTGTGTGCCCATTACAGAGCTAAGAAAGAGGGTAATATTCCAAGAAAAAAAACAAAAAAACCAAAACCTCAGAATTTCCAAGATTACAGTTGCTCATTTATGAGACAAAAAAGGTTATTCGCTGAGATTATATTGTCATAAACTTGCAAGAAAAAATCTCAAATTCTGAGATTAAGAAGTCACAAATTTTCAATAAACAAAACTCAGAAAAATAGTATTTTAATTTTTTTAATTTATTTTTTGGTCAAGGAACCAGATTGCTTCACGTTGTGAGGTTTGATCAACGTCATCACGCCATAGATGCCACAGCTGAGCCAAGAGTTATAGGAAAGGCAGTCATTCCTGCTTGATCATGTATTGTAAAAGAAAAAGCACTGAGATTTTCAACTACATTTCCCAGAATGCACCACAGCCAGGAAGCATGTGGTTGTTGTCTCAGAGAATATCCAAGGTTTCTTTTTCTTTCTTTTTTTTTTTTTTTAAATATGTGCCTTTTTAATCTTTGAATTTCTGAGATTTTTCTCGCAAATTTATGACTTAATCTTAGAGAATATCCAAGGTTTTTCTCGTACCAATTCAATTTCGGAAATTCTGATTTTTTTTTTTAACCTACAATAGCTCTAATATGCCATCGTACATTGTCTCCTTGCTGTATCGGTTGTCAGTTAAGTTCATGACCGTTTAAAATAATGTGATTTCAGTGGGGGTTTTTTTTGGTGCCAGGCTGGTTTGAGTATTTCAGTAACCGCTAAACTTCTAGCATTTTCATGCACACCAGTCTCTACGGTTTACACAGAAGTCTGGGGGGGGTGTAAATAAAATTGGTGCATTTCTGTGGCCAGAAGAGAATGGCCAGAAGAGAATGGCCAGACTGGTTTGAGCTAACAAATAAAATTAACACACTTTATAACCAGAAAAGCATCTCAGACAGCACAACACATTGAACCTTGAGGTGGATGGGCTACAATAGCAGACATCCAGATCAGATCCCACTCCTGTCCATCAAGAATAGGAATTTGAGACTACAGTGGGTACAGGTTCACTGAAACTGGCCTTTTGAAGATTGGAAAATGTTGCCTGGTCTGACGAATCTTGATTGCTGCTGTGACATGCAGATGGTAGGGTCTGAACACCATGAATGGTTAACAGCTTGAATCCATGAACTTGCCTTGTGTCACCAGTTCAGGTGGGTGGTGGTGGTATAATGTTGTGAGGAATGTTTTCTTGTTACATGCATTGGGCCCCTTAATACCAATCAAGAATTGCTTGAAAGCTATAGTCTATCTGTCCACATGCATCCTTTTATAGCCACAATTTACTCATCTTTTAATGGCTACTTCCAACACCATGTCACAAAAGACAAAACATCTCAAACTGGTTCCATGAGTTACTCTGAACAAGGAGTTCATTGTACTTCAATAGCTGCCCCAGTCACCAATACCACACTTTTGGGATGAGGTAGAACAGGAAATTCACTTCATGAATGTGCAGCTGACCAATCTGCACCAATTATCTCATGCAATCATGTCAACATGGACAAGAATTTCCAAGGGATGTTTCCAACACCTTGTGGAATCCATGCCATAAAAGTATTTAAGCTATTCTAAGAGCAAAGAGGGATGGTTAGTGTGTGTGTGTGTCTCTCTGTGTGTGTGTGTGTGTGTGTGTGTAAAATCAAGTTAAGCAGCTGTGGAAGCTGAGTCTGAATACAGAGACTTTAAAAAAAAAAATTACTGAATAAATATTCACATAACCTTTTGAACTTATGTTGCAAATCCTGAATATGGCCCCAAGAATGCAGGAAGGGGAAAGAGGATGGAGAAGATGTGAGGTGAATTGAGAGATAAAGGATGAGAGGTGAAAGTTATACAGAACGGGGATGTGGAACAAATAAAACAGAAAGAAAACATTGCTTCTGAAAGAATTAGCATTTTATTATTGGTTTTAGTAATGGAACTGTACATCGCACTGGAACTATCAGTTTGGGTAAGTTACCATTCAAATTAAGTACAATTCAGAACAGGGTATTATGACTTTAAAAAAAGAAAATAAAAGCTGACCAATATACCCATATGTGCATTTTGAACATATCGTTCCAGATTCAGTGTCCCCTTTGCTGTCATAATAACCTCCACTCTTCTGGGAAGGCTTTCCACAAGATTTTGGAACACGGCTGTGGGGATTTGCTCATTCAGCCACAACAGCATTAGTGAGGTCAGACGTCAGTGTCAGACGAGGAGGCCTGGGATGCAATCAACGTTCCAGTTCATCCCAAAGGTGTACAGTGGGGTTGAGGCCAGGGCTCTGTGCAGGACACTCAAGTTCTTTCAAACCAAGCAAACCAAGTCTTCCTGGACCTTACTTGTGTACAGAGGTATTGTCAATCCGGAACAGGTTTGTTCCAGTGAAGGGAAATTATGATGCTACAGCCTACAAAGACATTCTATATAATTGTGTGCTTCCAATTTTGTGGCAACAGTTTGGGCAAGAACCAAATATGGGTGTGATGGTCAGGTGTCCAGAAACATTTGGCCATATATTGTATTTAAAACAGCGCTCTACCTAACATTACTATTCATATATGGAGTAAGTCATATCAAGTCAATTGATATTTTTGCAATCAGAGTAGACATCTGAATGGATTGAACTTCACCTGCACTTGGCAGACCAAAAAGCTTTTATGAACGTCATACATGAAATATTTATTGTGCTCTTTTTGTAATGTTAATATTTGATGTTTTCTTAAACTTTTGACAAGGTAATGTTCAAAAGTTGCTTGATGAAATATTTTCAAAGTGCCATTAAATTATGCAAAAAAGGCATTAAAATTCACCAGACCATTGTATTTCTGTGTTGTATATCTCTGCAATATTGATATAAACCCTTACGTTTAATAATGTTAAATTGAATGAAAGAAGAATGCTGAATTGTTCGTGGACTGATCGTTGGTGTAACGTTATTCTATTTTGCTAGAATATGAGTTTCTCATTCTATTTGTCTATACCTCATCTAAAATGTATGTGAGGCGATTAAACAGGCACTTCAGCAAAAAGATGGGTCAATAAGACACCCAGCACACACTGACACACAACCTAAGCTCTAATGGGTACACATTAGTTTCACAGTGTAGAGATACAGTATGTAGACAGAATTCTTTAACAAAATGGTAAGAGTTTTATCATAACCAATGAAGCATTGCTCAGCATCATTCAAAGAGATAGTCAAGGATATTTTTTAAGGTATTTTTCCAGCTAATAAGACTAAAATGGGTCTGCTACACAAAGTTAGAGTGTAGCTCTTGCCATTGAAATGTTAAGAAATAAAGACCTACTCTAATTCATGTATTGAAAGTGACCTTTCCATATCTGAGTTTACAGCAGGTTTTCAATTAATGTCACGCCTCATTATTATCAATCAAAGAAGACACAAATAATATGAGATCCTAGTTAGCTAATATGAGCTAATGATACGTAAGTGCAAGAGCATTGGTTTTATTGTTTTTACAGATTTGTGGGTCGATTACTGGGCTTGACAAAGAAGCAGTGATCCTAGTCATATAACATTAAATTCACAAAGCTACTGTCGCTGTCAATGTTGAAAAGGTGAGTAAAGATATTTATATAAACTCTCAATGTCAAACACTAATGGTTTCACAAACCATCTTTACTCACTAAGCAACATTTTCTTTTGTGCTGTTATATTTAAATTATCAAGCAAACCTTTATTTATTTTTTCCCCCCAAAATTTCCTCCCTAATTTAGTCATGGCCAATTCCCACCCACCAGACAGGTCTCCCATATCACACAACAGCTACCAACTAGGTGGAGGGTGAAAGCACTATCTGCCCACTGCCGTATACATGAGCTCACAGATGCCCATGATTGGTAAGTGTCACTGTAATTGACAGGGGAGAGAGTATGCCTGAGAACATAGGTCAATTTTGCTCTCTTGAGCCCCCGGCCATGGATGGCTGTGGCATCACTGGGATTCGAACTAGTGATCTCCGGACGATAGGGCATAATTTAATAGATTATTTTATACCATTACCCTTAAAGCAACACTAGTTTGGAATTTTACCTTAATATATCAGCTTCAAAATCATTTAGTGCTACATTGACTGACTTGTAATAGGGAGAATGGCTTGTCTTCCATTCCGAGTCTGTGCCCAGTTTGCCAGTTATAGCACTATGTAACTCTGGTGGGGTGTCCCTGAGACATCTCTCGAGAACTGTGTAACACTTTACAGCACCATGAGAACTGCGTAACACTTTACAGCACTCCAGCTAGCTTCCAAAATCAGCCAGCAACACTACCCAGAAAAATAAGCTAAATCAGTATTCTTAGTACTGACATCATGGCAGTCAGGGTGAAGAAACCAAAGATGATGATGGTAGAGGAAGCCAGGAAGAGAAAAAGGGTGAGTGACCAAGCAAGAGACCAGACAAGAGTAAATCTTGGACTGGATTTTACTCTTTGGCGAGAGTTAAGAGCGATAAACAGCTGCAAGACAGACGCCAAGCTGGGCTTCTTTCTGTTGAACTAGTAAGTAATATTACATTAGCTGCCTTGCTATGTGTTGTTCTGTTGCACTTGCTTGATGTTTGGCTGTTAGCAAAGTTGTTGACTCGCTAACTTTTGATCATAAGCCAAGTCTGTCCATTTTGACAGGTTTAGCTGCTAGCTACATCTCAAGGTGATGTTAACAAACTTGCTAGATAACACTCAGGCATCAGTACTGGTAATAAGTGCCGTTGTGTTGGTTGCTGTCTAGCTTTGTTGGCTAGCTTGCCATGCAAGTTTGCATCACTTTGTGTCAGGGGCATCCAAGTTTAATTTAAAGGTTAATTTAGTTGACTAGCGGTTTATTGTCCGTTAGCATGCCCTAGCATTAGATATGTCAGTGTTAGTATGATTCTGGTTATGTTACCTTAGCATGCCAGTATTCCATGTTATGTGCAAACTTTGACTTGTGTGGCAAAAAAAAAAAAAGTCTGAGTGTGCATGTTTACTTCAAGACAAGTAATGATCTGTCTCACGGCTAATGGGAAAACAATGATAATCCAGCAGAAGAGTGTACATCCCTGCCTATGTTATTTATGAAAGATTGTGACATAGGCTGTAACCTTATCGGTGTTATTCCTGTCTCACGGAGATTTGTAGTTTTTCCGGATGACAAAAGTCACCTAACCTCAGTCCCATCTCAGGCTAGCTTGCAAATAAATAAATTCATCTCACGCCAAAACATTTGGTCAGTCTTTGTCAACCTCAAAGTCAAATAAGCCTTGGAAGCTTGCAACTTTGCAAACCTAACCCTGTCTGCTGGCTTGTAATAGATTGCACTGCTCAATGTATATTAGGTGTGTCCAAATGTTTAACTGGTACTGTACATCCAGTATGGTTTTTCAAGCTACATTACCTCAGTGATCTACTCATTATCATATTTTAGGGAGAAATACATCTGGCAGTATCCAAGTAAAGGACACGCAGAATGTCAACATAGTGTGTCATGACTTATTGGTGTGTTTAAATGTTGATGATCATAAGTCAATGAGTAACCATAAACATTTACTTGTTTTCAAGTATGTTTAACTTGGACCCAGATTCTCAACAGCACTGAAAGTTAGTCATTTTTTTTTAATATTATGGAGTGTGTCCAAAGTCATACCACTAGACCATGATCATTTTTGTACTGCCACTTTCTCTTGGGACACACTCTGGATTACTAAATTCTAAATAAACCTACGATCCAAAACCCAATCATAAACCAGATCCAATTAAGATATAACCTGATTTTGATTTTGACCCAGTTCTGCTTATCAAGCCATTCCAGATTAAATTAAATTGGAAATAAAACCTTGTCTTTGAATGGTAGGGCTGCACATGTAATTAGTTATGAATGAATGAATGAATGAATGAATGAAAAAAAAATCTGATATTTTCTTGAAAATTTACTAACACAAGTCCTGACCCACATTATATGGCCAAAAGTTTGTGGACACCTGACCATCACACCCATTTGTGCTTGTTGAAGCTCCGATTCCAGATTTTTGCTTTTATAATTTTGCTCTTCTCTGAAGGCTTTCCACTAGAATTTGGAGTGTAGATGTGGGAATTTGCTCATTCAGCCACAAGAGCATTAGTGAAGTCAACACTCCAGTTCATCCCAAAGGTGTTCAGTGGGGTTGAGGTCAAAGGTCCCTTGAAGGCCACTCGAGTTCTTCCATTCCAACTTTGGCAAACAGTGTCTTTATTTGTGCACCGGGGCATTGTCATGTTGGAACAGGTTTGGGCCTCTTCGTTCCAATGAAGGGAAATTGTAAGGATACAGCATAAAAAGACATCCTATACAATTGTGTGTTTCCAAGTTTTGGAGAAGACCAATATATGGGTGTGATGGTCAGGTGTCCACAAACTTTTTAGCATACAGTAGCATACAGTATATGTACTTGCCAAGTGTATAATTGTGTGGCGACCTGGGGATCCCATGGTGAAATCCTGGCTTTGATATAGATGTTACAGCTCATACTTTAAGTTTTACCATATACAGGATTAAGGCTTCCCTTAAAAAAGAGAGAGATACCAAAATTATGAAAAGTTAGTTTGTGTTTCACTTTTCATATTCTTCCTGGGGTCTGTCTTGAGTAGGCCACAAGCACTAACTTTGATCCCCCCCGACCTGAGATTCTCCTTACTGTCATGCATGGTTTCAGTTGATCAGTACGCCTGGGATGCTTAATAAATAAATAAATAAATAAATAAATAAATATCCATTCAAGTCGGACGGTTTAAAAAAAAAATCTTCCTTATAACTGGGAGAGCTCCGGAGAGCCATTCAGTTAATCAAGATGGATGAACAGTGGAGACTTTATTTGGCAGATATGGGAAGGACTACTGATGCTCTGAAGCTTTAATTCCCTTGGCATTATTTTCAACATTATTACCAGAGAAAGATCCATTTTGGATTCACACCAGCTCCTCTATAAAATAGTACTAAATAGCCTGTTTGAAGATGTGTTGCCACTGATAAACAGATTGGATCGACAATTCCAGGAAACTCGTGATGCATAAATATTTAAGTAGTGAGTTGGCATAGCTCTTCCTGGACTCAGAGCACCTACAGTCTGTGTTGAATGCAATGTAGGTTATTGCATGAAAATGTAGAATGTAGAATGGAATATCTAGTGTCATGTTGCACTCTAGCCATTCTTTTCTGTAAACAAACAAAAACAAAAATAATGGTAGATTCTGCTATCGCTTTTTAACTAATATAACTTGCAATTGCTTTTTGCATTTTCTTATTCCTCTTAATGTGTCATATTTTCCACCTTGGCATCTGAATTACAGCAAGCAAAGTAGCTTTAAGTAGATAACACTTAGTTCAAGGTGTACTGCATGACTTGGCTGCATAATAAATTTCCAATGGAAGCAGAAGAGAAAGGATAAAGCGCTGGAGAATATACAATTTGCAAAGTCGACAAAGACAGCCAGGGGGAAATTATTGGTCATCGATTTTATGCTGGTGGAGAGAGGACTAAATAAACATTCTGCAAGAAGAATGGTCAACATCTGGCTTGGGCATGTTACCTGGCAATGGAAGAAGATGGAAAAAGCCCAGTCAGAATGAGAGAAGAAAAAGTGCACATGGGGTCAAAGAAAACAAGCATCCAAAACATCATCAGGCAAACATGATATGATTTGTCTGAATCCTGACGAGTCAAACTAAAACCGTAACTCAATTAGCATATAACAGCAATCGAAAACATACAGTACATTATGAAAATGAAATGAAAGCATGAGAGTGCATTTTGTTAGTAAGGTAAATAATTTTTTATATAATAAGTCCCAGTGTACTTACTTATTATTCAGACATCAGAAATTTGTCCTCATATGGGTAGAAACAGGCTTCCACAATTCCAAGCAATATACAAATACATCCCATACTAACACTTTTTTTGTAAGAGTGTTATTGATGTATTTTTAGATTTGCTTTAAATGCTTGTGGACATAAGTCAACAACCAACTCCATTATAATGGAAGCATAAGTCAGGTTTTTTGAGCGATGCTCCATTTCACTGAGCAGTGCAATTTAGGTTAAGCAAACATTTGAATTATACTCCCTTGCCTCCTTGAAGGCATAGATATTATATTAGAACACAATGGCTCCATCAAAACACAGATACAACCATGCATTGCATGCAGAACATGCATAAAATTGATGTATTTGCTTTTAATAGCTTTTAATATCCTGTGTTCTTCTGTCAGTTTTTTCTTTCTTTCTTTACTTCTTCTCCAGACAGCAGCTTGGGGTTCAATTGCTTGTTTAAGGGCATGCTACTAAGTAAAAATGCACTATTTTCAAATTGAGTAAATTCTAGAAACCTGCACTGTCCACTATACTTTAGCCACACTAATCACATGCTCTTCAAAATAGCGCCCATAATCAACATGTCGCTTCAGACCAACTGCTTGTACAGCGACTGAGCAGGAGTCCTGTGTGCTTTGGATCTGCTTTTTACATGCAACCAAAGCTGTTTTATCACCTATTTGTTACTTTGTCCTTTGCATCTTGGGGTAAAACTAAAGCCGCTTGAGGCTTTTGGTATATGGAGGCACCTATACATTACTACATCTTTTTTTCCTTTGCAATGACCAAACTTTTACAGTTTGTACCACAGCAATATTGAATTGAAGGAACTCTAATTGGTCAGAAGGTGTTGATTAATGTTCTATAACAGGAGCACTGATAGGAGTCCCAGCTACAATTCAAACCACAGGTTTATAGTAATGAGGTCATTCTAATTTCTGTAGTAATATTTCTATAGGAACTCATCCACAGGAACTTGTATGGAGAATGCACTACTTAATGTAAGACTAATAACAAACAGATTAATCCGATATAGTTCCCCATGTGGGAAACCATACTGTATTGAAATGAAATGGAAAACCTACTAGATAAAATAGATAATTTAATGGTAAAACTTATTGCTTTTTTAATATGAAGTCAGTTTACTGTAAAAAATTACAAAATGTGCAAGCAAAAATAATACACAAGGCTGATAAAAAGTTTCAATAAGTACTCAAAATACTGTATATGGTATGTTCTTGCAAAAGACTTTTTTGTACTACATGAAATTTTTTTCAAGTCGAATCAATATGCCATGTTTTTTTTTTTTTATTTATTTATTTTTTTCTTTCAAGAAATATGAAAAACAGACAGCTCAGAAAAAAGCACTAAAATATTGTGACATTTCCTGGTTTTGTTTGTTTGTTGACCTTCAAACTGAAGATTAGAAGAATAATATAGGGTTAGATTTAAAATGAGAAATTCATGTATCAGGTATTGTTACAGATCTGGGAGTCATATGCAAGTGCAACTGATTTATAAACAAACAGAAACAATAGAAAAATTAGGAGTCTAACCATGATTTACGGATATGAAACATAAACTATGGGACCGAAGCAGGCAAGAAACAGATGGCAAGCAACACAGGAAAAACATGGAAAGGAACATACAAAACCCAGGACATAAATACAGTGCTCATTAGGTGTAATCACGCACAGGTTTGTGATGAGTGGGGTCATGCGATGTGCAGGGGCTGATGGGTAGTGTAGACTGGTGCTGATTTCAGCACTAATATGGCAGATATTCAGCACTGTGGTCTATTAAATATGAGACATTTCTGCAATGTGGATGTAACTAACATTTTGAAAAGGTTCTGTAGATAGATTGACAGACGGATGAATTATTTTGTCTAGAATGGAAACCATTCCAGTGCTGCTCTATCTAATCCTCCACCTCTTTCCTTCCTTCCTTCCTTCCTTCCCTCCCTCCCTCCCTCCCTCCCTCCCTACCTACCTACAGTGGAAATCTTTACACTCTCTACAGTTTCATCTAACCCACAACTGTCACTGTACTTCCATGTATACTTTCCTAGATCTTTTTTCCCCCACAGCAAATATTTCTTTTTCTTTCTTTTTTTAATGATTTTTCTTTCCCTTTTCTTAGTACAAAAGTGGATCTTTCTCTGAGATAGATAGTGTTGTCAAGATCAACAAAGCAGAAGAATAGTCTGAGGCAGCCATCTAATTTCCTTCATCTCCTGTAGTGTTGTTTTTAGCCCTGAAATCCACAGCTTATGATAGTTATTCGTCTTAAATCATATTATTCAGTAACTGCTTTGACTAATTAAAATACTATGGTAAAACTAATGGGAAAGAAATGTAGTTATGAGAGTGAGGAATGTTTTTTTAACGATTTATAAAACTTTTAGAACTAAACATATTCTTGATGTTATTGAACTGTCTTTACAAAAACCACAATGGCTGTTATTCAGAAATGAACTTCCAGAGCATCTAGAATGACACAAACAAGTCTGCATCTGATTCATTAAACTCTTCTGCGATATTGAAATAAACAGTGATTTTGGCATCATTGACAAATCGGCTTCATTTATGTGGAAACAAGCTCCCACCCACGAGACCTAATTTCATTCATTTATTTTCTATACTGCTTATCCATTGTGGTTGGCGGGTGAGCTGGAACCAATCCTAACTGATATTGGGTAAGAGGCGGGGTACACCCTGGACAGGGCAATCTATCACAGGGCTAACACAGAGAAACAGACAGCCATTCACACACATTCACACCAGTGGGAAATTTAGAGTAGCCAGTTAACCTAATCGGAAAGTCTTTGGACTGTAGGAGGAAACCTGGAGCACCTGGAAGAAACCTGCACAGGCATGAGGAAAACATGCAAACTCCACACAGAAAGGCCACTGTTTTGAGTCTTTTTTTTTTTCATAATTTAGCACAATTTTCATACATTTAAAGATCAATTCATCCAAAAAAAAGCAATATTCCGTTTCCTCACATTATTTTTCCATGTAAAATGACTTGAAAATTACTCATTATGTGTAAGTGTAAATATGTACATGTAAATATGTTAAATGTAATCCAAAGTGTTAAATGTTATATGTATATGCTAAAGGTTAAATGGAAATGTTATATGTCAATATAAATGTAAAACTTAAATGTTTTGTTCATATGCTAATTGACACCCGGTGTAGTGGATAGCGTCACTGCCTCAGAACTTGAAGATCCCTAATTTGATCCTCAGCTCAGGTGAGCACGCGCCGAGATCGCTTTTATTCCAGGACTCTATCAAATAATGCTGGCTGTACGAAAACAAACTGTGTAAACGCAACTCAGTTCATTCACGTAGAACCAATGTACACATTTAAATAAGGTAAATTCAGTGATTTTTTTTTTTTTTTCCAAAGTAATTTCATAATGGTGACAAATTTCAGGATGTACTCATTGTAGTAATACATCATGGCCCCAAACAAGAATCCAGAATCAATTGTCACTGGTACTACAATTGAAACTGTGCGCTGTGGTCTAATGAGACCAAAATCAATATTATAGGCTTTTCACATCGTTGGTTACTATACCTACATACCTACTGTAAAATACGGTAGTGGGTGTTTTGCTGCTGGTGGTTCAGGGGCTCCTGTGAAGATAGATGGCATCATGAAATCTAATAAGTACCAGGATATTTCAGCCCAAAACCTGCTTGCCTCTGCCAGACCTTAGATGAAACAACTCCAAACATACATCCAAACCCACACAGAATCTTTGCAACATATATCTGAAAACAAAAATGAACATCTGTTCAGGATCATTATAGTATCCACAACAGTACAGTCGCCTTCTCAAGTGATGGGCAATAGTTTGGAAATTGTATAGCATGTCAACCTGGCAGCCCTACCGCCGCCATGTTTCCTAAAAAAAAATAAAAAAAAAATTGGGGAAGCCATGGCCTAATGGTTAGAGAAGCAGCTTTGGGACTAAAAGG
>JAOTRR010000001.1:30964790-30978049 GCA_028570945.1 Gogo arcuatus
CTACAGCGCCCGGGGAGCAGTTGGGGGTTAGGTGCCCTGCTCAAGGGCACTTCAGCCATCATACAGAGTGAGGGGAAGGTGCAGTGAGGGGAAGGTGCCACGTTCACAAGAGAATCAAATAATCAAATCAAATCAAGGAATCAAATAATTCCTGACATGATGTCATTATGATATCAAAGTTGACTTACTGTGAGGGCTTTGGGTGTCTTGCTCTCTGGTTTCATTACAAGTATAAAAATGAATTCAATTATGTGTCTTTGATTAAATTGCTCTGAATTTATTGTAGGAACAGTGCCATTTTTTCTATTGTAAATAAAATTCGTATTCAACACATTAAAAATGTAAAATTAACTCACCTACACCTCATGTTTTAGTGAATATGTCAAACTGGTGTTTTTGCCATACTAGAACTGCAGGATATGATGGCAGTCAAATTTGCACATGTGCAGTACAGCTTAGTTTTTCTTCTTGCCATCATAGCCATTGCTGCCATCATTGCATAAAGTCTCTAATAATGTAACTAAAACCCCCAGAAACATCACTTCTCTGACAAGTCCTTTTAAACATTGTATATATTTTAATTGTTATGCGATTTAAACCCAACCAGCAGGCATAGATTAGCTCTGCTTACATGGACCATAATAGTCCATTAATAATTGGATTCAAGCTCAATCGGAATGAAAGTTCTTCATGTAAACAGTTCATTCGGATTGAAATACCCCATTCCGATTGAGAATTTAATTGGATTGAAAGAGGTGGGGTAGACCTCTGATAATCCATTTGATAGGAAAATATTAGCCATGTAAACACTCAATCGGATTGCCTTCTGCACCTGTAACCTTCTGAGCATGTTCAGGACGCCTACACACAGTGATGATATAGTGCTATTTTATGGACAGGAGAAACATGGCGGCATGTGGCAGAAAAAAATTCTTGGGATCTATCCGATCGCTTTCATGTAAACGGAATGTTCCGAATCGCCGATTAGAATGAATTCATTCTGAATGTAAAAAAAAATGTGTGCATGTAAACGTAGCTACTGTTTTAGTTTGGCTTAAGCAGGAGGTGATAGAAAAGAGTGATTCCTGGAGTGTCATCATACTGAAGAAAAAGCACAAAACCACTTTTCCAAGGATCCAGTGGAATCTTTAGCAGCATATCAATTCAGGCAGGATACATATTACCTGGGGGTATTTCTACTATTCATTTTTATAGAATGCTATAAAATGCAATGTAATCTTTCCATACACAAGCATACACAGTCTATTAAAAATATATATAGTAGTATATGGTTTCACACTATCGCATTCACATGGTATCACACTCACTTCTGACTACAATGGTTTTGGAAGAGACTAAAATTCCAGAGAATTCTATTATCCCACCTTATCCTATAAAACCAATCTAGTTTGAATAGGGCTTTGGTGCTCCAAATGAAAGTTTCTTATAATGTGCTTTTAATTTACAAGCTCTTCAAATTAGCTAAAATTCTTCATTTGTTTCTCAGTTAAATTTCTAAATAGGTAATGTTGAGGCAGTTATTTCCTATGGTGTACAATTTTTATTTAGAAAAAAAAAAGTAAATTTGCAATAGCATTGAGCTATTTCTGTCAGCAAACAGAATACTAGCAATGTAAATATTTGATCTGTACATGATCAAAAAAAAAAAAAAAAAACTCTCATAGGCCATTGGCACCTCAATAATACTTAATGAAGGCTTTTAATGAACCGCCTTCCCTTTAATTCCCTTTGATCTCTCAAAAGTAGAGAATATTCATAATATCCCTGCATCTGACTGATAAAAAAAAGGTTATTTATTAGAGGTTTTCTATTATTTTTCGATTTGAAATTTTCTCATAACTTATAATACATATCTCATAACAGATTGGTAATGAGGTTTCCATGGTTAATGGAAAAGGATGTTTAAAGCATGAGATACTAAATGGAAATATAGTTATAGTGGACTGGCAAAAATGCTGTTTTCTATGTGCTATAGTAGTTTTATTATTTTAATAATTGATTTAAGTTATTTATCTGAAACATGTTTTTTAAAAAAGCCTTTTATATTTACTGTGCATTAATATTTTAAATGTAATATCAGTGGGACACAAATGGGACCCCAAGCTTAGAATGACCTCTATAGTGAATAGAATAATGCTAATACATCTGAATTATCTCAGAGGTCTGAACATGTTCATTTTCTTTGTTAGGATAATCCAAGTACTATTTGTTTTAAAATATACTTATAATCAAATGTCCATCTTGAAACACCCACTCTGCTTGTACAATAATTGGACATGGGGACTAACCTGTTTTATTTGGCAGCACTTCTTTAGGAAAAGTTCCTTTATATTTACTGTAAACCATTTTTCAAAGACAAAAATCATCAGTCCTTCAAACAGATCATAGATTTACCATCACGCACACCATGACTCATTCATTTTACCTGCACAGCTTGTAAAAGTTTTGATTATGATAAAAGCTCTTTTATTAGAGCCTGTTCTCAGAGTGTCAAAATTATTACAAATATTACACAAATCAGCTAATAACATTAATACCACTGGCAGGTGAAGTGAATAAGAATATTTTGTTACAATGGGACCTATCAATGGGGTAAGATATATTAGGCAGCAAGTGAACAGTCAGTTCTTGAAGTTGATGTGTTGGAAGCAGGAAAAATGGGCAAGTGTAAGGATCTGAGCAACTTTGATAAGGGCCAAATTTTTACAGCTAGACTACTACCCATATAAACAACCATACCTCATAATCAAACTATAACTCATTCTAATGTGATATTCATCATTGCTTTAACAACATTGTGATGCACTCCCTTGAGTTAACCAGTCTTCTTCTTCTTCTTCTTCTTCTTCTTTTTTCTTTTTGTCCACCTGGTCTTTGAGACACCTGATTTAGCAACCTTGCATAAACAAAAGAAACTAATAGCCAGTGAACCTGAAATTAGCCACAAAAATTTTAATGAGAAGCTCTTAATGCAAAACTATTTTCCAAAATGTGGAATATATTAACTTACCTGATGAGTTGCAAAAAATGCCTAGGCCTACATTTTTAACCATCACAGTTCAATTAAATAGACATATTTCAGACAGGGCTGCTTATACATTACCATATATCCTTTTAATGACATTTCACTCAGGAAAATGTTATAAGAAAATCATTACTAACGAGATTTAGTGCTACCATTTTGTCATCCTTTTAATCTGAATTAGGAAGTTCTTAAGCAAGAGATTCTAAATCTTTAGATGGAGCTTTTGCTCCAATCACTTGGAGAGCTATGAGCCAGCCTGTTTCAGTCCAAACCTTTATAGAGCCACAAATGTGAATTTCTCATAATAAGGAAGAATTACAAAAATCTAAGATCTGTTCTTATATTAGATAGTTGAAGGGCAAGTGGCAGGACTCAAGTGCATAAAAGTGTTAGATTCCTGTAATAATAATAATAATAATAATAATACAATTCACTGTTACAAATCTTGACATAAAACAGACTACAGATAATTGCATTTGCAGGGAGATACTGAAAACTGCCTCTTTTGTTGCATTGAATAGAACACATTTCCTCTGTTTTGAATGAACCTTTTTATTCCTATGACCGACGCATCCTTCACTAGCCACTAAAAGCACTGTGGCAATAAAAGATGGCTCTGAGGAGATGTACAGCTGAAAAGTCAGAGTACTGTAATGTGGAGCATAAAAAAGTAGAACTGCCCCTTTGCTGTTTTGCCTTCCTCTTTGATTCACTTTGGCTCGTTGTTTTGGTCTGGCGAAGGATTTTTATGACACAGCTCCCCTGAGTGTGAGTGTATTTGGTGGTGTGAAAGGAAATCTATGGTCTTTCACAAATGCTTGGCCTGAGGCTCTATAAGGCGTAGCACTCTGCTGTAGACAGGTTATGCTAAATCACATTTCACTTTCATGGTGGGGTAAAAAACATGGACATGAACAATTCTGAGATCACTGGCCTTTTGTCCAGCAATATTCTGTAATGCAAGAGCATAAAGCTCAACAAAGATACTGTAGCATACAGTCTACATACATAATATTAAGAATAAAACAAATGGATATCCACCAAATGTTCGTAAATCCAATGCAAATTAAAAAAAGTGCTTAAAATCAACATACAGAATATTCTTATATATTAAGGAGTTGATGGTAGGACATTTCTTACCCATGATTCAGAAATAGTCCCACGTCTACTTGTTTTACAAGAGCAAAGGTATTCAAATAAGATTTTTGAAGGTCTAGCTGAAAGTCCTTGTGTATAAAGGTCTGGATTCGCAACCAACAAACAGTTACCTTTTAATGCTTAACTATGAGTGATTAGTTATCGGCTATAACTAGACAACTGAACATGTCTTTTGTAGTGGTGCTTCATATTAAAACTTTTGACCAGCACCGTGGAGTCTGGAGAGAAAACAGTTCATCTTGAAACATATATTATTCATAGTCACCATTTCTTTTATTTCTTTTATTTTTTTGTGCGGTCACTTCACTAATTTTATTAGAAAGGATAAATAAAAATGTTAAAATAATCTATGAAGGTCTGTGGCAAATCCTCTACTAGAGACTAGATGTTTCTAGCCATGTACAGTAGTTAACCTCTGGTCCAATGAACTCCCTTCAGATGTATAGTTTATGTCGATAAATTATTAGATAATTAGATAAGACACAACAGAGGATCTGCTACAAAAGCTGAACTGGTTTATGTTTAGAAAACTAGAATCGCTGAACTATGGCCAGTATTTTTTTTTTGTTTGTTTGTTTGCTGAGTATGCATTAATAATGGTCTGCCAATTGATAACTCTTGTGCTAGAATGTGGGGGAAAAAAATCTGAATAGGAAATTTTTATTCCTAAGTCTTTATTTAAAAAACAACAACATTCATTATATGACCATACCTCTTTAATAATTGACTTTTCAAGATTGCTGTGGTACCAAGAATGTAAAAAAAGAAGCAAGTTTTATTACAGTATTGTGATTCTCAATTCTACTCAAATGAAGCCCAAGCCATGCAGCCCAATCTAATACATAGTCCATAGTGACACTAATATTAAAGCAGTTTTGTTGAATTTTGCATGAGTTAGTTCATAAACACGAACCCCACCCTTATTTCTATCCTGTTTGTAATTTTTTAAATTATTTTTAAATATAAATAATGCCTCAGAGGCCTTGTCTTTAGATGGCAAATTGATTTAGAACAAAGAAAGAGACCGAAAAGATTTGTCCATTGCTTTAGATGACACTCAATACGAACCTTAGTATTTAATGGGTTACAGAATTAAAATAGTCACTATTATATTATATCCTGAAACATCATCCTCTCCAGTATTTTGAACAACTCTTCTGCTCTCTCTTCACATCTAACTAAAGGTCTGTATCACACTCACCTCTGACTAAGTCCAGTGTCACCCCACTGACACACTTTTACTCTCAACTACCAGGCACGAAAACATTTCACAGAAACAAAATGTTCTTTGCAAAACTGAGTCAAGCGAGCATTATCAGTCAATAATTAGTTAATCATAATGTCGACCTTCAGGCTCCTGAAAGATAAGTCTGTGCAATATATCCACATGTAAGTTAAATTGTCACAATAACAGTTAGTCATGTAACCCTTGTATTTCACATGGATGAATTATAGAACACAAATATTACCAGACTTGCTGTACAACCTTTCGGGAGTCTGAGTATAAATTTCCACCACAACAGGGTTACAGGTTTCTGAGGAATACGTTTTAATTCAACTTCACAACAGGCAAGACAGCTTTGTTCTCTCTATTCACAGAACTCACATCCAACTCTTTTTTTTCACTACAATGAAAATCATATAATATAATAGGAGCTAAGAAAAAAAAAGAAAAAAAAAAGAGTTTCCTAATAGAAGTCCTCTTTCAACATTTATTCATTCACCTTCAGTAAGTACTTTGTGCTGGTTTGGGTCATGGTGGATCTGAAGCCTATCCCAAGAGCATTGGGTGCAAGGCAGGAATACACCCTGAACAGGTCTATCACAGGGTACCACGCAAGAACACATTCATACCTAGGGCAATTTTAGCATGGCCAGGTATGTTTTTGTGAGGTGGAAGGAAATAGAAGAACCCAGTGGGAACCCACATGCACTTTTGAGGGGGGAATTACTCTCACTAGCTTGTACCAGGCATTTAGCTAGTTACGTAAGACAATGTAACTTTCTACATCATTTGAACAAAATAGAGTGGAAAAAGTTCCAAGGATTTTTTGCACTAATTTAACCACTTCATCTGCAGATGCGTGACAAATTATAGCAGAGGTGTCCAAACTTTTTTCAAACGGAAACCGATTAGACCACGTCAAAATACCAGAGGGATGGTGACCAAATTATTTATGAATCATGCAAAATACTAAATATTTACAACATGAAAACATTATATATTAAAATGTATTCCTTAATTACCACAACAGTCTCTTGACATACATGACACACACATTTGCAATGGGTCTTGATGAAAAAGTATTCTTGTTTCCAGCTTTTTTGAAATTTCCCACTATTAATTTTGTGCTGTTTGTCTGTAGCCAATGACTAACTTTCATTCAGTAAATTAATTTGCAGGTGTAGTCAGAGAAAAAAAAAGGCTCTTACAAATTAGCAAACTGTGTAAACACAGTCTACTGTCACCATCAGGTGAAAAACTTCTATCAGGATGAGAGTGGTCTCTTTCTTTCATGCCCACTCCCCATCCACAGGGCATGAGGGCTCACTGAATGGTTTGATGATGAAAATGATCCTTTATATGATCTTTGCACCTACCAAGGTTCAACCCTAGTTGGAGATTTTGGACTGATATATGCACTCTCCACCCTCATCAAAACACGTATAGATCAAGATCAAGTATAGATCAAGAGATTTGAAGAATCTATACAAAGATGTACTGAAGCTGTTCTGGGCCCTCGTCATGGCTCAGCACCTTACTAAAATACTTTGTTGTTTTTTCCTCTAATTTGTTCTTGCTGTCAAGGGCAATTGCTTTCTGGTATCTGTCTTTACTACAGATGAGCTGCAAGTGGCCAGTCAGTTCAATCCAGTCTCAATCCAATTTGTGATATAGTACTATAAATGGGATTCTGTATTTTGTATGGGACAATGACATGCAAATCCATGTAATCACTCCGTTTCACATGTTACACAACAGTAGCACAAAAACCATCCTATTGAAATGCAGTTGGCCACTGTTTCCTCTTTCTTTTATGAAATTTACATAATCTCATGTATCTCTAATCCAATTTGCATTAAAAAACCCTTTTAAGTTAGGATGCATGACAAATAAAAATGTCCATGTTGTGACCCCTTTGTAAGGGCTTAGGAGGAATGAATAGCATCTACAGTTAGTGTCTCGTCCTTCAGTGATTTTGAAAACCTTTTTTATTCACTTAATTACTACATCAGTGGCCAACAAAAGGTGTCCTTGCTGTATGTGGACTGTATAAGAACAATTCACAAGTTGCATTGGTCTTTATTTGTAGCATAGTATCAAAGTGCCTACAGTGCCTTGCATAAGATTTCTACTGAAATTGACTGAAGTGGGATTTTTGCAATTTGACTTACACAGTATGGTCTGAGGAGCAAAATCTGTTTTGTTGCAATAAAAAGGTTAAATTTAATTATGTAAAAAAAAGCAGATACAGCATTTGTTCAATAATGTCTACTTTGTCTGCTCTGATATATGGGGGTCAATATTTGGTATAATCACCTTTGGGTGCTCTCTACAGTTGCAAGGCTTCTGGGTTTTGTCTCCATCAGCTTTGCATATCTGGATCCTGATATTTTTGCCCATTCTTCTTAGCAAAATTGCTGAAGCTGTCAAATTGGAATGGTGACCATTGGTGAACAGCAATTTTGCTATTTTGCCACAGATTCTAGGCTTTGACTGGGCTATTCAAACACATTTTGCTTCTTTGTTTTGACCCTCCAGTGTTGAGATGACACTGTGCTTATGTCTGCTGTCCTTTTGGAATCTGAATCACAGCACCAGTTTCAAGTTTCTTTCAGACTGAAAGCAGTTTTCTTCCTGCTGATGAAAACAATCCCCACAACATGATCCTACCAACATCATGCTTCACTGTGGGCATGGTGTTCTCATTATGATGATCAGTGTTGGGTTTTGCAAACTATATAGATTTTTCATCACTTTGTTATTATAGTACAATTTTATATACTATTTTGTGTATACTCATGACATATCATCCCAATTAAGTCAATTTCAGTTCCAGGTTGTAACCCTATAAAATGCTGGGAAAGTTCAAGGGGGGTTAATACATAGGCATGGAACTGTAATACATGCTAGTGAGTGGTGATAAGGAAAGCAATATAGAGTATGCCTTTGGTTTCCGGTTGAGAGTATGCTGTGCACGTTTTGGCTGCTGCTTCTCACCGGAGCTTTTTCTTTTTCTTTTTTTTCTTTTTTCTTTCTGTGTTTGTATGTTTTGATGTTTGTTCTCTGTTTTAATGTTTTGCTGATTTTGTCTCTTTGTCCGCTGGTTGTGGTGTAGCTCCAGACACAGTTTTGAGCGTCGGTTTCCCCAGGCCTTCGTCCGCCATGAGTGATGCAACATCAACACTGGAGTTGCCCAGCGCTTTGTGCAGGGATGTTTCCGTGCTCACTTTGTAGATCCATTGAGCAGTGTTCTGAGCGCTGTTGCCCGGTGACATTGCGGCAGCTGTGAAGGCAGTGTCGGACATACCTTTGTGCACCTTTCAGTGGGACTGTGAGCAGCTACGCCATTGGAGTTACATCCTGACCACTTTTGGTGGACTTTTTTTTTTCTTCCCCTGTTTTTTTTTTGTAATTGTAAAGCGACCTTGGGTGTGAGAAAGGTGCTATATAAGTTAAACTTTTATTATTATTATTATTATTATTATTATTATTATTAGTAGTAGTAGTAGTAGTAGTAGTAGTAGTAGTAGTATTGTGTATTACTCATATGTATGTATTACTCATATGTATGTATTACTCATATTAAATACTATGGTGATATAACAGCCATACTGTGACCGCAATTATTTGTTCTTATGAAAAAGTTACATGACTATAAGGAAGCAAACTGATGTGCTTAGATTTTGTTCAATTTAAAATGAAGTTGTAAGAATGGGAGTAAGGCTATTAACCCCACTCCTAATGTTAACCTTGAACTTTGTAGCTTTTCTTAAATTAATTGTTACAAATTTGCAAGTATAAGATTATGTTAATTTAATGTAGCTATATGAGTTGGCTGAGTGTTTTCATTTTATATAACTAGTGTAAGCTCTCTTGGGGCAGTGCTGGAAACAGGCACAGGAGGCAGCGGTATGGTACAGGAGGCAGCGGTATGGTGCAGAAAAAAGTGCTCTTTATTTTAAAACACAGATGCAAGTGGAAGTGAAGGCTGGGTGGCTGGCTCTCGCTGGTTGGAGCGCCTTTGAGGTGCCTGGGGGAGCTTGTTGGCCACGGCATGCAGGATACTCTTGACCTCACTGTCTAATGGTACAAGAGAGGCATTAAGACAGGTGTCTTCATGAATGAGAGCTTACTTGTCTGTGCATAGGAGCGGTGACTTTTTATACTCCCTCAGCAGCTCATAGAGGGTAGATTATTAGCATGCTCCAGCCAAGCAGAGTCAACAAGGCTTGCCCTATGGCCATCTGCTCTCAGTCAGTACACAACATTGGTGGTGCTGAAACCCCACAGCAGAGCATGGCG
The DNA here is from genome assembly GCA_028570945.1 of Gogo arcuatus. Taxonomy (NCBI): domain Eukaryota; kingdom Metazoa; phylum Chordata; class Actinopteri; order Siluriformes; family Anchariidae; genus Gogo; species Gogo arcuatus. Next base: position 30,974,522 of record JAOTRR010000001.1, read on the forward strand.
AGGAGGATAGCGCTGTCCATTCACCACCACTGGAGCGGCACCGTGAGGAGTGCTTGCCTGTTTCAAAGCATGTACTGCCGGTACGATGCCACACTACCCCCCCAAACTCTGAGCCTGCAGTGGTGGGAGATGGGGCCATGAACATGAACTTCCTGGAGAGGCCATCCACATTGCTGTTCTGAACCCCTGCATGATGTTGGACCTGAAACGAGAAGTCTTCGAGAGAGAGAAACCACCTAGTTACTCAACTGTTGCAATCTTTGGTGTGGGATATCCACTGGAGTGGTGCATGGTCCGTGACCAGTGTGAAGTGGCATCCCATCAGGTAGTAGCGCAGTTCCTCCACTGCCCACTTAATAGCCAAGGTTTCTTGTTCTCTGGTGGCATAGTGCCTCTCAGCTGGGGTCAGCTTACAGCTGGGAAATATGATGGCGTATTCCTCACTGCTGAAGACCTGAGAAAGAACAGCACCCAGGCCAGTCTCCAAGGTATCCATGTGGACCAGGAAAGGGAGGCTGAAGTCTGGGTTTCTCAGCATTGGGGAGCTGGTCAGTGCTGTCTTCAGGCTCTGGAAGGCCTGTTCGGTGTCCTCACTCCACCAGACCTTCTTTGGCTCACCTTTTCTGGTATGATCTAATGGGGGGGAGGCTAAGGAGGAGAAATTAAGAATTAATCATCTGTAGTACCCCACCAACCCCAAGAAGGGTTGTACCTGGCATTTGGTGGTGAGATGGGGATAGCTTCTGACAGCCTCCACTTTTGATTCCTGTGGCTTCAGGAGGCCTTGGCCGAAGCGATAGTCAAGGTACTGTGCTATATTGTGCCTCCACTGCCAGGTGGTGGAGTGGATGACCACATCATTGATGTAGACAGCTGCGTACTGGCAGTGGGGCTGCAAGACAATATCCATGAGCCTCTGGAAGGTTGCTGGTAGTGCTGAAGATGGTCTTCAGCATATCCTTAGGTGTCAGAGATACCTGCCAGTAGCCCTTCATCAGGTTTAGTGTGGAAATGAATTGGGCTCTTCTCAACCTTTTGACAAGGTCATCTACTCATGGCAGGGTGTAGCTGTCAAACTAAGAGATGGCATTCAACTTCCTGAAGTCATTGCAGAGCTGAAGACTTCTGTCGGGCTTGGGAACTACAAAGATCAGACTGGACCAGGGGCTGCTGGATTCCTCAATGACCCCTTCCTGAAACATCTGTGTCACTTCCTCCTCAATAGCCTGGTGGTATGTCTCCAAGACCCAGTAGGGCTGTTGCCAGACAAGTGTGAGGATGGATTTTATATCATGTTGGATGAGGTGAGTCCACCTGGGTGCTGCTGAGAACACATCCACAAACTGGCCCTCCAGCTCCTGAAGATCTTCTTGCTGAGTGGGAGTTAGGTCTTCCTCCACAGAGAGACAGAAGCTGCTGTGAGAGCAGGATGGGGCTCAACCCAATGTTTCAACAAGTTAACATGATATAATTGTGTTGGTGGACGCTTACCTGGCTGCTGCTGCAGGCAGTAGTTGACTGGGCCTCTTTCCTTGATGGTGTAGGGGCCTTACCAACATGCCAGGAACTTGCAGCTAGCACTGGGGAGGAGCAGAAGCATGTGGTCACCAGGATTGAACTCCCTGGGCTGAATGGGGCAGTTGTAGGTGCAGCATTGCTCAGCCTGGGCCACTTGTAGATATTCCCTGATGATGGGCTTGATTTTGTCAGTCTGGGCCTACGTGTCTTGGACATACTCAATGACAGACCTGTAGGGTGACAGCTGCTCCTCCCAGGCCTCTCTTGCAACATCAAGCAGGCCCTTGGGCCTCTTGCCAAACATGAGTTCGAAGGGGGTGAACCTGGTGGATGCCTGTGGAGACTCCTGAATGGCAAAGAGGATATAGGGCAAGAGTAGGTCCCAGTCTCACCCCACTTCGTCCACCACCTGCTGAAGTATCCTCTTCAGGGTCTGGTTGAATCTCTCCATCAGACCATCTGTTTGCGGGTGGTAGAATGATGCCCACTAGTGTTTAAGCTGCAGCAGCTGGCACACAGCAGCCATCAACTTGGAAATGAAGGGCATGCCCTGGTCGGTGAGCAGATCCTTTGGGATTCCCACCCTGCTGAAGAGGGTGACCAGTTCTCATGCAATGTTCTTTGATGTGGCTTTACGGAGGGGGATGGCCTCGGGGTACCTTGTTGCATAGTTCATCAATACAAGCACATATTTGTGCCCCTGGGTGGACTTGGGTAGTGGTCCTACAAGGTCCATGCCCACCCGCCCAAATAGGACGTCAATGATGGGCATCGGGATGAGGGGGGCCAGAGCTGGCTTGTATGGGGATGTCCTCTGACACTGGGGACACCGCTGGATGAAGTTGGTTACCTCTGTCACCATACCAGACCAGTGGAAGCAGTCCCAAAGCTTCTCCAAGGTGTCACGGGCCCCCAGGTGGCCCCGAGAAGGTAGGTGTGGGCCAGGTGCGTGATGGTGTCCACCTTGGATTGGGGGACAATGAGGAGGTTGAGGGTTTCTCCACATTTCTGGCAGTGGTAGTACAGCAGGTCTTTTTTTATCAGAAGGTAGGAGGCTGGAGGCTCACGTTCTGGCTGTTGCCTCACTCCATCGACCTCCAGCACCTGGCCCCAACAGTGCTTGAGGCGGTTGTTAACTTTCTGCTCCAAATTTCCCCTCTCTGGCAACCTGATGAAACAGAATAGAGGGAGGATTATTGGGAGAGGTGGGCTCACCTTAAGGTCTCTTGGGGCAGTGCTGGAAACACAGGAGGAACAGGAGGCAGTGGTACGGTGCAGAAAAAAATGCTCGTTATTTTAAAAGTGAGATGCAAATGGAAGTGCATGTGGGCAGCTCTGGGTGCTGAAGCTGTGATCATGGTGACGAAGTGAAGGCTGGGTGGTTGGATCTCCCTGGTTGGAGTGGCTCTGAGGCATCTGGGGGAGCTTGTGAGCCACGACGTGCACAATACTCTTGATCTCTCTGTCTAATGGCACAAAAGTGAGGCATTAAGACAGGTGTCTTCCTGAAAAAGAGCTTACTTGTCTGTGCGTAGGACCGGTGCCTCTTTATACTCCCTCGGCGGCTCATAGAGGGTAGATTATTAACATGCTCCAGCCAAGCAGAGCCAATGAGGCCCACCCTATGGCCATGTGTGCGCTGTCGGTCTACAACATTGGTGGTGCTGAAATGCTGCAGCAAAGTGTGGTGAGGAGTATGGCACTATACATTCAGCACCACCAGAGTGGCACAGCAAGGAGCGCTTGCCTGTTTGGAGGCGCATACAGCTGGTACGAAGCAACACCAGATTCACGCATTTATTTTATGCTATAGTCATATAGCATGGGAATAAAAATAGACAGGTATTTCATATACAGTATCAGTCAAGCATTTGGAGACACCTACTCCTTCATAGGTTTTTCTGTATTTTGACTATTTTCTACATTGTACAACCCCAAATCAGTATGTTGAAAATGAAACTGAAAACAATGATTTGTAAATAATCTTTGACCTGTATTGCACTCAAAACA
>JAOTRR010000001.1:31058934-31069920 GCA_028570945.1 Gogo arcuatus
GTGTGTGTGTGTGTGTGTGTGTGTGTGTGTGTGTGTATGTGTGTGTGCGTGTGTGACTCCTACATGCATTTATTTTGTCTCAGAATGATGTATGAGCATAACACTCAGAGCCTCTACTCAAAAATTACTCAGACCAAGATAGCTAGCAGCTCAATCACATTTTAATATTTGTCCTTCCTTTGTTCTAAGGTAGACAGCTACTGTAAGTAACAGTTTATTTGGATAGTCCCTTGTAGACAAAGAGCAAAAACAACCATCTATAATAGTGTGAAAAAGTCTTAGGCATGTGTAAAGAAACACTGCAAAGTAAAGATGCCTTCAAAATGATGAAAATAAATGTTTTCTAGATAAAAAAAAAAGACTATATAGAGCAGTAAACAATAATAAACTAAAAAAAGTCTACATTTAGTGTGGCAACACTGCCTTTTTCAAAATAAAATGGCATCGGGTACACTTTGTGCCATTCTATTAGAATATTGGCTGAAATGTTTCACTGAGCATCTTGAAGAATCTACAGTTCGTCTGGAGACTTTGACTGTCACACTTTCTTCTGTTTTTGCAGGTAAAAATGTGGTTGATTTCATAATGTTTCTTTTTTGACATACAAAGACTCTTCTTTAAGCTTTTGCTTGAAAAATATTGGGGTGAAAATCTAAAATTATATTCATGGACTCAATTAAACAGAAGTCACACAATTTGTATAAAAAATGGGGTGGCTAAGACTTTTGCACAGTGCTATATAAACTGTCAACATCCTGTTACATGACTCATCAACTAACCTATAAACAAATTTTAAACAATACTTCAAGAGTTTATTTTTGTTGATAATCTACACACACTCCATAGACTATTGTCCATTTATTTCTCTCACTTTATTCGGATGGTCCAGTTAACTGCTCTTGATGTTCAATAGATAATGTTCGTGTAATGCCCTGGAGTACCAAGATGTAAACACCTAAGAATCCAGTACCACTATCATTTATATAAAACAGTCTCCCTGACCCTTACCAACATTTTAGAAAACTATAATTACACTACATCACACCTCATGATATGATTGCTGGTTGGTGAATATGTGATTCCTAGACTTTGTGTAATAAAATGGGTCAAAGTCTCTCCTGTGCTAGGACTTTGCCTTCCCAGACAGTCTCCCATCCCAGTACTAACCTTAAGGCACATTGGGCATCACCAATCTCCATTTCTATTGCTGTCAGCCTCTCACCTATTATATAGCTAGTGTTACAGTGGGGGGGCCAGTCTGCTGGTAACTGCAAGAGTTTGATACCTTACTCACATCTATATTGCAGCATGCCTCGCCAAGAGGTACCATTTTTATGATGGTCTTTGGTATGACCCAATCACAAGTAGAACTCTCAATCTCCCGCTCAAGAGGCAGACACACTAACTACTAGGCCAACTCATGGTAATGAAATGGTGGAAACAAATAAAAATGATTCAATAATTTATTTTTAAATCGTTCTATAAAATTATTCATTTCCTGTTTTAGTGTGTGCCAAGGAAAATAAATAGAACTTAAAAGCCTGTTTCATTGTTCCAATTATTTTAATTTTACATGAAAAATGAATGAATACAATATACACAGACCTGTATAGACTATCAATTCATCCCTTTTGTTTTCACTTTAATTGGACAGTCCCGTTTATAGCTCTTGGTGTTTAATAGATAATCTATAGATTAGCAACTTGTCCCTTTTTGTTTTCACTTTAATTGGATAATCCAGTTGATAGCTTTTAGTTTTTAGGAGATAATCTATAGACTGTTGTCCCTAGCGTTATTACGATTTCCAATTCAGTCCATGTGGACTCTATTGGTACAGATTTACATTGAGTTAAATCCTATTACTCTGCCTTTAACTGTGAAAGCAGCTGCTGTTTTTCAGTTATGTTTACTTGACATCAGAACTGTCAATTCAGAGATTTCAAAAAAGCCTGTAACTAGCAATTAGATAAATGGCAGCTCTGTATGTGATAATAGCAATTGTGGTTCTGTCTAATACTGTACAAGCATTACTAGACTGAACATTAAATGTAGAAATTCATACATTTGGGAAAGCACTTAGAAAAATGTTCAGCTTCACTAAAACTCATCATTTTTCACTATTAGAACAGACAGTGCCTTTTACAACAGCAGCAGCAACAAGAAGAAAGGAACCTTGGCACAAAGAAAGTTACATACATACTCCAGTTTTGACTCAACATGTTTATCAGTCCAAATGTGCTCGAAGCAATGATTTGCATTTGAAAGATAGAATCGTGTTCGACACATTGTATCTTTGGCTTTGTAGAAAACTCCTCTTTATATTTCAGTAAGCTGTCTTGACACACTGTCCACACTCTCATGAAATATATTCAAACAGTAGTCTAATCACAAAATGAATACATATCTGTAAAAAGGTGATCATTCCTGATATTACAATTACAAACATTTATTAAAATACTTTTTAATGATAGTACTTGTGCAAGTGTGAACCAGAGATGGGCAAGTCTGAGTCACACTGAAGTCACGTAAACATAGACATCAGACTTGATTTGCAACTCATCCTTTATGACTCCTGACTTGACTTGGACTCGTCAATAATAACTTGTGGACAATAAGTCTTTCCATGATTACCTGGACCTCGTGGAAATAGAAGGATTGTCGTGTGTAAAGAATGTGGGAAGAAAATTAAAGACACTGGATTGACTACATCAAACTTCATAAGACACGCAGACAGGTTTGTTTAGTTTACATTAGCATCAGAGCAATGTTACTGTTGTTAATGAGACAGCTATCTGTTCATGTCAGCAAATATTAATATTTACCATGGCATATTTATTCATGGCATTATTATCAAAGGCAGTTGACCTAGCTACATTCATTTTAGTAAGGTTAAGAGTTGTGCACTTAGAATCCATTTCATGATTTCTTGTGTTGGTATTAGCAGACATTTGGGGAACAAATGCTTGAGCAGTTTTGAAAGTTAGAACTGTTGCCAGGGATGTCATAAAATATTGATATATCGATTATTGATAGGCATGTTATATCTGAAAATGGATAATCATCTGGAAAATTTTCTGATTATCGATGCATGAAAAAGGCATCAATCCCAGACATATATATGTCCAAGATTTGGTCAGTGCATGATTGTTGTTTCCACACAGGCTACTTTGAGTATTTCTATAACTTCTGACCTCCTTGGATTTTCATGCACAACATTCTCTAGAGTTTACTCAGAATGGTGTGGAAAAATAAAAAAAAACATCAAGTGAGCGACAGTTCTGTGGGTGGAAATGCTTTGTTGCTGAGAGAGGTCAGAGAAAAATGGCAAGATTGGTTCAAGCCAACAGGAAGGATATGGTAACTCAACTAATCACTCCTTACAAATTTGGTGAGCAAAAAAGCATCTCAAAACACACAAAATAGCAAACCTTGAGGTGGCTAGACTACAACAGCAGAAGACCACATCGGGTTCCACTTTGTTCTTCTTCTGTCAGCCAAGAACTGGAATCTGAGGCTACAGAGGGCACAGAATCACTAAAATGGGACAGCTGAAGAAAAAAAAATCCCCTTTATCCAGTCTTCAGCTGTCAAGTTTTGGTGAGCCTGAGCCCACTGTAGCCTCAGATTTCTGTTCTTGGCTGACAGGAGTGGAACCCAATGTTCCCTTCAGACTTTCTTTGCTTTATTGCCCATGTTATTATCATTATTATTTTTTGTTTAGAAACAAAAAGTTTTAAAAGATGTCAAGACCAAATAAGGATTGTCATATTGGACCTTAATGCTCCTTTCTGTGTGTAAAAAATGTGTAGCTTCAAAACAAAGGCTTTTTTAATGTCTAAAAGTTTGCATTAATGTCGCATTTTTTATGTATTTTCAGCCTTTTCTTCTATGAAAAGAAGTGTTAGAAAAAACATTTCTAAAAATATAGTTGCAACTTGCGCACAACTGTTGATCTATTGTGTTTTTCCCCTTTACTGTCAACAATACTGTTCTTTATCATTGCTATACAGTTAAAGTTCCCTTGTAGATTCTGCTGATGTAGGACTTGACTTAAAGATTCGAGACTTGAGTTAGACTCTAGGGTCAAGATTCAATACTTGATTTTGGACTTGCATTTTATTACTTGTGAACATCTTTAGTGCCAACCCATTTAACATCTCATGCTTGAAGCATCCTTTTCCATGAGTCTGTTGTAGATTATGAAACATGAAGATTTTGGTTCACATTCATGCAACCCTGTTACCAGAACACATTCTCTCTTATGAAGCTTTTTGAATATGAAAGTCACATGTTCAACAGGAAATTGTATCATCGAATTTCCTGAAGTTCATGGAAAGAAGAAAATTAAGTTCTCTCATTCGTTTGTCTTTATTTTCTTTTTTTCTTTTTTTTTAAATATTGGCCGATGAGGCTACATTGAAAGGAGAGCCCTTACTCAAATTATAGACTGAAATACATTAATAATGAGAAAACGTAAATCAGTAAAATCATTATTGCCATCTTGCCATTAGCATGAAGGCTAGTTAAACACATTGTGTATTTGATAATTTTGTGTCAAAAATTTTGAAAATTACATTTTTAACAGTTACATTAGGGCTAACTGGGACAGCAATCATGGATTCATCCCCCCCCCAAAAACCTCTAGCAGCCTTTTTTTTTTTTAACACAGCACAGGAAGCAACACATATGATGAAAGTGTGATAAATTCAATGTGAGGTTCACATGACTGGTACTAACTGGTAGTCAGGAACCTCCATTATTTGTGAGCTACATTCATGGCAAAATAAGCAATATTTAAATACCAGTTATATTTTTGGGTCATTCAATAAAATTAAAATATAAAGTCTAAAGCAGCACTGAAATCATACTGCAAAGAGAGTCAAGCGTTGAGTCATGCATGATTCATCGCTGTCAGAGTCTCTCTCTCTCTCTCTCTCTCTCTCTCTCTCTGCTATGTGTCCATTTGTCTGTCTCTCACGCTCATTTTCTCTCCCCCCCCCACCCTCTTTTCAACTTTGTGTTGTCTCCTTCACGGATGTCCTTTGGATTGCAAGATATGTTCTGTTCTAGCAATTCTTGCTAAAAGGCAACATGGTGCTTATAAAATACTAAATCACCCCTTGGTATGAATGTGAGTGCATGGTGCCTTGTGATGTACTGGTGTCCCATCTAGGATGTATTCCTACTCATCCCCAGTGTTCCTGGGGTATGGGATAATCTTCAGATTCATCACAACCCTGTCCACTATAAAGCATTTACTGAAGATGAAATGTAGACCATAGTTTTTCCACTAAGCTCCTTGTTTCTCATCTAATCTTTTTCAAAATCTAGCAAACTTAGCTTCTGAATGGATTTACCTTTCTGACTGTGTCTATCTGTTTCCTGATGATGACTATGGACTGTGACTGTGATCTTGCTCAAAGCTCAATAAACTTCCACATTTGTATCCTGATGGCTCTCCTGAGTCCTCCATGTTACAGTGTGAACACTGCCTCTGGCTAATCCATAATCAGAGAGAGAGAGAGAGACAGAGAGAGAGAGAGGAAGTAGTATCGCTTTACTGGTGAATGCAGACTTAACTGTGGGAGGATTAAATTGGCCAAGGGGGAAAAAAAGAAAGAAGGAATGAGTTATTTACCACCACTGGGTTCCAGCAGAGGATTGACAGCTGGTGATTACTTTTTACAGCAGGCACACTAATGGTCTGTTGTCATCCGTCTTCATTGTAAAGTGGTAAGGAGAATGAGGTAGCACTGCACACAGGCAAAGAGAATTAAACAGAGTCATGAAGATGCAGAAGGAAATAGATTTTCAAACTGCTTGATATTTCATCTTAGAATCAGTCATTTTTTAAAAGTTGGCTGAGCCGAGGTAGATATACTATATGTAAAGCCAATAACCAACATACTAGGAACTTAATGCTTCTATAGCATATGCTGTTTTCACAAAAAATATACTTTTGAAATTTGGTGAAATAATATAGGATTTGACAATGGTGGCCATTTTGATGTCATGGTTTGGGTCAATTTGATCCTTAAAATGAAATGTCACTGCAAATCAATACAATGTTCTTCTAACTGATCACCTTTACCCTCTGATGAAACGGTTCTATCCTGATGGGCTCTTCCAGGATGACCCATCCCCATCCACAGGGTTTACTGAATGGTTTGATGGGTATGAAAATGATATAAGTCATATGTTAATCATATGCTATGACTTTTACACTCACCAGACCTTAACCCAATCTCCCAGTTCGGGGATTTTGGAATGGTGTGTTTCAAAAGCATCATCAAAACACCAACTGAGGGAATATCTTTTGAAATAATGGTGGTCACCACTATCTCACTCAGAATAACCTCCAAGATCCTAACCAGTCTAGCTTCAAAGCAGCACATTCCACGGCAATGGCCCTTGTGGCAGTCACAAGAAGCTTCATGCCACTTGATCAGCCATACTGTCATCAGTCCTCATTCTCCTTGACCTTTCAACAGCATTCAACACAGTTTAATCACAACACTCTTTTGCCCATCCTTATGAGTCTTGGAATTAATCACACAGCATGGCAATGGTTTACTTCCTACCTGGAGGAATGGTCAAATCAGGTGACATGGAGGAGATCCATATCTGCTCCATACAGACTCTCCATTGGTGTCCCACAAAGCTCATTGCTTGGTCCTCTTCTGTACTCCCTCTATACCAGCTCTCTTGGAATATTTAAAACCTCATATGGGTGTTCACACCACTGCTATGCTGATGGCACTCAAATGATCCTTTCCTTTCCTCCCGCAGAAACTCATGTTTCTGCACAAATCTCAGCATGTCTGGCAGACATTTCATCATGAATGGCAGCTCATGAGCACAAACTTTATTCAGATTCACAGCTGAATCTAATGGCATATTAGCCACAATAATGCTTTTTTTTCTGGCATGTGAGTCTTAAAGGAGAAATATTGTGAAAAAACAACTTTTTCAGTTCTTGTTCTTTGCAAAGGTGTGCCATTTTTTTTTCCTCATAAGCAGCAGACCCACTGGCATTATGTCTAAGTGAGCTAAGCATGGGAACTGCTCTGTTGTTAGCTACACAGAGCAGCACACACCTTGACCACCAGCCTCAGAGGACAGAAGAGCTGAGTGTATTGAATTTATTTTTAATGGTAACATTCTAGCTACAGTTGGCAAAAACCTGTTTATGTGTGGTAACCACTTTGACTGCTTTACCAACCTGGGCCAGTACAATGCAGGACTGCCAGCGACATTGTTCCTAAGAGAGAGATCAATACCAACTGTCCATGGAAAAACTGCAGATGAGAGGAATGTAAGTATTGAAAAAAATAATTATGCTATGTGTTTCTTTGGCCGTTTAGCACTAGCTAAAGGTAATAGATGCTGAGGTAATAAATGTATGCTAATTTTCTAGAAAGTTATTGGCATTATTGACTGCAGGATTGACAACAATGTTAACACTATTAGTTTGTTAGTTGAATGTCTGTTGGAAGAACTTTATCTTAAATAATGTAAGACTAAAATGAGAGAATGGGTGTTGGGCCAAGGTCACTAATAGGCGGACTGCGGTCCGGGTCCAAACCCAGATGCGGTCCTATCCGCAACCAGACAAATTAATGAATTAAATTAATTAACCGATAAATTAATGAGAATTTTTTAATTTTTATGGAGTGTTTCTATTTTAACTGACACAGCTTTTCTAGCCTTTACAGCACTGATTTAGCAGCACAGAAAACTCACAGACCAACTGTATGCATTGTAAATCATGTGTGCAGTCCTGAAGTCAAGGACTTGAGCCAGTGAGTGAGATACACACACAAAGGGGTTAGATGAGAGACAATAGTCGGAGAAAGAGTCAGAGAGAAGTAATTTCAAATGGCATACTCTAAAAAGAAAAATGTAGACAGCAAAAACAGAGCTTTTAATCAAGAATGGACAGATTCTTACATGTTCATTCTTCCCACAGGCAATTCAAAATCAGTATGTCTCATATGTTTTGAGACTTTTATTGTTGTTTATTATAAAATTGATTGACATTGTTAAAGGGAACTTGCCATACACTCTTGAATTATTTAATATTATTCCCTGAGATGCTTTTGTGAAGTTTTTTTTTTTTTTTTAATAATTAACACACACCTTTGTTCTTTTTTTCTCATGCTGTCATACCATTCTAAAATGCCATGAGATAAAAAAAAAAGAACCAAGGGTGTTTTTTTTCCCCCTCCAATAAAACAGCTTGCATCTCAGGGAATAATATAAAATAATTGAAAAAAAGGTATAATATATCTCCTTTTAATATAATTAGATTTTGATTTATCACTTCGGTACTGAACATTTCCTCTTTAAACCAGAGCTTTTTGGTTGACCATTTCCAATATTTTACAGTGGCTTTTAATAGGTGTCACAGGTGTAGGTTTCATCTTCATATTTTGGGCTACACCTTCTCAAGAATGGACAAGCCAAATAAAGTGAAAAGAAACCCTTATTATTTCATCAGTCTGCAAGGTTTAGGCTGACCAGACTGTTCCTTAGGGTCAAGAATCATTACTCACTTCACTGTCTAGCTTTATTAACATAATTCTTTTACTAAACTGATAAGTTGATTCCTAATGCAATGTGCTAATACTATACAAACTTTGCAAAGTTAAAATTTTATATCATATTTAAAACAATACACTTAGGAATATATAGATAGAGCCTTTATTTGTCATGTATACTGTGCATTACAGCACAATGAAATTCTTTCTTTTTTTCACATATTCCAGCTTCTTAGGAAGCTGGGATCAGAATGATAAAGCACCCCTGGAGCAGTTAGGGTTAAGAGTCTTGCACAAGGGCTAATAGCAGTGGCTTGTGGGTGCTGGGGCTTGAACCGCCAACCTTCTGACCAGTACCCAAGAGTCTTAATGATTGACCTGAGAAACCACTGACTGACTGACAGACGGACGGACGGACAATGTCTATTTGGGTTCCTTGGCCAAAAAAGTTTGGGAATCTTTGTATTAAAAGTATTATACTTTTGGCCTGTAGGTCATTTAAACTTGTGTCTACAGACTCTTTTTTTTATTTTTATTTAAATCACATTACCAGATGTCATCATGGGAAATGCCTCTTCCATAATGAACAAAGCGCATATATATATATATATATATAACATTCTCACTATAGGAAATTTAGAGCATAACTATTACCAATGTGATTTCTTTTTTTTTTTTTGTACTACTTTTGTGTACATGCAATGTTGGTCTGATCAATGTATTTTGTGGCAAAATAATCACCTCTGTAGAAGGCTTTCATCATGGTAATATAAACACCAACATATCTGTGTCTAATACACTCAACCAGGTGTCAAATGTCAGTAATAATTAGAGATGAGGAAAACATACATAATTAACGGTTCCATCTAATTATACAATTACCCACTTTCAGCAGGATGCCAACTAGGAAGCAATCAACAATGGAGTGTGAAGTAAATTTCAATATTGAATATTTAATGTTTTAGCAAAAACAAGTGCAAGATTCCTGTGTTTCAGTATGGGATGATGTAGGAAAACTGGGAGTAGCTGAATTCTTAAACAGTCAAAAATGATACAAAGGGGGGTTTCCAAAATGTAGTTTTTCTGTCAACAACATACTCTGACTGCTCTGCTTTTAAGGAAACATAATTAAACAATATCACATGAAAATAGTGCAGTCACTGTGCCAAAACCTCAAGAATCCAGAGATTTTTTTTTTAATTCTTGCAAGAATCTGGATCATATCTGGAGCTTTTTTTTTCTTTTTTTCTTTTTCACAATGCTGTGATTGGTGAGTACCCAACATGGATTCCATCATATATGGGTCATAATTTGAAATAACTAGGCAAAACCATTTCTGGATTCTGGAGTATTTTGCACAGTGAGTTATACTGAATATTGGTATGGCTGTGATTAGGCCATAGGTAATCACAGCCATGGTGATATTCAGAATAAGTGCACGGTTGTGAGTTCAGTATTAATTTTATACAACAGTTTTATAAACAAGAAATTAATATCAAGTAACTGACATTTTGGACAATATATGGAAAATGTTCTATTTATTTTTGCTCTGCTAGAGGAAATAGATCCTGAAGAAGCCACACTCACTTTATAACACATCAGCTAGATGGCTAGCAAACTCGCATTGATTTGTACATTCCTGTTAAAGGTGCTTTTAGTAAAATTGGCGTTCTTGTTCCTTGCCATCTTCATCTGACAAGCTTTCAAATATTTTAAGTGAAAGATTATATTCCTGAAAAGTGTCATTTGCCATGTCTGCTGATGATGTCACTAACACTACCATAGTAACGGTTTCACCCTAGGAAGTGGAATTTTTAGCTGGTGAGCACAGATGAGTGGGGTAATGCATACAGTGAAATGTCCCAGTGCAGTTATAGGAAATATAAGCACTCTTGGAATGCCACTCAACCAATCAAATTAGTGGACTGGAACTAACTGTTGTATACAGTACCAGTATACAAAAATTTGGACACACATTCATTCATCGTAATGGTACTGTAAATATATTTCATCAAAATTACTTGGAAATGCTTTATTTAGATTACTTTCTAGCCTTGCCTAGGTGTCTGCCTCTAAAGATCATGTTGTTTAAGGAGTCAGTTTAACAAAGGTAAAAACAGTCAGTCTGCCTAAAGATTTTGCTAGATAACAGGCATTTTCTCATACAATGCAATGTCTGTGTTTGAGCATGTTTTCGGGTCTCTATACTTGCTGCAGTGTAACAGACATAAGCTTAAACAACTCTGATACCAACTGCAAAATGTCCGCGATGCTTCTGCTCCATCACATCATCATCAAAAGAGAGAAGTGCATTTACACACTCTGTACAGGTGACTGTTTCAAATGTTTAAAAGACTTAATAAAAGCGCATCTGATAGACTAGACAATGTTGTTGGAGTTAAGGGAACAGCCCTCTCCTGGCTCAGGTCTTATTTAACTGATCGTT
>JAOTRR010000001.1:31120378-31133243 GCA_028570945.1 Gogo arcuatus
CAGGTACAAATATGAACAAGTGAACACAAACATGTCTTGTATGGATATTATCTGTGAGTATAAAGGAGTTTATTTTTGGGTTTTGTTAGTCTTTAAGCTCATGCTACAACACAGGGAAGCTGAACACACTGGGCAGAAAGCACTAACTATCCTCTTCTGCATGCATGACTTCACAGATGCCCAAGATCGCTGAGCATTGTAGTGATTGACAGGGCAGAGAGAGAATTCCATCCCTCCCACCCAGAGAGCATGAACAATTTTGCTTTCTTGGACTCAAGGCCATGGATGGCTGTGACATCTTCAGTTTTCTACTTGTTCTTGACCTTTTCTTAAAAACATGTAAACATGTAACATGAAATGTACTGTAATTTAGGTCACTTATGCTGACTGCAATGGCAACCATCTTTCTTAAACTGACATAAAATAAACGTTACCATTTACATTTATCATAATATGAACATGACATTTTCAGGCTTTGCTTGCTATCCAGTGAAAACTCTAATTTTATGCAAAGAGGAAGTTTAATTACTAACATCATCAGGTTGGCTCCAAGGCACTGCCAGAACATGAAGAGGACTGTGCTGTCATGGCAACAGGAGATGCCAATATTGCAGTGTGGGACTAAAAGGAAAAAGAGAAAATGCAGCATATAGTGATTCACATTTAACATATGTAACACAAATTATTATTCGAAGGAACAACAGTTGACAGTTTTATTAGCAAATGAACAGGAACACAGTATCTTTGTGGTAGCCAGAAAATATCGGATTAGTCAAAGATAACATTTCTCTTAGTGATTTTACTTCAACTATGTCATTTATCTTTCACATTATATCCTTATATTGTATGATCTATAGATTCTCCTTTTACTGTCTGTCTTACATTCGCTTGTCAAAAAAAACAGCTTCTCTCTCTCTCTCTCTCTCTCTCTCTCTCTCTCTCTCTCTCTCTGGGTATCATCTGAAGCTCAAGTACTTGAGTAGAACAGAATGATAGAAAGGCTCTGGCACTGTCTGTCCTTCACTAAAGGGGCCATGTCTCAAAAGCAATTTGGTTGCTCTGCGGAAGGTAGGCCTTTGTCTGTTGTGCTTGATATTCTGTCAATAGAGAAGCAGGGCTTCATTCACTCATCCCTCACAGGCTAGAGTTTCTCGGTGGGAGACGGACTCCCTGCTCATGACGCTAATCAGAATAGGAACTGCATCCCAGATGTGGCCCCTCTCAGGTTCTAATTGATTGGAGTAATAAGGCCTGGGCTGTTAACTGATAGCCATCATTTTAAAGTCGCATTAGGGTTACGGTAATGTAATTGCCTACAGTGGTTGATAGCAGGATGTCAGGCAGTGCATTTGATATCCCACTGAAGCACTTTGCAATGCTCTGTACTTCAGATTCATATGAAGTAATGGAAATAAATGAATGTGATAATACACATAATGTTTATCAACACTTCACTGCAGCTTTAGAAACAGGTCTAAAAGGAATGGATTGAAATTTGTTAAGTTTCAAATAACACATACAAGCCAGAAAATACCATAAAAGATCTGTATATACCAAATAGACACAGATGTATGTAAGGAATAAAACACTTGGGGGAAAATAATCAGTGATGAGGTGGCGTGATGTGACTCAATGTGAAGCAGAGTTACTGAAGTTGATTATTTTCCATTAATAGTGTATTATTCTTCTAATACAACAGTGATTTGTCAATGACTAAAATTGTAATTGATTAAAAAATCACATTGTACCTTTACCAGTT
This sequence comes from Gogo arcuatus, assembly GCA_028570945.1. NCBI lineage: Eukaryota > Metazoa > Chordata > Actinopteri > Siluriformes > Anchariidae > Gogo > Gogo arcuatus. The sequence continues at coordinate 31,122,138 of JAOTRR010000001.1, forward strand.
TTTAATTAAATTTAATATTGTGACGTCTGTGAGACAAGTTAGTTCCTGTTATCACTTATGTTATAGCAGTTATCAGATATTCCCTTACCAGCTTTCAAAGTCAATAAGATAAATAAAAAGCTTGTCATGTTACAAAGAAACCAGAAAACGTATTTGTTCTAAACACTTTCCCATGGTGAAAAACTTACTGTCCAATACAAAGTGTAGTGTTACTATCCGATCTAGGTCAGGCCATAATATACAAAGAAATAAAGGGGTAGCAAGATCATGTGTTTGTTTTATATTTTATTCTCACTCGTTTCTTTTTTTTTCAAAGTGGTTAAAGCTTCAGAAGCTGACCAGGCCTAAATAATAAACAAAATTCTCTCTAACTATACACAAAGTGAACTAACTAACTAACTTAAAAAAATAATAATAAGAAAAAATAAGACTTGTACTGGCTTTGTACTAAAAAATGGTACTGGCTTTCTACTAACAGTGTACTATTTACAAGTGGTAGTTATTTGTGTCTGTTATTTACAAGATACTGTACATACAAATGGAACAATCAAACCCAAAGGCAAAAAGCAAAAACAAGGTCAACAACAGGCAGAGGGTCATGCACAGAAGAAATCAGCACATGTAGCTGAATTTACATGGGACAAAGCACAGGCATTGATCTGCATGGAGATGTAGACTGACAAGTTCTAAAAACACATCCGGAAAAGCACGAGGTGGGAACAAGGCTTGTAAGACTTGTAATCTTCCAATGGCAAGTTTGAAGCAGGAACGTAACAAGTTGCAGTGGGATGGGCCTGAAAGAGGAAGAGACAAAAGCACCCATCCCAGCACGGACATAGACACACAAATGGCACACAGTACAGACCAAAGTACAATCGAGGACATAACAGTTGACACTGGAGACTCTTTCCATAAACGTTAAATGAGCAGATCCTTACAGAATGTTTTACCATATTACTGATTATACATTTTTCTTTGTTATATAGTAACACCTTTTAATTAGTTTGTTATAGGCTTTGATTATGTGAAGGATCTGCTATATCAGCAGTATCCAATCTTTTCCTGTAATGGCCAGTGTGGGTACAGGTTTTCATTCCAATCAAGCAGGAGCCACACCTGATTCCATCTGTTTAATCAGTTGATCTTGGCTTTCAATAGACTCAGGTGTGGCTTCTGCTTGGTTGGAATGAAAACCTGCACACACACACCTGCCCTTTCCTGATAAGATTGAACTCCCCTGCACTATACAATACAAAGTACTAGATCAAACATGTTAATGTAATCATGTGTTTTGAATTACAGCCAGAACTACTAGTTTAAAAAAAAATCAACAACTTCTGACCAATCACATTCAAGAATTCAACAACATTGTGGTATAAGATACTTAAAACGACAATTAATAAACCAGCAAATATCATGTCTCTCTTAAAGGGAGAAGCTGCTTAGATTTTGGAAATTAGAACGGATCTGCATCAAAAACAATGGATTTCACATCATATCCCTATCAGTATGTGAGACGTTTTGCTTATTTATAGCTGGCTGAGCAGTAAGACATGTAGGCTAGTTGTTCACAGAGGGATGCCATCGATTGTTCTTTTCATTCCCACCAGATACCAGGAAAACAACTAGTGGAAACCTATTGCTGTGGGCTAGTAAACACTCTTTCATTTTGAATAAGATACAACTACATTCAACACTGCTGTACTACACACCAGCCAGGCAATGCAATCTCAGAAGAAGTGTTGGTTTGCTGGGTTTCATACAAATGAATTTATAAGAAAATCTACAGCTTGGAACCTAGCATCTTGTTGTTGTATTACATCTATCCATTATTGATACTGCTTATCTGTCAGGATCGCAGGGAAAGCTGGAGCCAATCCCAGTTGACATTAGACAAGAGGTGGGGTACACCCTGGGCAGGTTGGCAATCTATCGCAGGGCTAATACAGAGACAAACAACCATTCACACTCACATTCACACCTACGGGCAATTTAAAGTAGCCAGTTGACCTAATCCGCATGTCTTTGGACTGTAGGAGGAAACCAGAGCACCCGGAGGAAACCCTTGCAGGCACGGGGAGAACATGCAAACTCCACACAGAACGGCCCCAGGCAGTCATGAGGTTCAAACCATAACCTTCTTGCTGTGAGGCGACAATGCTAACCACTGCATCACTGTCCCACCCCTGTCATATTATAATTATTACATTTTTATACAAGCTGATGTGTGTCAATTTTACTGAAATCAGAATTTCATGAAGTATTAAAATGTACAAATCACATTTCCAATTCCATTGCTTTATTTAGTCTACACTGGACAAGGCTCAGCTGAAACCATTAATTCTGAAACTGAGAGCACTCAGCGAGGAAGCTTGTGTCCATCAACAGAACCATCCTCATAGCATAATGACCAGCCTTCCTTAGATGGATGAGGATATGATTATCAAAATCAGTCTGGATCAGCCTGTTCAGCTAGCATGCTCCACTGACAGGCTTGTCACTAACTAAGTGGGGTTGGATAGTAATGTACAATCTGTGGCACCAAATGCACTCTTTTACCCATTGTTGGTTATGATAGAATTCACTATGCTACAGTGCAAGGGATTTATTTTAATTTTTGTTTAGCTTTAAGAGGACAACAAAAGTAACTGTAGGAATTGATGGGATGGGTCAGAATTTTCTTTGGGAGCAGAATTAAACCATACAATTCATACCAAGTGATATGAAACTGAAAATGTTATGTTAAAAGAAAAAAATAAGAAACAAATATTATTTTAGAGCAAATAATTACATTTAGCCTGCTTTCTTTACCATCAGTCTTGCTATTATTTTCTCCACCAACTGACCAATTTACATCCCCACAGTGGTGACTAGTAAATGTATTAGTAAACTAGTCTATGGAGCCCATGTCAACAATAGCAACACTATCAATCTGACCAAGGTCTTCTAAGCCTTACATTCTTAATACACAATACACAGTAGTTACTTTTTTTTTCTTCTTTTCTTTTTTTACATTCACATAAACAGTATATTTTGATTTCTTGGCCACAGTAAAAAGCACCCCAAGGCAATAAAGATTTAATTATGCCTTTGACCAGAAATGACTCTGCTGTCTACAGGAGCACTGACAGTCGTTCCATCCCCTCTAAAAACAGATTTGGGAGCTAATAATTTCCCCACAGCAAATATACAGATCGACTATGTTCCTGCAAGCAATCCCCACAGCCTGCAATGCCACAAACATCATCTTTGTTATTCTAATTAGCTGTGCCTTGACTAAAATATCTATGTAAATGTATCTGGCCAATTTAAAAAAAATGCTTTAGACCTTCCAATGAAAGCCCTTTATTAAGTGGATTTCTGTCTCTGCCTCTCTTCCTCTCTCTCTCATCCTCATTTCTGTTCAAACAAGGCAATGAAGGGCCTTCCATGCCAGGAGTCTTAATGATGTCCTTTCAGAGGAAATTCTTCAGGGGAGTTTGGAGACAGATAAGAATACAAAGATCACTGTTTATTCTGAGTGCACCATACAATCAGTACAAAACCTATACCAGGCTCTCCTTATATTAATATATTTATTATTAATATAGACATGTATCGTAAATGCTAATCACAAAGCTAAACTTTATTTTTCTTTTTTTGTTTTTCACTATTCAACATAAACCCAGAGACTTGAACTGTCATGCTAAGAAAAAGTCATTAGAAGTTGCCAAATTATGTCATAGGCTAATTTTGGTGATCAGTGATTGGTTGTTGGGAACAATGATGATCAGAGATTGGTTGATGGGAACAATCATCATCAGTGATCAAGTATTGAGAACAATGGTGACCAATGAATGGTTGTTGGGAACAATGGTGATCAGAGATGAGTCATTGGGAAAATGTTTATCAGTGAATGGTTGTTGGGGAAAATGGTGATCAGTAACTAGTCTTTGGGAAGAATAGAGATCAATGATAGGTCATTGGAAACAATGGTGATCAATGATAGGTTGTTGGGGAAAATGGTGACCAGTGATTGGTCATTGGGAATAATGATGACCAGTGATTGATTGTTGGGGACAATGGTGATCAGTAACTAGTCTTTGGGAACAATAGAGATCAATGATTGGTCATTGGGAACAATTGTGATCAGTGATTGGTCTTTGGGAAAAATGATTAAGATTGATTGGTCATTGGCAACAATGAATCAGTGATTGGTTGTTGGGAACATAGGCTTGTGTAAGCACAATTCAGTCAGGCTTTATACACTGATGGTTAGTCAACCAAACATCCTCTCTCAACTTGTATAACCAGCAGCTGTGATGTGAGCTGGAGAGCCATGTTGAGTGCAGGACAGTCACCAACATCTGCTCAAAAAGTCACATGGTTTGTCACGAGGCTCTTTTTAAAAAAAAAATAAAGTCTCTAAAGTGTGTTAAATGTGGCTATGATGACAACAGGGCACATAGACCATGGAAAGCACCTCTAAACCTATATAGCACAACTCTAATTATGAATAACTTTAACTTACTTTTACTTGGTCACCAACTCAAAATCCAGCACACACTAAATAAGCAGCAATCTCTTAAGATCTCTTAACGTTTTAAAAGACAGAGAACATCAGTCACATTAGGGCACATCAGTCAAGCGCAGTTTGACTGAAACGCTTGTCTGAGATGGGAATATTCCTGAACTGTCTTGTTTAGTCTAAATGGTATTGATTGAATTACGACCTAGAGCACTGACCAGAGAAGCTTAACAAACTCTGTTCTGCTCTGTAGTTTTCTACTAATCCCATTAAAAGATTTGTGCAGTTTTCCGTATTGAATAACTCAGAATGTAGCCAAATAGAGTCCTCTAAATTAGCTGAGACTTACACAACACCAAGACCTTTGTGCCATGTTTCTTAATGGGCTTTTAAATCCCCTTCTAACTTCTTTTCCTCATTTGCATTTTTACTTTTATATCCACATCTTCAGTGGTGAACTTATTGCAAGGCGAATGGATGATTTTTCCCCATCTTTTTCTTGGAGAGTTTGAGTAGGACGGGAGTACAGAGGTAGTAAACCTTATATAATGTTATTTATGGATCAGAATTAGAAATTGATTTAAACCAGAGAGCTATGCCATGTCAACATTCATTGATTGCAGAATAAGCTTCTGTTCTGTGCTTTGTCACTATGTGTACAGTAAATTAATACAATATGTAGTACAAATTCAGAGTAGCTTAACAAAGTATCCTGCATGTTCATGAAGATGCTTTCTGCACACTGGGTTTAAAAGGAGCATTAACGCAACACCATTTACAGCACTGAATTAAGCTTTTATATTCTTTTTAGTGCTCCAATGTCTTGCATTTAAACACGTCTAGAGACTTTGCTGCCATTAAGTTTTTATCGAGGTTGCAAAGACAATAGGCTTTATAAAACCATGATCAGCCCTCAGGAATTAAAAGACTCACTCATTTTTGTTTGTTGAGCATTTTAGCTGTGAAAATGACCATCTCTATATAGCTTCTACTGGCAAAAAATAACACAGCACCTCTTGCTTTGGGTGACCTCCAGTTCCCTAGAGGCCAGTGACGCAAATGGTGATGCCATGGGGAGTGACAACAGGAATTAAGGCTCTTTAATGTGAATTTTAACAATGGATGCAGAACAAGACAGAGTTGGGTTTGCGCTCATGTAAGCATTGGCCAGCGTATTAATTACTTGGTTATTTTTCAAGACACGTGCCACCAGTTTTCCTGCTCACTCTGTGCTCAATTTGAAAATACACATTAAATAAAGTTAGATCATCAGTGTAGCCTGTTTGGACACAGAAACGTAAGTTGGTTCCAGCATAGCCTTCTGGTTTCATTCAATATTCTCAAGCTTTCATTCTATATTCACAAATTTCACTTTATATTCACTTTAAACTATATTATATCGTTTTCATTTTATATTCTCAAGTTTCATTCTGTATTCTCATGTTTCAGTGAATATTCTCATGCTTTCATTAGCCCAATCTGCCTCATGGTTTGAAATGGTGTGTCTTCTGAGATAATTTTTCTGCTCACCACAATTGTAAAGAGTGTTCAAGTTACTCTAACCTTCCTGTGAGTTTGAAACAGTCTGGCCATTCTCATCAACAAGGCATTTTCAACTGCAGCACTGCCGCTCACTGGATTTTTTTTTCCCCACACCATTCTGTGTAAAACTCTAGAGTTTGTTGCATATGAAAATTTGAGCAGATCAGTAGTTTCTGAAATGCTTAAACTAGCCTGTCTGGCACCATCAATTTTGCCACAGTCAAAGTTACTGACATAACGTTTCTCCCCATTCTGATATCCACATCAACTGAAACTCTTGACGTGTATCTGTGTGATTTTATACATTGTGCTGCTACCACATGATTGAATGAATGGATACATGTATGGATCAGCAGGTGTATAGTTATATATGGGACAAGTGGAACCAAACCATGCCACCAGAATGTTTGTGCTGTGTGATGTTTCATCAAGATTTTACAGACTGCAAAATAGAGACTACAGTCTATGTAGCTGATGCTAAAAAGTTTTGGAAGGTGGCACAGCAGGTGCCTCATTAGCTTGCTGTTGTCATTAAAGGTCTAAAGGTTAACCAGGTACAAGACAGGAAGGGTGCTTTCTGGCATATGCTAGGCTTATAAAGCAGCTGGTCATGCTTCCTTCGGGACTAAACTTTTGACTTAAGACATGTGGCCTCAACTGTTTTGGCAGGAATAGTAATTTTAGGTCTCTCCCTCTCTCTCTCTCTCTCTCTCTCACTCACTCCTCCTCCTTGCTCTTTCAGTTTGGGGAAGCCTGTGATTACTCAATTTGCCAAGTGTACTCTTCTCTCGCCTGTAATTAATCTAGTAACATGGTACTTTTGCCAAAAGGACCATTTAGATATGAACTCCCTCGGGTTTACCTGTGGCCTCCTAAAATAGTGACCTAAAGCTCAGTTTTTATATCGGTAATTCATGTCTTTCGTGACAGTCTTCAGCTTTGCTGAGCATGGGAGTTTAAATGAGACTGAGCATGTCTCTGCTTTATAAAGTAGCAATCTTTTTTAACAACAAGATGGAGGTGACAAAAATCTGTTTTGCTATCTAGCACTTCACCCAGAATCATCCAAGAACTTTTCCTTTAGCAAGTTTCAATATAGTCAGCATACATTACATGAAATATTTAACCCTTGTGTGGTGGTCAGGTCTGTGGGACCCATTTTCAGTGTTTAGTAAAAGAAAAATGATACAATTACTTATTTGTTCATCCTCAGACTCATTGCCCTTGGCTCATTATCTGTGAAGAACATACAAAAGAGCACATTTTCAATATGTCCACACTGCAAACCCCTACACGTTTATATTACATATGTGGTGTTCGGGTCCACTGGACCCAAGGGCAACAAAATTGTGGACTCTGTCCTCTTCCTACCTGGACATTCTGTTTGTGTGTGTGTGTGTGTGTGTGTGTGTGTATGTATCTGTGTGTGAGTTTCATCTTTCTGCTCCTGCTATTCCTGCACAAGATTGCAACATTGTTACTTTTGAAGCACAGAGAACCTGTGTGTTCCTACTTTCCTACATACTTTACCCTGTCTCTTGCATGAACCATTCTATATTTTCTCACACTCTATCCCAGCTGCAAATTGATGGCAGGACACAACAAATAAATAGCTTTGCCCGTGTGGCTCCTTATCACAACAGATCGAGATGGCGAAAAGATTTTCTACTCAGAGAACCTTAGAAATTATTTTCTGAAGAGAGAGAAGCTTTGGAAGATGGTGATGTGGAAGGGTTTTCAGAATATGAGGATCACATTTCTGTCAGTTCAGAGTCTGACAGTGAGCTTGAAGAAGAGGATCAGATAGAACATAATCCAGCCTCAGGACCAGCCCATCAGCAGCCAGCAAGTGGAGAAATATGGATGTCACAAAATGGTGAAATTGAATGGTCTTTTTGCCCAAGGAATGAGCCACCCTGCATGGCTGTCAATGTGATAAGGATGCAACCAGGGCTGACACGGATGGCGGTTACTCGTTCAGGACATCAAGTCTTCTTTTGAACTTTTCTTCCCGGATGCCATCCAGAAAATCATTCTGGATTGCACTGATTTGGAGGGAAGGCATGTTTTTGGAGAGAAGTGGAAGGAGATGGACCAAACCAATTTAACTGAATACTTTGGGGTTCTTATCTTTGCTGGAGTTTTCAGATCCAAAGGAGAATCCACAGAATCCCTGTGGGCTGCAGAAACTGGCAGAGAACTTTTCCGTGCAACAATGTATCTGGAAAACTTCCACATTATTTCCAGGATTATCCACTTTGATAAACAAGATGATGGACCAGCTCGGTGGCAGAGAGACAAGCTAGCTGCCATCAGGACAGTGTGGGACAAGTGGGTGCACCGCCTTCCCCTGTTTTACAACCCTGGGCCTAAGGTCACTGTTGATGAGCAGCTTATGCCCTTTAAGGGCTGCTGCCCCTTCAGGCAGTATATACTGTCTAAACCCACAAAATATGGAATCAAGATCTGGGCTGCCTGTGATGCTGCTTCATCATATGCATGGAACCTGCAAGTATATACAGGGAAGCCAGATGGAGGAGCCCCTGAGAAGAACCAAGCATCAAGTGCAAGAAATACATATGCAATACACACACTAAAACTCTGCCCCTCATGTATTGTATAGGCTGGAATGATTGGGCTGTGTGTTCAATAGAGCTGGTGTTTTGTGTAGACATACAGTAGATACTGTATCGGTAGCTAATGTTGTGTAGACTGACATGAATGTGTTCAATTTCAAAGTTCAAAGAAATAAACATCAATAGTGATGGAAAAACCTTGTTTCATTTATTTGTTTAAGCTAAACGTTTTTTTTTAATTACATTTTATCACAAAAAACCAATACCACTTTTGTTGATAAATGTGATCTAACAGAGGTAAATGGCAAATATTAACCATATATGCTGTCTATATTGTTTTTAATTGAGATAAAATAAATATCTGTTAAGTATTTTTACATGGATGTATTGATTGAAAATCCCAGTAACGCAGTGGGTCCACCAGACCCATGAACATTGGCTGAGTAACAAAAATATGAACACCACACAAGGGTTAAACAAATATAATAAACATAATTCATAATATAATAATGCATTGCCTTACAAGAAATGCAGTGTCACATGAGTGGGGATAGACGGATGTAATCGCAGGAAGAGTTTATTAAAAGCAAGCTGGTAAGCAATACTGAAACATGAGGCAAAGGGCATAAACAGGAAAAGGCAGGGGACAGGCGATAGGGAAACAGTACAAACTAGGCAAGGCAAAAAAAAAAAAAAACGTGGTCAGGAAAACAGAAACAAAGTCAAAACCAGAGTAGCAATATAATACACAAATGGCTTGGTATAGACAGGTACATGAGCATGAGCGCGGCGTGAACGTGAGCTGCAGTCCGAGGCGTGCCGCTGCGCGCTCCGAGTGCAAAAGCGCGGACATGACATGCAGTACATGCCCAAACTCCATCTCAGTATTTTGATACTGATAAATTTGAACTTTAGAGGGGGTTTTTTTGTTGTTGATACTTTAGACTTCAAAACTGCTAATGAAGAATTATGAGCTGCTGAGATCACATGGTGGTGATTTCTTAATAAGGTGTGGACACAAATTAATAGACTGAGATCTCTTTTGTGGCCACAAACTACAGTACCTAACTTCTGACAACTATTTTATTTTAAAATGAGTGAGACAGAGAAATCAATTGAATTAGACTACTATGGTCACAGGAACATAAGCACAGAGATCACTGATAATGTTACAGTTGATTTCAATCTTGGAATGACACATAAAGACATACTGGAGTCACTGAGGTTACAATACCAATAACCCATGTTACCTTAAGTGAATTTCCAAAATTAATAGGAGCTTTACACCCTTTCTCACCAAATAATTAGTACCAGCCATGTATTTAGTATGAAGTTCCCAGAACTTTCCCATAACATAATATTATGTTGAGGGCTCACGTTACACCACTTAATGTGGCCACAATTTTGGTATCTTGTAAGTAAAATATAACATTTAGTTTATGATGTTAAATTATTAACTTGCGGCCTCAATATATTAATTTGTGACCACACAATATTAAAATGTAACCACCATGTCACCTTTCTTCATCATTAGTTTTTTTTTCTCATCATTTTTTCATCATTTAAATTTTATAAAAAGTCCTGTAATAATAATAATAATAATAATAATAATAATAATAATAATAATAATAATAATATGTGTGTGTGTTTATGTGTGTGTGTGTGTGCGCGCGCGCATTGGCGTGTATATAAGACATAAACAAGAAGCCAGAAAACCAGTGCACACTGAAGGGCAGAAGGATCTGATCCATGTTGCCTGTTTCTGAAAGGCAATCAGCGGGTTAAGCATCTGCCAAAAGATGATACATGGGCCTGGCTCAGCACATTGCTCATGCTGTCACCCTCTGATGTATGCAAAGGCCAGATGCAACACTGCAGTCCAGATCAACTCGACAATAACTCCCTCCCCTCTCTTACCACCCACTCCAACTCGATTGAAGACTGAATCAGGTACTCCTTTATCACCTCCCATGGTTTATCCCTCAACCACGTGTTCACAAAGAGACATCAGAGCTCCTGCCCACTTTGCAGTGAAGATGTGAGTGAAATTCTGAACTCGGATCACTTGGATAAGATGAGCAACTGCCCTCCGCTCTGCTGGGGTGTATGAAATGAAGATATTGATGGTAATCTGAATTATTCATATCCTGCTGTGAATCATTAGAGGCTTACACTGATACAGGGCACGTCTTATTGGAAAGAATGTGGGCTGGGAAGATATGGCACAAAGATTTTTTATTATGAACTCAAATCACCCCCTGTGCTGTGAATGAGCCAGCCCAAAATAGATTTAGGGGACTGCTGATTTTTTTTTTTTTTTTTTAATAAACTCAAAATAGCTATCAAATCGCTAAAGAACTAGAACTCCAAATCAGAAAAAAGTTGGGACGGTATGGAATATACAAATAAAAAAAAAGGAAAACAGTAATTTCTAAATTTACTTTGACTTGTATTTCATTGCAGACAGTATGAACCCAAGAT
>JAOTRR010000001.1:31215384-31228543 GCA_028570945.1 Gogo arcuatus
GTTATGGCTTAATTTTGTACTAATTTTGGTTAAAGAACAGGGAATAAGCCAAATTGAGGTCTAATTTTGACTAGAACTTGATTTATTCAAGCCAAATTATTTCGTACCGGTAGGAAACAACATATTCCTGCAAGTAATATTAACCAGACTTAGGTTAGGCCACTGCAGACTCCGTGGAAATCTTTATTTAGTACGAAACCACAAAGATGGCCTTTGTGAACAATGTAGAGTCCCTGAAACAGTGCTGCATGTTTTTATTAAATGCAAGAGAAAGAAGTGATGGTGGTGTAATCACCTACTCGCTATCTACTCTCCTAAGTCCAAATGACAATCAAACCAATATCATTAAGTTCATCTTTGAATACTTAACAACCATGGGCCTGAGTGACCGGATTTGACCACACCACACAGATTCGTCAGTTTTACTACCCTGCAGTAGGTGGCAGTAATACGCCGAATGGTGTTCAAAGTGCCAATCATCCCAAAAAAGAAGACGAAGCCGCTGCCGTTTTAGGCCAGTAGCATTGTGCTGACACTTTTCTGGTTCATCTTAGCGACTGTTAGGCTAACCAACATTTGTTTTACTTCAGGGGAGGGCCCCATTGGCTGTCGGATGAGCTTTTTGGCAGTTGGCAACTACTGAACTGTGAATGAACAGGAAATGGCAGAAGGAAGTGACGGATCAGAAAGTGAATTTGGAGAGATGGAAGTAGGTGGCAGGAATTATGAATGGCATACAGTTGGGAGGAATAATCGTAAAAAGAAACGGAAGGACAAATCAGATGATAGTGATTGCGATAGAGGACCAACTATAGAAGACAGAAGCACAGAGGACTACAAGGTATTTATCAGACTTTTGCAAGAGGGAACCACCTTTCACCACTGGAACCCAATACTATTGACAAAATCTATAAATAAGGAAATTGGGGAGGTAAGGAGCGCTAAGATTTTGAGAAATGGATCATTGCTGATTATATGCAAGGATGGGGGACAACTAGGGAAAGCAATCTGATTGAACCAAAGAAATGACAAGAAAGTAGAATGCCCTCTGGCTAACAACAGGAAATTAATCAGAGGAGTAATCACAGGGATCCCGGTGAATGTACCGGTTGAAGTTGTGAAAGGAAATATAACAAAAGCAAACATAAGTGAGGCTAAGAGGCTAAAAACAAGAAGGAATGGAACTACATGTGATAGTCTTTCGGTTCTGCTTACCTTTGAAGCAGATAGGTTCCCAGAAAAAAAATTTTCATTGGATATAAGTGCTATGATGTAAAACTGTACGTTCCTCCACCACTTAGATGTCTCAAATGTTAGAGATTTGGACATGTGGCGGCGGTGTGTAAGGGAAAACAAAGGTGGAGTAAATGCAGTGGAGAGCATGAGTATGGTAAATGTGCAGAGGGCACAAAACTGAAGTGCTGTAATTGCAGAGGGGAACACAGCTCAGCGTACCGTGGATGTGAGGTCAGTAAGAAAGCAGCTGAGGTACAACGAGACAAGGTCACTCAGGGAATTAGCTATGCAGAAGCGATAAATGTGTCGGGGGATATGACAATATCAAGACAAACCGACACTAAGAACCAAGACTCAGGCCAGTGTGAAGGATGCGTTAAGCTGAAAGAGGAAACATTGATAGTTTAGAAGAAAAACCTAACATAATTTGTATATAAGACACATGGTTAAAGCTCAATGTTGGATTTTATTACTCAAGGATAAACCACAGTCAGAAGGAATAGAGAACCGGCACAGGAGAAGGAGTAGCTACTTTTATACAAAGCCGCATGAGCTAATAGATTAGCCATGCCAGCACACACAATGAGTCAATTTTAATGAAAGTGTGGACAAAATAGGGGCAATTTATACATAATTAACTTTTATAATCCATGCAGAAAGCTAAATTGGGACATGCTCAAGGAAGTTGGGGGTCCACTACAGGACAGTGTGATATGGTATGGTGACTTTAATTTGTATAGTTCGCTATGGGGGAGCAACAGAACAGATGCGAATGGTTCAGTAGTCGAGGAATATATTGAAGAACACTGTCTGGTATGTATTAATAATGGGGAAGGTACACAATACAATATCACACACAACGCAGAATCAATTCTGGATCTGACATTTGTATGAAGTGATATAGCATGAATAAGCACTTGGAAAGTATTCAAACATTCTACAGTAGGTAGTGATCACTACCCAGTAGTGACTACAGTTGGGATAAAAGTCTGCTATAATAAGGGAATGAAAATCCCTAGCTGGAAATTGGGAAGTGCGAACTGGGAAACTTTCCAAGAAATGAGTGTGAAAAGATGTGCAAAATTTCAAGAAAAAACATCAAATAGATGTAAACGCGTTTAATGATGAGCTGGTTAGTGAAATAATTCAGTCTGCTGAAGAATCAATCCCTAAGTATACAGGAGCCAGATGTACCAAAACTGTCCCATGGTGGAACATGAAATGCACCAAAGCCATTAAAGCCAGAAATAAAGAGTTCAGATGACAAAAAAAAAAAAAAAAAGTTTCATTATCAGGATGCTCTGATTCAGTATAAAAGGGCCCAAGCAATAGTAAGATGAACAAAAAGGACACAAAAACGTACATTTTGGAGAATGTACTGTAGTAGTATTGGAAGAGAAACACATCTGTCAGAAGTATGGGGCATGATCAGAAGAAGGGGGGGATTAAGAGGAATTACGAGCTGCCAGTGCTGAAAAATGGGGGTAAACCGGCTGTCAGTAATCTAGAAAAAGCTGAACTACTTGCACAGACATTTAAGAAAGTCCACAGCTCAAATAATTTAACAAAGTAAGCCAGACAGTTCAGAGACAGAACCTTAATAATGTACCACAAAATAGTAGAGAAAACGGAGATATTAGAGGAATAACTGGACTTGCCTTTCAATAAATTTGAGCTGAGAAGAGCAGTTGCTAATACTCACCAGACCACTCCTGGGAGAGATAGAATATGCTACAAAATGCTAGCACATATAACTGAGGACATGCTAGACATAGTACTTAAACTGTTTAATAGGATTTGGGATACTGGCCAACTCCCTTTAGAGTGGAAACAGCTAACAATAGTGCCCGTGCTAAAACCTGGGAAAGACCCATCAGACCCCTCTAGTTACAGACCCGTTGGTTTAACTTCTCACCTCTGCAAAACCATGGAATGAATGTCACAGAGAGATTAATACATTTCACAGAAAGTAAAGCCCTCTTCTCTCCATACCAAAGTGGGTTCTGTAGAGGCCGGAGTACAATGGATTCAGTACTGTGTTTGGAATCAGACATCAGGAAGACTCAGGTCAATAAAGAAGTGGTGATAGCTGTCTTCTTTGATGTCAAGAAAGCGTATGACATGCTCTGGAAAGAAGGACTACTTATTAAACTAAAGTTACTGGGCATCGGCGGTAGAGCTTATAACTCAGTCCTGAACCTCCTATTCGACAGGAAAATCAAAGTAAGAGTAGGCAGTGTATATTCTAGGATGTATACGGTAGAGAATGGAACCCCGCAAGGCAGTGTATGTAGCCCATTATTATTCAATATAATGATTAATGATGACATTTTCTCCCAAGTTGAACCAAATATAGGGAAATCTTTACATGCGGATGACAGGGCTCTGTGGATAAGCGGTCCTAATGTGCAATATGTCAACAATAAAATGCAAGCTGCAGTAGACAAAGTGGAAATATGGGCAAACAAATGGGGATTCAAGTTATCAATAGCCAAAACACAAGTAGTCTGTTTCTCAAGGTGGCATAAAATCTACTTTAAAAAAAAAAAAAAAAACTGTAATCACGCACTGCCATTTTTCATTTTTAGCCACAATATGGGTGCACTCCGTTTTTGTATTGTATTGTTAAATGCTAGTTGAACCGGATTCATTCATGGAGTGGTTGACTTAGACAGAAAATAAGTAAAAGAAGATATTGTGTTTTGATAACTGATGCTACTATCAGTTATCACTGGCAAGGAAACAGGAACACAGAACAAACAGGAAGTAGAAATTATGAAAACATGGCATTTAATTACCCTAGAAAACAGACAAGATCACTGTTGAGCTAGTTCATCAGTGAAGCAAACAAAAGGAAATTGTTCATGACAAAAGTTTATGGATTAAATAGCTAGTAAATGTTGGTTACTTTTTACATTATTTTCAATATCATAAACAATATACACTTTTGAAAAGAGAAACAATTGGGAATCAATGATCACTAGCAATGATCTTTGTTAAAATCTCTGTTAAATCCTAGGAAAAGCTTGAAATGGTGAAAGATGTTTGTGTGTTGATATATAATTTGGAAATATTTCATTTCGAGAGTAATTTTCTGATGAAATAATATTAGATTTTTTCAACTAATGGTTCAGGTTTTTTTTTTTTTTTTTTTTGCACTATATGGTGGTCACACCCAGTACAGCAAGTTACATTACAGGCATTTAGCAGATGCTATTATCCAGAGATAAGACACCTACAACAGAACAACAGGACCCAGCATACCCACAGCAGTGGGCAGCCCGGGGAGCAGTTGGGGGTTAGGTGCCTTGCTCAAGGGAACTTCAGCCTTCCTGCGGGTCCAGAGAATTGAACCAGGAATCTTTAGGCCATGTTCCTCCCCTACAAGTTGTTTTAGTACATTAAGTACCTACGATATCATGTACTGAATATAGTGTCCACAATATTCTTCTGAACCCATTACAGTTTATGACAATGTTTATTAAGAACACCTGTACACTAATTACCCAATCATCATGTGGAAGCAGTGCAGTGCATAAAATCATGAAGATTACAGGTCATAAGCTTCAATTAATGTTCATTAACAGGGAAAAATTAAAATCAGTGTGATCTCAGTGACTTTGATGGTGGCATTGTTGGTGCCAGCCAAGTTGGTTTAGTATTTCAGAAACTGCTGATCTCCTGGAATTTCCACACACAACTAAAGTTGAATTCTGTGAAAACCAACAATCCAATACATACAAACAATACATCAAACCATGAGGTAGATGCGGTATAACATCAGAAGACCATGTCGGGTTTCACTCCTTTCACACATTAACAGGAATCTGAGGCTACAGTGGGTACAGGCTCACCTAAACTGGACAGTTGAAGTTTGGAAAAAGACCAGGCTATGTTTCAGTGAACAATTTTATGTATTGCACTACTGTAACGTGCTTGGCTGGTTGGATAACTGCCTGAATGCGCTGGTGTACAGGTCTTCCTTTTAAAAACTGTAATGGGAGTCCTCATGTCTCCTCCAATGAAATCTCGCCCACTGTACTGCAAAACAAGTGTGCAATAAATCTCATATTCTGGTGCTTCTTAAGAAGGCGTTTGATTATAGAAAGAACAACAATCTGGGAATCATTATAACTAATTTTCCCAGTGCTTATTATCTGTTTAAGTGTAAACATTAAAAACATCCAGGACAATCACTCAACCCAGTGTGCAAATTAATAGTGATTTTAATGAAAAACTATTATAGCTGATAATTACACCTTTGTTATGAGACCTAATACATGTTAATGTATACACCTTACAAGGTTTTAGTATACATTAGTATGCATACTTAATATTCAGCATGTTCCCACTGATATAAAGAGAAATTCTGCCATAAGACCATATAACAACCCATCTTGACAAAGTATCTAGAGTAATTCGTTTGATAACACATAGAGACATATAGAGACGTATAGAGACGTACATAACTTATCTAGGTCGCCCTACACACAAACACACAGAGAAGCCCCTTTAAAAGAGAGATCCTGTAATATTGCTACTAAGACCCCTCATTATGCCAGCTTTGGTTGTTTACATTTAACCAAACAAAGAGGGCATAAAGCCTCCCCAGTGTGTGTTTTTAGATAGCATGCCAGCATGACATGTAACCCAGCGAAGTATTGGCATCAAGGGTGACATATAGTATACTACGCAGCAGAAATACGATTACCCCTAGCATACCAGGGTTGCTTTCAGAACAATAACGGTGGGTGAACTGAGTATAGAGGTGCTTTTGCTAGCCATGCACATTTATACCACTCTTCAAATGCAAGCAAAGTTGCTGTCCATCCCATCATATGCAACATGTTGATGCGTACAATGGTGGGCTTGTGCAAACACCATGTTTGTGTGATTAGAAATATGTTGGAGTAGAAATTGAAGAGATGTGGGAAGCGATTTGAGGCAGAAAGGTGCATGGACCTTAAACGCTGTGGGCAGAGATGTTTGAATTCACTCTTGTCCCAGAAAGAAGAATGTCAATGTCAAAAATGTCACGCCCCTGTCACTGATGATTCCGGCTCTGTGACTACCAATGGTTCTGGCTCAGAGGCAGAACAACGACGACCCTACATTCTGTATTTGGACATTTTGTACAGAACAGCAAGCTGGAGAGAGAGAGAGAGAGAGAGAGAGAGAGAGAGAGCATGAGCTGTAACTATATTGCTTGTTACTGAAGACAAAATTAAATAACTAAAGTCATACCACATTTTGGAAGTAGACATCTTTTCCTCCATCTTGCGTAGATGTGGGGTGGACGTTTAAAACATGCCTAATGTACATATTTGTGTATGTAGCTATATACCAATTGGAGTTCATCTTTGGCTGTTACATGGCTAATTGGTTGATTATATTAGTACTAAAATGAAAACAAACAAAATGAATGGGGAAAGGAAAAAAAACACACACACACACACACACAAAAAAAACCCCTCTCTTAGAGCAGGGGAAGCCATGGCCTAAAGGTTAGAGAAGCAGCTTTGGGACCAAAAGATTTCTGGTTCACTTCCCTAGACCAGCAGGAATGGCTAAAGTGCCCTTGAGAAACCCACCTAACCCCAGACTGCCCACTGCTGTGGGCATGTGAGGGGCCTGTTATATGTCACTCTGGATAAGAGTGTCTGCTAAATGCTTGTAATGTAGGTCACAACAGGGTGCATTCAAAAATCTGGTGCACAATAGCTAGATAGCAAAAATTCTGATGATAGTAGACTACTAAAAGACAGAATAACAACCTACACAAGTAAAATATTAAACAAAATTCCACATGTAGTTCTTGCTGCTTAACATTAAGAATGCTCACAATAGTTAACCTATCCTGTGGAATTTTTCCATGAGATCTCACTGTTGAACATTCACCAGCCCTTCCAAAAGTTAGGATACAAGGAAGACATAGCAAGAGAACAATTTTATTATTCTAAGCAACTTTTTATTGTTTATGCATTTTTTTTTTACTTTAACTGTGGACTTGAAGATTTTGTGCAGAAATATCCTTTGTTTGTGATTTATTTTAACTTCACAAATGGTTATTATAAGATATATGATTGGTTAATCAGGATCATGCATTTTTCCTCTTTCTGTTTGAAAACTACTAGCTAACTAACTACACTCTGAGTGTCAGATATGCAGGTGACAGACAGATGTAGAAGCAGAACAGTGTTTATTAAAAGCACACTGGTAAACAGATCCAAATTGTGAAGCAAAAGGCAGTATCAAAAACAGGCAAATGTCAAGTGAGGCACAGAGTATCAGAGGCAATGTCAAAAGGCAAAGTCCAAACAAAGTCTAAACACAATCAAAACCAGAATCAGCAGCACAATGACAAAAGGCCTAATAAAGTCAGACACAAGGAAGTAAACATATGCTTCACAATGAATTGTGAGTTGAAGTCCTTAAATAGTGAACTGTGGTGATTGTGAACAAGTGCAAATGATTAGATCTCAGGAGACTGTGAGCGGTGAGGTGCAGGGTGGGTGTTGTAGTCTGTGGCGGCCATATTTGAAAGCCGCTGTGAATTTTGGGAAGTGGAGTTTTGAGTGCAAGCAGGTGCAGACATGACACGGAGCCTTGAGATATCAAGCTGGAAGCTGATGAAGTAGTGGAGGTTTACTGCTGGAGGAAAAAAAAGAAGAGTAGATCTGGTTTCATAATATGACATTTTTCTCCTATTACTATCATGAATTTGATCATTTTTCAGTAGATCTGTCATAAAGGTACTGTATTTTATTTCCTACACTTAATCATATTTGGTTGATGGTAGATTATGCCATAATCAATTAAATGGAAATTTCTGAATACCACTTCAGCTTGTACTACTGTCTGGCATCCACCCAAAATGCATGAGCAAATTACTTATCAAATTAATTGGGCACATCACACAGTGATTTTGTTTAGCATATTTCCTCATATTTATTCATTCCACATTTATTTATCTTGCCTCATTGAAAATAATTACTATTCCACTGATCACAAATATTTTTTCCTCATCTTTGAATCTAAGGTATAATGCCTTCTTCAACTAGGGCAATCAAAATCTCTAACGCATTCTCAGATGCGGTTTTATGTACGTAGATATTTGGAAAATATAATGAAGAAACAAATGAAGAAACAAACAAATGAATGAATGAAGGAATAAATAAATAAATAAATTACTCCCTCAGTTTGCAGATTGGTAATTGAAGTCACAGAAATAATGCATTAGGGCTGAGTAGAGATTTTACTTAAGAAAGAGCTGATTATCATCTGCAAAGACATTAAACAGTATTTTTATATATTTAACTAGCTTTTTATTAATTTATTTTTAAATTTGGCCCTCCTAAAGGACAGACTTTTCTTGAATGTTGGGTGATGAGCCTGGCAAGAACATACTATGGCATAAACCAGATAATAGCTGTTGATATCAAAATACAGGATGCTTTCTTTCAGTATTTAATACAAATCTCATAATTTTTCATAATTTATAGGACTTTTTATATATCACATGCTAAGAGTCACTATTGATGCTACATACACATACTGACATTTATTTATTTTTATTTAAAGTTGACTATTTAAACTTGACTTCTTTTTTTAAAGTTGACACTTTTTAATATCAATTTCACTCTTTTAAATGACATTTTTTAATTTAAAGTTGACTTCCTTTTTTAAAGTTGACTCTGGTTAATGTTGAGTGTCTTTTCTGTTGACTTTATTTCAAGACTTCTATTAACTCTATATTATTTGAAGTTGACTCCTTTTTAAATTGACTATTTAAACTTGGCTTCTTTTTTAAGTTGATTCTTTTTATTTAAAGTTGACTTCCTTTGTTTTACATTTTTTAAGTTGACTTCTGCTATTAAAAGTTGACACTTTTTTTAATTTAAATTTCACTTAAAAAAAAACATTTGACATTTTTTATTTAAAGTTGACTTCCTTTTTGTAAGCTATCTTCTTTTTTTAATTTAAAGTTGACTTCCTTTGTTTTAAGTTGACTTTTTAAGTTGACTCCTGTTATTTAAAGTTTACACTTTTTTAATATCAATTTCACTTTTTTTAAATTTGACATTTTTTAATTTAAAGTGGACTTCCTTTTTTAAAGTTGAGTCTTTATTTAGTGTGTTTCTTTTTTGTTGACTCTATTTCATGACTTCTTTTAACTCTATAAATTTGACTGCTCTTTTAAAGTTGACTGTTTTGATTTAAAGTTGATTCTTTTAAATTGTCTATTTGAAGTTGCTTTTTTTTTAAGTTGACTGTTTTTGATTTAAAGTTGACGTTTTTAAGGTGACTCTTTTTACTGGTGCTTTATCCAAAAGTACACTGTATTCTGTGCTGCTCTTTATCAGTATTGAACAAACACTGAAGTTGCAATTCTGTTGTTCGTGGCCATCTAATTTACTTTAATGCACATATTCATCCAAGATGTTCTCCCTTCCTTTGAGGACACTTTAAATTAACTAAAGACAAATGTTGTCCCTGCCACTCAAATTATGTTAATTTTTTGTGAACATGCTTTATGTTACAAGAGCAAAGGTGGGCAAATCAATATCTATTTTCATTTGTTCATTAATCCATTAATCCATTTCTCATTCATTTGTTCATTCATTTTCTATAAGTACTTCATCCTGATCAGGGTTATAATGGATCTCAGGAGCATTGGATGCGAGGTAGGAATACACTGTGAATGGACCTCGATCATGGATCAAAATGGCAAGAGAAAAAGTGAAAGAGTGTTAATTGTTGGTGCTTCAGCCACAAAGACTGCTCAATTGGCTGTTTCAGTAGGAGCATTGATTAAAATGACATTGATTAAAATGGGTTGTAAATTGTGGCTGTGATGGTTTACTGTTGTATGTACAGGGAAAAAAAAAAAAGAGGAACCGTCCTTCAGGTGACTGGGAATGTCAATGCAGACTGCCAGCAAGAGCGGTCTGCTGATATCTACATTGAGAAGTACATTATAGCAGGGTGGCATTACATAAACTCGGAGTGATGTGTTCAACCGCCATCATCAAAACACTGAACTGAGGGCATATCTTTTGGAGGAACGGTGTTCATCTGTCCAGTACAGTTCCAGAGACTTGTAAAATCACAACTTTGTTTTTGTTCTGCCAAACACTAATACAGAATCATCATCATCATCACCACAATTGTTGTAATTGCCATCCTGTACTGTCGAATGTTGGAGACACTTGTAGAGGGTCTTAGACTCCACCATGCAGTACATTTTAATCTCCTGTCTATTCTTCGGTTTGCTTTCAGGAATTAGGATTGTTCTCTTCATTTCAAACCAGAGGTTGTTGGTATGGCTCAAATGTGAAAACTGGGATAGCCTGTGAAAAACATTGAGCTCGTGTTTCTGTGAGGATTGTGTGTGGGTGTCTTGAGAAATAGACAAAGAGGGAATGCATGTGTCTTAAAATCGGAAAGGGAATTGTGTAACAGCTTTAGCAAAAAAAATTCACTTTGTAAGTAATAAATATACAGAATAGACCTCATTTATCAATGTTTTGCGTGTGTGTGTGTGTGTGTGTGTGTGTGTGGTGTTAAAATGTTTTTTGTAGGCCAAACCATATGTAACACTCTCATGGTTCTAGGAAATGAGGTTTCGGGGAACAGGCTTGCGATAACT
Source organism: Gogo arcuatus (assembly GCA_028570945.1). Taxonomy (NCBI): domain Eukaryota; kingdom Metazoa; phylum Chordata; class Actinopteri; order Siluriformes; family Anchariidae; genus Gogo; species Gogo arcuatus. The sequence goes on from JAOTRR010000001.1 coordinate 31,226,270, forward strand.
CAGGTGGGTTTATTTTGCACTCTCAGTTTTCCGTGGAACTTCTTTCTATTTGCAGGACTCACACTGACACACACACACACGCATGCACACACACACACAGGCTGACACACAGCTCTGTGCTGGTTCTTTCTCTCTGGTCACTGGATTCTCTCTGCAAACAAGCACAAAGGACACACATATATCAACTGCCGGCAATCCGACACAAGTGAGACTCATCGCGTGCTACCTGTCCGTGCAACCGATAAGGTCCCGGCTGCAGCCAGGAGAACAAGGCGAGGCATGTGTAGCCCCACCCCTAACCCTAACCTTAACCTTAACCTATGGGGCACGGCTACTCGTGTAGTTTTTCCCTACAGGGAAAAAAAATGTGCTAAAGAAGCACATTTTTCTTAAATTTCCCTCAATATTGACTAGCATGTTTTGCACACGAGAAGTGGCATGAGCTGAGTGAAGACAATATTTTCCCCCTTTATAGGAACCTATACACATGAGCCTTGTTTACATCAGCAGCCATGATTGATGGCCCACACTCTCCAATTCCACATACCCAATAAATAGTGTTCATGTGTCAGACCAGGGCAGAGGGCAATCAAACAAATAGACACCTTGATTGGACCTGTCAAGTGCATACATCACACAGGACAATGAGGTCATGCATGGGGGCAGAAGGGTATGTCAGGAGCTGCGCTCAGTGCAGCACATATTCCAATGCGAGCCATGCAGTTTTAATCTTCTTGATAAAACTCGTGCTTGTGTACGACTAGATCGCTTACAAGTCCTTTAAAGTTTGATGCTGCAGTTGTCAGGTCCAATTTAATGTTTGAGCGTAAATTGTGCACAACAACAAAACATGAAGGTGAGCAAGACTGGTGGGGGGAACTATGATTACTTATTGATGATGCTAAAGAAAGATGGAGGATATCACTTCTCTGGCTATCTAAAGCATCACGGGACCATTCAACGACTCAAGTAACGGATGACATCCGGAAATGGATATGCCGCCAAGAACATGATAAACGAGCTGAGCTGGATATATTTAGCTTCAGAGAAAAATGTCAAGACTTGTTTTGAGGTTGATAGGATTTATATTTTTTTGTGGAAAATTCCTGGAATGGCAAGCTTTTAACTCGATACAAATGCATAATGCATAAAATCATGCAGACACAGGTCAAGAGCTTCAGTTAATTTTCACATCAAACATCAGTGACACAGTCACTCTGTGACTTTAATCATGGCGTGGATGTTAGTGCCAGATGGGCTGGTTTGAATATTTCAGAAAGTGCTGCTCTACTGAAATTTTCACACACAACAGTCTCTAGAGTTTACACAGAATGGTGTGAATAAAAAAGGAAAAAAAAGGTCTAGGGTTAAGAAACACATTGTAGATCAGAGAGATTGGAGGAGAATGACCAGATTGGTTTGAGCTGACAGGAAGTCTATAGTAACTCAAATAAGCACTGTACAACCATGGTGAGCAGATAATCATCTTAAAATTTGTCAGTTGTAATAAATGTAGAGGAGGCATGTCATTGGAAAAAAAAATAATTGCAGTTTTCTCCTTTTTTCCCCCACTTTTGGAGACTTAAAAATGCTACAACTTTACTTAAGATATACATGCAAAAAAAAGAAAATAGAAACATGTTTCAAGGAAGCCTGTCATTTTCAAAAAAATGTTCATAGTAGAAAATGTCAAAATTTGACAATGTGAAAGCTTTTCCCAGGCCACCACACATTTACTATAAACTAAATTAGATAGACTTTTTCTTCCTGTGGCACAGGATTGAATTAAATTAAAATTAATTGAATTGGAATGCATTCTCCTATACTTCATTAATAATACTGGATTATCATCTAGAATATCACGATCTATCATATTCAGATTTTTTTTTTCCAATATAAAACTGAATCTACGTGCTTTCATGTGCATTAGTTTGGACACATGGTGAATGTCACTGAGGGCTGTAGTTTAAGCTTGTAGTGACGGTGAGAATCAGACACCCAACAGACGCCACTGGCAAAAACAGCACTCTGAATTTAAATAAAACAATAATTCGTATGCCCTGCATGCTGCTTCTCACATGAACCAGTCTCCCTTTTATCTCTCAATCCCCTGCCTTTTCAATTCCTTCTGCATCTATTTCTGTAGCTCTCCGTCTCTCTGCCCACATCGTGAATAGCTCTTTTGTTAAAGGTCACTGTCATTTAGACAGAAATGAACGACACCTAATTATAACCCTCTATTAAAGAAAATAGACCTGCTGGCTTTTCTCTAGT
>JAOTRR010000001.1:31294359-31306613 GCA_028570945.1 Gogo arcuatus
TTTTTTTGTTTACCACATAATTCCATATATGTTCCATATGTTATTTCATAGTTTTCATGTCTTCAGTATTGTTCTACAATGTAAAAAATAGTCAAAATATAGAAAAAACCTATGAATGAGTAGGAGTGTCCAAACATTTGACTGGTACTGTATCACTCATTCCCTTAAATCAGTACAATGTGTGCAGTACAGTGACATTTTCCTAATTATATTAGATTAGATTTTATTGATATATTTTACATAAATTAAATAACTGGTTGGCTTAGAACAAATGACTTCGCTATCCACTAGTGTGCTTTTATGGCTGTCTTGTCTCTAGCTTGGCAACAAATTTGGTGAGTCTGGTATTTAATTAATAGGCTATTTAATCAATAAAAATATATTATAATGGTCTGTGTGTAGTCATGTCAGCCATCTACTGAGTCTACTAGTATGCATGTACTAGTCACAACTGTGTTATTTATTTTTATTTGTTATGGCTAAAATAATGATTTTTTTCTTTTTAGAAGTTGGGTGAAGTAAACCAAAAAAGTGCTAACCTGTTGAGGGGAGACTGTGATGTTAGAAATGGGGCAGGATATCCCTTTCCCATTTTATTTCTCCACACATGGTTGCACAGACACGTCCATTTATTGACACAAAAATAGCAAGTGCGTGAGAAGAAGAATAAAATTGTCTTATATCCAACTAAATTCGCAATAGTCTAGTGTTATACCCTTAGGGAATACTTGAGTCTGCATGGATACGGAGCCTTAAGATAATCCATTAAATACTTAAGGACACTTAGTACAAAATGGAACCAATTTGCATAAGCTTTCTGCAATTTCAGAAAGAGAGATTTTCTATATCAGAAGGGTACATCAGAGGCAACAAACAAACAAGAATGTTTATTTTCACTTTAAAACCTTTATTAGAACCTAACAAGTCTATAACTATATAGAGAGCCTTATAGATTGGCCCTAACATGCATGTCGCAGTTGTGCAGCAGGTAATGTTGCTGCCTCCTAGCTCCAGGCTTCAACCTTGAGCTTGGGCTATTGTCTGTGTGAATTTCTGAGTATGTTTTCCCCATGTAGGTTTCCTCTGGGTTGTCTGTTTTTTTCCCACCTCCCAAAAATATGTTAGTGGTGGATTGGTGTCTCTAAATTGTCCTGATTGAATATATTAGTACATGATGCATTGCAATGGACTGGCAGTAACATCCAGGGTGTATCCCTGCCTCATACCCAGATTTCCCATGATCCACTGCACCTGTTACCAGGATAAAGTGGTTCCTGAAGATGAATGACTGACCTAATCATTGACTTTACGCAGCAGGATATGATAATGACAATACAAAGACATTTCAGATCCTTACAACAATTCTGTCCCCGGGAGAACCCCAGGTAAGGCCTATAAGTCTTTAACTCTTTTGGGAAAATCAGTATGACTTGTGGGTTTAAAAATGAGTCATTAAAGAAATCACAAACAAGCAAGATCTAAACAAGCATCAACAACAAAATAATGTCACCACTACTTACCATCTTATCTGTTTTTGTGTGTGATTCTTTTTTTCCTTCTCCTCGTTAAAAATAGGCAGCTGCTTAGCATATCAAAGGCAGAAACCCGAGAGAGGGAACACGACAAGCACAACTTCCCTGTGTTCACCAAACTAATGCTGTCACTTCATGCTAAACACTGGGTGTCTAAACTAAAGTTCATGTACTTTTCATCACAAGGAGTGTACATTATTGAAATTTGAAAATGTGTCCTGTTACACAGCTAGCATGGATGGGAAGAGATACAATTTTGATATTTTACTTCATTTGTTCAAGGAAAAAACTTGCTGTTTTTGCTACTGTACACTGCACGCCTCAGCAACTTCTCTCACAGGAGCAGTTGGAAGAGAAGGCTGCCTTCATGAGTTTTAAAAAAGTATGAGTATTAAAAAAGTGAGCCTTGCAATAACTTGCAAGACAGCTGTTCTCTGCTTTTCAATTTTATGGAGGTATTAAATGGGTGTGCGTATGTTCTGTTTGCTTCTGGGCGTGCATGCGTGTGGGTGTGTGTGTTACATGGTTGACACAGGATGTCTGTTGGGGTTGTATCTAATGCGAAGGATACCACCTTCTACAAAAAAATAATATTAATAATAATGATCATGCATGTGATGTGACAGAGCACCTGTGTATTTATATAAGCTGATAACCTACTATCAACAGCATAAATGACTCATTGTGGCAGAGTTAACTTTTGGGCCAGAAGGGGGCACCATTTTAGCTTTTATTCCCCTCTATATTCAAACTTAACCCGAGCCAAAATAGAATGCCACACTAAACCGATCTTCTTACATAGTCTGTTTATTCATTTATTTATTTATTTATTTGCCATTTCGTTCCTATCCTGTTTAGTCTTTCAGTCCAAACGTGTGATAATTCTCTCTCTCTCTCTCTCTCTCTCTCTCTCTCTCTCTCTCTCTCTCTCTCTCATGTATACCGACCACCTGCAGTTTGCCAGTTTCACTCACATTCATCAAAAGGGCTTCATGTGGACACATCTCTGGATTTGGAGCTCACATACAAGACGTCGATAAAAGGCAATAAAGATTTAGGACTACACAACCCGCAAACCCACATCACTATATATCCTTTAAAAAAAAAAAAAAGAAAAAAAAAACACTTAGCCGGAGCGTCAACTGCGCATCCAAAATTACGCATCGCATTTCTTTCTTTCTTTACCACATGTAATGTTTTGAGAGAACAGGCTATACTTTGCTTTGGCGTGCTGTTTAGCTAAACCTGAGTTCTATAGCCTAATCTTCGCTATCTCCCTACAACCCACCCCCACCCCCACCCCACACACACACCTTCCTCCTCCTCCACATCTCTCCATCTCTGCATTCCCTCTCTCCTCTCCGTTCCCTCCCTCCTCTCCACTCCTCTCCTTCACCGTGCGCAAACGCACCGCGCTGTGGAATACTCGCTCTCTGACGCGCGCTGGCGTCCTTATTCCACCAAAGTCTGCGCGAAGAAGAATAAGTCGTTTCAAATCGAGTTTCGCTGTCTTTCAAAGCGTCAAGCCTTCTTTCTCTCTCTCTCTCTCTCTCTCTCTCTCTCTTTCTCTCTCTCTCTCTCTCTCTCTCTCTCTTTCTCTTTCTCTTTCTTTGCTGAAGTACGCCGGGACTAAAACTGAATTATTCATCCTCCGCATCTGCCTTCGCTGAATATGGGAGCGCGCTGCCTCTCGCCCCGCTTTTGCGCAATCTCATCGGAGCGCATCGTTTTGAGGAGCGCGAGTTGAGGCGTTTGTCTCAAAATCGTGATTTCTTTCAAGTCTCTGGAACTGTTCGAGGGAGGTGGTGGTGGTGGTGGTGGTAACTGAAAGGGAGATCCGATCATCAGCGTCCCTTCTCCTTTGGCCTCTCCTTGCGTATGAACCGAAGAATGCCGGCGCGATTTTCCCAGAGATGCGCCTTCAATGCAGAGACGCACCTTTCTTCAGTTCTCCGCTGGCTTTTCGGGTGAATTTGTCCTCCTGAGCTTTTGCTATGTCCCTCCAGTGCTTGGCTGTCTCGGGGATTAATGGCAGAATGTGCGTTCAAGACAAGTGGTGGCTGACTGGAAGAGACGCGAAGGCTGAAATTGGAGCCTGAATGGACAGATTCCCCAGGTCCCGTCTAAAGTGCGGTGTCTTCTGGAGAGAAGGCGATATTTCGGACGCTGCAGGTGAGGTTTTTTTGTTTTTTTTGTTTTTTTTTGTTTTTCCAGCACCGATTATTCTATCACTTGCGCATAGTGCTTAAGAATCAATCGAGAATTGGCAAGCATATTACTAGCATATAAAATTTGCTTAGCTGTTCTGGTACACCCTGCATGATAATGATGCCCTCAATACGTGTGGAAATGTTTTTTTTTTTTTGTCTTTTTAATTGGATTTTTTATTCATGTATTTATTTTATCTGTGGATATATATTCAGTTGCTATTCTTATTCTTCTCATTATTATATTACTATACTTTTTTAAAATCTAGCTGAGGTCTATATATCACAGTCGATTTCTTAGACAGCAAGCAAAGACAAATTTTGTTAACTTGTGTGCGCAGAAGAGGAGTCAGGTTCGAAACAGTGTTTCCATCCAATCTTTTCATATTGCTGTGTAACAAAATGTGCAGACCAAACCTGTTTTGATTTTCTGTTTGTTCTCCCCCTCCCCTAAGGTTGCTAAATGGTTTTCTGGGGGATTTTTAAAAGGCAAAAATGCTGCTGCTTGTTCTGTTGGCCTTTTCTGTTTCGAGTGCATTTTCTGACTCGGATACCGAACTCACAGCTGAGACCTGCAGTGCCTGCTCTTGCATGTCCATTGAGAACGTCCTCTATGTGAACTGTGAGAAAATAACTGTGTACAGGCCAACACAGCTGCTCCCTCCACAATCCAGCCTCTACCATCTGAATTTCCAGAAAAACCTTTTGTACATTCTTTACCCCAACACTTTTCTGAATTTCACGCACGCAGTCTCTCTCCAGCTGGGGAACAACAAGCTGCAGAACATCGAGGGAGGGGCCTTCATGGGACTCAGTGCATTAAAACAGTTGCACTTAAATAACAATGAATTAAAAGAGCTCCGGGCTGACACTTTCCGGGGGATCGAAAACTTGGAATACCTCCAGGCCGACTACAATTTAATCAAGTATGTTGAGAAGGGAGCCTTCAACAAATTACATAAGCTAAAGGTGGTAATTCTAAATGACAATCTTATACAGAGCCTGCCTGAGAACATATTCCGCTTTGCCTCCCTCACACACTTGGATATACGAGGAAACAGGATACAGAAACTCCCATATCTTGGAGTTTTGGAGCATATCGGAAGGATAGTGGAATTGCAATTGGATGACAACCCATGGAATTGCACCTGTGATTTGTTACCACTGAAAGCTTGGTTGGAGAATATGCCCTATAGCATTTTCATTGGAGAGGCTATATGTGAGACTCCCAGTGACCTGTATGGCCGACTTTTGAAAGAGACAAATAAACAAGAACTATGCCCTCTGGGAGTTGGCAGTGACTTTGATGTGAGGATGCCCCCTTCCCAGCCAGATGCTGAACACACCATATCTAACATTGTACCATCCACGATAGCACCCTCAGTTACCAAAGCACCAAAAACTACAAATCCCTCCAAAATCTATGGGAATGGTATTGTTGCTGGTATTCCAGTGGGTAAAAATGGCCAAATTGTGTCCTATCAAACCCGAGTCCCTCCCCTCTCCTGTCCTCAACCCTGCATTTGCAAAGCTCATCCATCTGATTTTGGCATTAGTGTGAGTTGTCAGGAAAGAAATATCCAGAGCCTAGCTGATCTTACACCTAAACCTCCAAATTCCAAGAAATTGCACCTCAGTGGTAACTACATTAGAAATATCAGCCCCACTGACTTCCAAGGGTTTGAAGGATTGGATCTCTTACACCTGGGCAGTAATCAAATATCCACTGTTCAAAAAGGTGTGTTTGGAAATCTGACCAACCTCCGTAGACTATACCTTAATGGAAATCAGCTTGAGCAGCTTCACCCGGAAATGTTCCTCGGCCTCAGTAACCTCCAGTATTTGTATTTGGAATACAATGCCATAAAGGAGGTGTTAGCAGGGACATTTGACTCCATGCCAAATTTGCAGCTCTTGTATCTAAACAACAACGTGCTCCGAAGCCTCCCTGCTTATATTTTTGCTGGTGTGCCTCTTGCTCGATTGAATCTAAAGAATAATCATTTCATGACTTTGCCTGTGAGTGGCGTGCTGGACCAGCTCAAATCCCTCACTCAGATAGATCTGGAAGGCAACCCCTGGGAATGCTCATGTGATTTAGTGGCTTTAAAACTCTGGTTGGAGAAGCTGAATGAGGGGGTGGCTGCCAAGGAGGTCAGATGTGCATCCCCAGTGCAGTTTGCAAACACTGAGCTGCGGGAGCTGAAAAACGAGATCCTGTGCCCTAAGCTTATAGCCAGGCCTCCTTTTATCATGACTAGTGCAACCCCCCTGGCCACATCAATGTCACCTGCTGGAGTTGGCAAGGCACCTCCTGGCGGTCCGGTGCCTCTGTCAATCATGATTTTGAGCATCCTGGTGGTCTTAATCCTCACAGTGTTCGTTGCTTTCTGCCTGCTTGTCTTCGTGCTCAGACGAAACAAAAAGCCTGCTGGGAGGCAGGAGGGGCTTGGCAACCAGGAGTGCGGCTCCATGCAGCTCCAACTGAGGAGGCACAACCACAAATGCAACAAGAACGATGACCTGGGAGGAGAGACCTTTATCCCCCAGACCATTGAGCACATGAGTAAAGCCCACACTTGTGGAATCAGAGACTCGGATGCCAGCTTCAAGTTTGCCGACTCCCAGAGACCGAAAATGTTCTTACGCAACAGTGCAGACAATGACAAGGACTCTCTAACGCTGGACCCCAGGAAACGATTAAGTACCATTGATGAGCTGGATGAGTTTCTACCTGGAAGAGAGTCCAGCCTGTTCCTCCACAGCTACTTGGACAACAAAAAGGATTTCAACAGTATAGGGGTGAGTGGTTTTGAGATCCGTTACCCCGAGAAACCACATGACAAAAAAACAAAAAAGTCATTGATAGGGGGTAACCACAGTAAGATAGTTGTTGAGCAGCGCAAAAGTGAATATTATGAACTAAAAGCAAAACTCCAAGGGACCCCTGACTATCTTCAAGTACTAGAGGAACAGACAGCCCTCAGTAAATTTTAGGCCTCTCATCTTCATGTGCCCCTTACTTACAAAAAAAGTGCCTTATGGAAAAAAAATATATTCATGACCAATGGAATACTGGACACAGATTTCATTTCTTTAAAATATAACTTAGAATTGGTGTTTGTGTAACTTCAAATATTCTTATTTTTTCAAAGTGATGATGCCATTATAAAGTATAAAAAATCACATTAGTCTTTGAGAGGTTATAGAGTATCTTATAAACGAGTGTAGTTTGCTGCTATTGAAATGGGTTCCATCAGATTACTGCTTTTGTTTTAATTACCAGATGCTTTTTAAACATTTTATTTTTAAACAAATTGTTGGGTCGTAAAAGAGTATAATGAGTGTAATGCATATTGACCCTTGTTCGTTGTTTTTGGTTGAAAGTATTTTTAGGGTGCTTTGGATGACTAAATGAAATGGAGTCGAAGATTGGCAAGCTGGGCGCGGGCATGAACGTTTCGGAATCCCCCAGAGTACCGTCGTTCGGATTTTAATTTGACACTTTTCGGGGCCTTGAAAGTGGTGGATTCAGTTGTAACTGAAAGCACTGACAGTTCCAACATCTTTAACAATCTGGATTATTCCGTCTGTTGTTTCTGTAAGGAGCCATTTAAAATTTGTTCTAACGAAATGTGATTCCTCTTGAAGTTTTTGGGTACGGCACATGACAGGACATTCATAAACCCAAGAAAATATCTCCATAGCTGCTTGCCATGTAAGCGTATCTGATTTATTTTGTAAGTCGACATTATTTGTATTTGTGAGGCAGTTTTTAAATGACAAAGAACAATCCCATCAATACATAAATGGATTCAAGAAAAAAAAAAAAAAGAAAAGAAAATCAAAAAGGACAAAAACACTGAAGACCACTGTCACCTGTCAATTGGTAGATTACTTCATATTTAATTTATTTTTCTATGCAGGACTATTTAAAGGTTATTGGTATTATTTAAGATTACAAGGGACTTTTTTGAATGCTACAAGTGATTTGAGCAATGCTCTGAATAACTAACTCAAACATTTCTGTTCTGATATGTGTCCCATTTATGTATTTTACTGCTAACCTGAGCATAGGCACTAGCGTCAGTGATAGTGATGTAACTTTCACTATTACATTGCAAGAGGTAATGCCTCACAGTCTATCAAGTCCAACAATCTTATAGCCCATGAATATTTTGTCAAATAATTTTTTTTAACAATATGCAACCAAAATAAGTGTGCATTAATGTGATATGATTCTGAAGTTTATGAATGTGTTATGGGATTCAGAATGGAATTAAGGAGAAGGCGTGTAGATCATTATTGTTTCTTTTATTTATTTCTCTTTTTTTAATGAGGACTGTGCATTTTCACATTATCTTTGAAATTCAGTGTGTTTTTGCTAAGATCTACTGATTTGGTCAGAATCGTATCACACTCCATGTGCAATATTATTATGCTCAATCATATTAGCTTGACAATTTTTCTTTGTCCGCTCGAGTCAATATTATGGAGAGGCCAGTTTTACGTTCAGAAAAGAAAGAAATATATATATTATTCAGTCCTTATTTAAGATATTGTTAAGTTAATGATTGTTTGAAATAGAATGTACCTTGAACAATAAAATAAATACAATTTTATATATGAGAAATTGACATAATTTTCTGTGTTGGTATAATTTTCAATGTTCATTTGTTAATTTTTTTATTACCACTTCTCCAATAAATGGATTTTCAGAAAAAAAAAATATTACCGTAACACCATATTTAAGCTTGCATTTAAGCTCCGGGGTTTTTTGTTTTGTTTTTTGTTTTCCTCTTGCATGTTTAACACTTTTATGAAATTACAACCGGAATATGATATAGCTACATGTTTCATATGCTTCATGAATTGTTTATGCATTTTTTGTTCACAATATATTTTCTTGTTTCAAGATACACATTTGAAAAAGTGCATCCGCACACTCTGTCTTGGTGAATGTAACTAATTTGATAATTTGAGTAATCTCATATTGTGATCAAGGGCTTTGCCCAGAAAATGGCCACAATCAGGCATCCTAAATTAGATTTTGTTTCTGGTGAAACTCAGAATGTAAGCCAGTACTCCAGATTTATGATGTGCTGTTGCATTGCTGTTCAATGTGTTGCCATTATGTTGTGTTTTTCTGTATTAAGCTTGCATACATATTCTTCTAATACATTCTGCTGTTCCTCGTCATTCTGCTTTTAGCGAGTGATTTGGATGCATTCATAAAATCAGAACTGCATTTAAGTGTGATCATGTATGAAGATTGGCCATACAGTGCCCACACAATGTTAATTGTATAATGTCCTCAATTAACTATTATTACTGATTTAAGCTTCGAATGGCCAGAATGTTAGCTTGTGAATGGGTGCATTTATTATTAGGAATTTAAATTGATGTAAATTGATGTTGCCATAGCTCAAATTTCAGTTCACATTGTTTCACCATTGCACCACTTGAGCTTAAACTCTGCCATAGCCTAGTTTGAAAATAAAATCTCATGTCTTTTGATTTACAAACTACTAAAAAACAACTTTATCAGTTGCACCAAGTAACATAGTTTAAACATAGCCTTAATTAAAACTTAAAACTGAAGCCTACTGATAACTAGTTGAAACATTCACTGTAAACGAAAATACAAAGTCAAAAGCACAAACAGTATAAATACATTTTGTTTGCATTTTATTTTATTTTGTGGGGACATGAATGTAGTATTTCCTACTTATGTCAAGTCACACTCAATGTGTGTTTTAGGACTGACTTTATAAGCTGACTTTGGATTGAAGTTATCTTCATTTGGTGCAAAAAGCTGCACAAGATCTTCTTATGGAATCTATTATAGAACTTGAAGATCTCCATTTGCTCTCCATTTGTTGTGTTTTGTCATTTACAAGTGACATTTTAGTTATTTATTTCTGATTTGTTGTCTTTTTTTGCTTGTTGTATTATCACTTTCTTTTATTTTTAGTCATGTTTGTTCAATTAGGGCTTTTTGTGTTCTGGATCATACAACATATCATCATCTGAAGCATCTTAGTTCCACAAAGTATAACTCCACATACCTTGATGTTCTGTTGTACAGCAATAGGCCTAAAGCTCTTGTTAAACTTTGAAAGAACACTTTTCTTTGTGCATAATTTACTTTCACATTCATTCTGCACTAATTAATGCCCTTTTTTGAGCATGCATGCATATTCTTGAATAAGCAATTAGTGCCAGCTCGTGTCTCCTTAACAACTGTGCTATTGATGCTTTTTTTTTTTTTTTTTTTTTTTAATCGCACCATGCCAGGATTAAGTCGGACAAAGGAAGGTTGTCTGTCCAAAACTAGCCTGGGGTTCAGTTTATGGTGATTCACATTGACCTGCAGTTCTTTCCAGCATGAATATCACTGTGATGAGTGATGTCACTAAAGAAAATATTCAGCCATTTTACTTGGTGAAACTGGATGTTAAACATTCAATAACATTTTTTTTTACAAGTTAGAAATGTGCATGCTGTTGGCTCCCTCACATACACACATGCACACATACACATTCTCACACAGTCTTACCAGCGCCAGCAAAGGTCTCCGATACCCAGCGCTACTCACCGTATCAAATGTCAGTTGATTCATGTGTTCACGTGAATGGCGATGTCCTGTTTGCAACCCCATCCCTAGCCTCTAGTTCCTACTCAGCTCGCTGTAATTGTGGACTTCTATGTCTGTGTTTATTTTTATTGGGAGAGAGAGATGGGTTGAGGAAAGCTGAGGCGGTGCGGATAGGTTGTATGCCTGAGGTCTATGGGATAGAGGTAGCGCTTATTTAAGTCCAAGTGCCGTCCAAGTGCAACAAATAAGTGCTAGCTCTGTCCATTTACATTTTTATTTATTTATTTATTTGTGTTTGTTTGTTTGTTTGTTTGTCTGTCACTAGGATATTTATTTATTTGTTTTTGTATGTATGTATGTTTGTTTGTCACAGTGATGTTTGTTTGTTTATTTATTGTTTGCTTGTTTTTTGTTTTTGTTTTTTGTTTGTTTATTTATTTTAAATTCACCACAAATTTAAAAAGAGAGAGAGAGAGAGAAAGAGAGAGAGAGAGAGACCCTGCTGTTCAGCTGGCATTTCTGCACGTGCTCTGAATTGCTAAAGATCACAGCCTTGGTTGACAGGTTTACTTCCTTGGCAGTGGCATCAGTGACAATTTGAAAAAGCTTTGCATTCTCCATTCAGGATGTGACAGAGACATGACAGGAACAGAACAAAGATACGCTACATGAGTGCGTGTCTCAGCATGGAGAGAAATGGGATAAATCACCTTCTTGATCACAGTTGTTTGCGTCTTACTGGCACACACCGAAGTGCACATTGAGTGTATTGATGTGAATTAGATCCGGAGTGGTATGAAAAACATTACAGCATTATAACTGTACAACCTTACACTGGAAAAAAAAAAAGATATTAGCAATGCACAAATATATCAAATAATTCTCATTATTAGATGATTATAAAGTGTATATAAGATTATGCAGTCTGTTTATACATATTTGTACTAATTTCAAGGAAATTGCCTCATTCTGTTTGGAAATTTGGATAAATTGAATTTGGAACATGAATTCATTCAGAAATCATTGAAAGAAAGAAAGAACATAAGGATTGCAGTTGTTGCACATATGAACACACAAAAATGTGATTTTTGTCTTATTTCAAGAATTTATTTATAAGAAAAAAAGAACATTGATAACACTTTTTCATGAAGCTCCTATTCATAAATAATTATAATAGTGCTTATAATAATTCTTTGTATGTTAGTAAAGATTCTTGTTAAGATTCATTTTTCTAAACATTAATAACGCCTCAAAGTTTAACTCATTCCTAATATAACTTCTAATCATGCTCTAATACAATGTCATGTGCTGTACTGTAAGGACATGCATATTATTTATAATTATAAACAATAATATTACAAACATCTTAAATGTCATCACTGAGTGATTCAGGTAAAGTGAATATGTTCAGTTATTTCTCATAAGAGATGTTGTTAGACACTTTTATACTGTAGTTTATTTTTGTAATTCAATACACAAACACTTAATTCCAGATCAATTATGAAAATACATTCTGACACATTATTGCAGTTTGACAGTTTTATATCAAAATAATAAATGTAAATTACAAAAATATGTTTATTTTCCACCTTAAAACATCCAACATGACAAGGACAGACATGATATACTTAACCTTGAAGGAACAGGAAGCTATTTCCAGTAGCAAATATACAGTATATACAGTACCAGTCAAAAGTTTGGACACACTGCCTAATTCAATTATTTTTCTTTATTTTTTATTAATTAAAAGACACTTCATGTCTTAAAGTAATGATGGACTGAAGGCAAGAAATTCCACTAATTAACTTTTGACAAGGCTCACCTGCTAATTGAATACAGTACCAGTCAAAAGTTTGTACACCCCCACTCATTCATAGGTTTTTCTGTATTTTGACTATTTTCTACATTGTAGAACAA
>JAOTRR010000001.1:31520966-31531013 GCA_028570945.1 Gogo arcuatus
TATATATTTATTTTTTTATTTTTTTAAACTAACATGGCACTTGGATATTATGAATATACCTTTACTTTTGCCCAGCTCACTCTACTATTCTGTTAGTAAAATGCTATACTATAAGATAGAGGAGAAATCTTTTCGCTGGAAAAAAACAAATGTGGCTATTACCATGTGGCGGTTGAACAACTATTTTAATAAGAAAACCCAGATCTCTATGCATGTTTAAGTTCCTGCCTTGTAACTTTTCTCTACTGTGGCCTTTACATTGTTTGGTAGCAACATTATTAGTCTGATGAAGAATGATGGAAACAAATGGGTATATAGGAATGCCCAGAGCAAGACTGTAGATGTTATTTCTCATTATCCATACCAGAGTGAGAGTCTCTGGCTTAATTATACACAACCCATGCGGTGTTTGTTGGGCCTGCAGGCCAGGAAGGAGCTCTCTCAAATGTTGTTTGCTCAAAATAGCACAGCAAACATGTAGGAATGTAGAGCTTCATAGCTGTATCTGGTTAGCGGAGATAAAGTATGATGAAGCTAAGCCAGGATCAAGATACTGTCTTTGTTTACTTAATAATTTCAATAAATCTTGACTTGTGGCAGTCCTTCACCTTATGCTGCATGTCCATGGTTTTGGGTGTTTAGATATCTCCATGGATATCATTAAATTGGGTTTAAATCATGGACATCAGACTTCAGACTTCAGACCTGGAGGGGCAGTGCATTGCAGGTTTTATCACTTTCCAACTGGCATTCAATTAGTCAGGGCCTTCATGTGCTGACTTTGGTGTGGTAGAAGATGGAAAATATGATCGCCCATTATAAATACACTTAATCTTGACATACAATCATTAAAATTCTTGAAAAACCTTATTTTCCATAAATTGTTCATTATATGTTATGAAAAATATATTTTAGTCCCACGACATACATTCAAACCTGTTACATGAATCCATTCACCCCTAGGAAATACCTGTAATATTCCACAAGCTTTACATTCAACAGGAAGTTGCATCATCGAAATTTCCTGACGATTATGTGAAGATCAAATGTTAGTGTTCTCCTTCTTTTTTCTTTTAAAATGATATTGTGAAATTGATTGATGAGGTTACTTGAGGTCAAGTTTAATTTCAGAATTACAAGGTTTAAACTGAAACACAACTGAAGAATCATCTTCAAAGTCTTGTATTGCCAACAGTCATTACAGGTCAAACCTTATTCTGTTCTCTGCATTTTAGCTTGTAAACATTTTTTTTTTCTGCATTGCACTGATTTCTTTATCTTTGACACTTAATTGTTACTACATTCCTAGCATCCTAGAAATTTATTTTAAATTTTGATATTAATCTCTGCTCTTGGCTGTATATCTTGTAACTCAGTGTTACACAAGTATACTACATTGATAATGAAGTGCTAAACTCAGACAGCATTTTGACAGGTGCCAAATGTTCAGACACTTTGCAAACACATGGAACGTGTTTTGACTGGCATACCATGACCAGGACCATGACCAAGGAAGTGAAAATCGAGTTTCGTTCTATGCACTGTATGTGAGTTACATTTGACAGTCATCTTCATAGCCACAGTCTCTTGAAGAGGAGATCTCAGGCAGTGCTGACCTCATGTTAGCTGGGCAGCAGGATTCATTGTGTTTGAGAACATAATCCAGAGCAGCTTGTGAACAAGGCTTTGGAGCAAACAGTCTGTGTAGGGATTTTGGCAGGAAAGGCCAGAGTGCTCAGGCTGACAGAGTTTTGGATATATAAACATTTTGGTGGCTGTGGAAAATTGTCTGACTTGAAGAGGAAACACATATTGACCAAAATGAAATCAAACACCAGTGGCTTTATTATTGAAGCAAAGTTTACAGACTGGATATATTTTTGGTGACTAGTGAATTAAATCATGAGAACACTGTTGCTAAGCAGCTGGGTCATATTAGCTAGCTACTGACTGAGGCTAACAATTTAGCAAGCTGCAATGTCAGCAACAGATATGCGAGTTAATATTAACTCAACTTTATGTAAATTCAGGATGATGCTGTAAAGCAACAAATCCAACTAATTTTGCTTGAAAGATTCCTCTGACCGAACATATGAATCATATGGAACAACTTTTTTTTTTTCATTTTCCCTCTCATAACTTTTGCTCCTACCTGCAGTTAGTAGATTGACTTGAAAAAATTACCTCTCATTAAATGTGTATAAAGATTTTACAAAGAAAAATAAAGATTGAAAGGCAATAGCAGAGATCAATTCTGTCCCTGGAGAGGTTTTGTAACTTCTATAGTTAGTTAGCACTGCTAATCTGCTAATAGCTGGCATGGAACTTCCAATTTTCACACTGATTGGTGCATTATTTATTTTGTGTTTAACTAGTTAGGAGAAGATATAAATAGATATATAAGGTATGTATATGGTGGTGGCTCTGGTGAGTGTATGTAGGTACTAGAGTTAGCTTGCACTGCTAATCTGCTAACAAAGCAAATCCAAAGACTAGCATGTGATGTACCTCAAACAACCAAATTGCACACTTGTTTTACCCTATTAAAATTCATTTTAAACAGAAATAAATCATACACTGTAGTAAGTTGTTTGCTGTTGGCTACTACCCTTTTTCATCTGTCTAAAAACGCTGAATGGACATGCCCACAAGAGGCAGACTATAAGCGAGTGACTTGTCACTTGCTACTGTAAACACAGGGTAACTGTTGTTTGGTCTATTCTATGGAAAACCGACTTTGATTTTTGGATTGCCTCTAATGAATACCATGCTGAGTTTACACATTTGCATAGTGCCCCATCTAACTGAATGTTGCAAATAGCACGTACCCATTTTTCTAATTTCACCTTCTTGGTTCTCCAGGGTTTATATCCCCACCGTGCCTCCAGTATTTCCAGGATAAGCCCCAGAATGTTAGTAAATATCACAAGAGTGAGCCCTTTGGTGAATGCTTGACATTTCAGTATGCCAAAGATATTTTTCCATGGACCAGTCAGTGAACTAAGGCTTTAGTTAACAACTGAAATGAGAGCTGGTTTCATCATCATTCTGTATGCTATTGTCATATTTTTTCTTATTTTTTTTTATTTTTTACGAATGCATGAACTTATTCACTAGTTCTGACCTCCAGGGCTTTTCTGCTTATTTGGTAGCAGCATGGTCTCACAGTATGATCCGATCATTTAATTCACATGTCTGGATTGTGAATCAGTTGGGCATTTGTTGGTGGAAAAAAAAAATGTTTGACCCATTTTGGTTAAAGCAAGATCAGTCTGCTCCAGCTGAGTATCCATGTTGAATCTGTGCTCATGGGTAAATCTAGGGGATGTATACCTATGTAACATTGATTTGATGTAATGCCAGGATCATCAAATGGCAGTCAATGGGTCTCTGACTCGACCCATTCTCAAACACATTTTTCCAGTACGTTAGAATTACAAAGAATCTGGGGGGAAAAAAAAAAAAACGGTCATTTGAATACTGTCCTACCTTCAAGACCTACTGAAATGTAAACTACATATAGGAGATAATAGAGAAAGTGTCTTTTTTCATAAGCCTTCATGGTACACAGTGTAATGAAGCAGTAATGTGATACTTTCCACATCATGTGTCACATAAGTGGAAGGAGCGTGCAGTCTCTACGATCAGGAAAGAACTT
Source organism: Gogo arcuatus (assembly GCA_028570945.1). NCBI lineage: Eukaryota > Metazoa > Chordata > Actinopteri > Siluriformes > Anchariidae > Gogo > Gogo arcuatus. The sequence continues at coordinate 31,524,625 of JAOTRR010000001.1, forward strand.
TATACTCAATACCACAGTGTGCAAGGACAAGGTCTAAGTTGCAGTTTATTATTATAAACTTCCTATGCTTCACTTTGATCTGTTGTGTTAGGAATTGAAATTAAGGTGCATCTTGCTACTTTTTAAAGTGCAACCATTGGGAGAGATAATCTGGTCAATAAGACAAATAGACAAATGATCTGGTCAACACAGATACAATAGAAGGGAGACTAACTGTAAAGCCAATGTGCCACATACATACTGTAGATGCCATCCTATTGTCTTATAGTCACTCAGTGATGAGTCATATGATTGTGTACATTTTTTGTATTTCTGGCACCAGCCTGTCTTCAAATTTTTCAATTTCTGCCACATAGTTATAAAAATGTTTATGTGCACAATATGCTGGTCACAGGCCTTTCCACTCAACCCTTCAGCAAACAAATTATCTTATCTTGTTTACTCAACAATAACTGCTTTAAACTTTTAATGATATTATGCTGTGAACCTTTTTTTCAGTCCAGTGACTACAGTATACAGTATACTTATTGTGAAAAGCTCATGTGTTGTGTTTTCCTACTGGAAACATATGCATGAAGCAAAGGAGTGTGTGAATTTATAAGACAGTCCAAGAACTAGGAGTATGAATGAGGGAGTGGGTGTGTTAGGTAGGATACTGTCCTTGTAAAAAAAAACAACAAAAAAAAAAAAACCCACTACTCTGAAATATGAGGATTGTTATGGTTGACATTTTTCCCAGTTGAGTTTTATTCCTGATTCTCTTGATATGTACACATAGCATATGTCACTGAGATTGTGTAGAAGCTCAAGCTTTTTCTATCACATATATATCTTGCTGCAGTGTAATGAATGTTGTCAGCTGTGCACTTTTCATATCCAAAGGGATTTGCCCATCTAGGCTGAAGAAAGAAGGTCTTCCATTTTCTAACTTGTGTAGAATGCTTTGCAAGATTGGGAGGATTCATTTTGATATTTTCCTTCTGTTTCTGGAAATATGATTTCTTGAAAATGTAGCCAATGGGACCACAGGGCAATGTACGGACTCGTAATTGCATCCTTGTCACATTGCCAGGAATTCATTTATTTGCCTCCTATATGCCTCTACAGTCTTCTTGGCTGACAGGAGTGGAACTTGATGTGGTCTTCTGCTGCTGTAGCGCATCCACCGCAAGCTTCGATGTTTTGTGAATGCTGAGATGCTTTTCTGCTAACCAGAGTGATTATACTGTAAGAGTTACTATATCTTTCCTGGGAGTGTGAACCAATCTGCCAATTTTCCTCTGACTTGTGTTATCAACAGGGTATTTCCATCCACAGAACTATCACTCACTCAATGTTTTTAGTTTTTTTGCACCATTCTGTGTAAACTCTAGAGACTGTTGCATGTGAAAATCCCAGGAGATCAAGCAGTTTCTGAAATACTTAAACCATCCCACCTGGTACCAACATCCATGCCATGATCAGTCACAGAGATCACACTGTTTCTTTATTCTGATGTTTGAAATGAACATTAACTGAAGCTCTTGCCCTGTATCTACATGAGTTTTTTTTAAACCACAATGGTTTCATCTTATACAGCCTCTTAATAAATGTGTAGAGACACAACAAAGGAAAATAAAGCTTAGAAGGAGTAGCAGAGATCATTGCACTGATTAGTGCATTATGCAATTTGTGTTTAACTAGTTAGCTTTAGAAGCGATACACTGTATAGCTGTTACCATTTTCATTGGAACTACAAAAAAGCTGTACAGTATTATTGGTTAAGTGGACAAATGTTGCCAAGTTTTTTTTCCTCCTTTTCTTTATGGAGCTTATAAAAATTATTCAACTACATTTTGCTATTTTATACTGGATATAATGTCTGTACAGTTTATTTCAGAAAGCAGAGAGACTCTGACAATAGTTCACCATGAGGGAGCAGATGGCATGAAAGAACCTGACTCTTGGTGGAAGTCTTACAGTTCGCTTAAAAGCCAAGTGATGCATTGAGCACTTACAAGGTTGGAAGTGAAATGTCAGTACAGAAGGGGATTGACGAGGGCAGATCAAAAGTAGAAATCCAGAGTGGCTTACTGTCAAATATCACCCATATTTTGCATGGAGAAAATCTCAAGAGAAGGGTAAAGATCTTTCTTGTGAGGTAAATGAATACCAGAGTGAATATCAGAGAAAAGAATATGCTGTCTGAATTTGTGGCTATAGCTGGCAAAATTAAAACAGGGCAGAATGCAGCTGGTGAATTGCACACACTGAAGAGCTATAAGAAAACTTTATTGTGATGTGCCATGATTTCTGGAGGAAAAGCAGCAGATGTCCAAGGGCAACCACAAATAAAATTCTTTTCATTTGATAAAATAAAAGATGCAATTACTTTACATCATGATGTAGACAGTTTATTTGTTAAATCTCAATGTTTTTCCCCCCCTTGGCCTCTATGTCACTATTAATCCAAGTCTGTTTATTTGATTGAAATTGACCTTTGTTTTCTGCACTTGAAGTTTCAAAATGGATTTTGGACATAGAAGTCTGGGTGGTTAGAATTTAGACCATTTTCTTAAGGAGTACTCCGTGATTAAATGACTCAGAATAGTCATGGTCAACATGCACTATGCTGACCAGACAGACACATTGCTGCATTATTAAACCTTATTAAACCTTTTGTTCCGTTTTGGAAAGAAATCCAAATAACTGCGACATATAATCTTAACTCAGAAACAAAGGGTTACCACCCTGGACTGGACACAAATGTATTCATTCATAAATTATTCTCAGGAGCATTTTAAAATTTGGGGTATCCATGACAATCCAGTTAGTTCAGAAAGATGTTCATGTCCTTGCTCCTGAGTAATTCACATATATAGAGACTCAGCAACGTGAACCTGGACTGAACAGCTTCAAATCTTATAATTGGCGATGAGTTACTGCAAATTTATATACAGATTATGCTGTCAAGTTAGCTTAAAAAGCATAAATACCATATTTATCTCAATGGTACACACACATTTACTGAAATCGATGCATTAAGACAAATTGAATGCAAAGAAATTGCACTGTATAAAAGGAGAAGTTAGTGTTTGTAAATGGTAGCCAACACACTGCAGTGGCTAAACTGGATTTAGCACACACCACCCTTAGGACATGCTCTTTCACCTTTTAAGTCATCTTTAGCTTTGTGAGCTTTGCTTTTGTGGGCATCACTAAATGTGCTATGAACATGCTTTGCATTTATGAATGAAGTATAAAGAAAATGAGCGTTATGGAATCGTTTTGTAAATATAGCAGGACATTTTAGTTTGGATTGGCTTAAGAAAACATTTACACACATTATTCACATTTCTAAATTATTAATTAAAAAAGGCCCATAGCATAAAAAATTACACACAAAACTCAAAAACAAAAGTAAAAAGGTTATTCCTGAAAAAGAATAATGCCACAACAGAAGCTACCGTTGATAAAGTGGAGTGAAATGATAACAATTGTGTGAAAAAGAGAGATACAGAGAGAAGAGGAGAAAAAGAGTAAGAGCAAGCAGAAATAGACAGATAGCACAATACCAACTCCACAAAGGCAATAACCAGCTTCACACATTTATGAAAGCTGAGGCAGTGGAGGGTCTAGTCCCCTGGGACTTCATAATGTGTTTTTACTGCAACTTTCCAATGACTGCGGCATTGCGGTCAACTCTCTTGTCAAAATTGCCCCTACTTTCATTCACGGTGTATCAGTTTTAGACTGGGAGACCAAGGGCAACATGGATACTTCATTTGTCACAACATTCATCAGTTATACACACACAACATTTGCTAACTACTGTGTGCAGCTCCAGCATCCACTCCTGCAGGATCCTCTGAGCATTTATGTATTGTCATCTATGTGGCGATTGCATTGCTTGTTTACCCAAGAGGGAATGTTCAAAAATGGCAAATAAACCATTGAATCCCTCCAGAGTTGCCCATGTGCAATTGACTGTCACTGTTATTATTAACTCATGTCGAATCCAATCTGCCCCTGTCCAACCAAATGTTTGTATCATATGGAAATGAATTATGAGGTGCCAACAAAGTTACTCCTTTATCACTCAGTATGAGATGGCATTCAGCACAGTTGAGAGAAATAAATGATCTTTACTTGAGAAGGAGATATTCACATTGTCCATCAACATTAAGGTGTTAAAATCCATCAACATTAACAGAGATGCTGCGCATGACTTGATGTTGATGCTTTAGAAAGGTAGACTGTGATAGTTGTAGTGAATTGATACATCCCAGAGATGTCAATCTCCATAACAGCATTGCCCTTCTCTAATCCACCTCATCATATCTTTTGTAACACTTTTGTACACTTTTCTGGCCACATCCTTCAGAATGATTGGCTCTCTGCACTTCTGTATACACATGTCTGTGTTATCTGATGAGCTAGGATGCAAGTCTGGGTGCTTGGCTTGCATTTTATTGAGGGCAATCCAAGAGACATCATCAACGTCCAATGTGGGGGACAATAGACAGGCAGGCAGCAACAAACTAAGATAATCCATAATCACAACTGGAATAACATGCAAAGGTCAAACCCAGGAAACATGGAACTAGAAAATAAGGCACTAATGACTTATTCTTAAAGACATGAATGCATGATAAGACTTCACAAAGCTACTTAGATACAACAAGGTATATTCAGAAAAAATAATCAGGGAGTAATACAAAACAAGAAAACATAATAAATAACAGACCAGTGATATTACAAGGCTGAGACAAGCAAAACAAAGCAAATACCTAATTATTGCCATGGGAATCATGACATGAAAGGTACTCTTTACCCTGTGCACTGGTTTCCAGCAGGTAAACAAACTTTTGAACACCAAGACACACATGTTTGGGGCAAGATATTGTCATTGGATAAAATCTTCTCCCTAATTTTAGTCCCACCCACCAGCCAGCTCTATAAACCAGGGAGGGTGAAGGCTATCACATGTTTCCTCTGAAACATGTGAAGCCAGCGAACTGCATCTTTTCAAAATGCTGCACTTGGTTGTCACAGCTCAGTGTAACACATTTGGAGGAAAGCGCTATCCACCGTCTTTTATATACATCAGCTCGCAGATGCCCACAGTTGGCTAGTGTTGCTGTGATTGACAGGAGCATGGGAGCATGGGCAATTTTGATCTCTTGGACTCCAGGCCACAGATGGCAGTGGCATTGTTAGGATTCAAACTCGTGATCCCAGACGATAAGGCAAACACTTTTTGGTTGCGCACTCATGAGCCCAGTCACTTAAAAGAGGTAAGTAGTATTTCAATGTACAGTACTTTTGAAAACGCCTGGAGCTGTAAATGAGGACTTTTATAAAAATTAAAATTTATTTAATGGCTAATATATATGGTGAGGATCCACCAGCCCCTATTTAATGAATGGCTAATATATATGGTGGGGCCCCACCAGCCCCTATGGATGAGCCACCACTGTGGTATATTAAACACTGCACTTTGAACACCCATTTCTCCTGTAAGGCCTGTCATAGTGCAGTACGTTTTCTTAAGATGTTATAAACAGGGTCCATATGTATGAAGATGAATGGATACTCATTTTATGAATGGCATTTGGGCTTTGGTGGCTCAGTGGTTAAGGCTCTGGGATAATGATCTGAAGTTATAAGTTCACCCCCCAACATAACATTTCTGCCCTGTTGGGTCCTTGAGCAAGGCCATTAGCTCCCTCAGTTGTCTCAGCCAAATGAGCAAAATGCCAAAAGTGTCTGAAACAATTGGAGGAAACTTATATAGGATGTACTAAATTAGTAAATTTTCATCTGAATATTTCCAAAACTAAATTTCTGAAAAAAAAGTATAGCAAAATAAGTTGTTCTGTAAAATGTGCATAGATTTTTCACCAGAGCCCTTTCCTTATTGTACCATCCCACAATTCAGCATCATTAAACAATAACACGAAAATTGCCACTTTGCTTCTGTCTGTTCATGTCTTTGAAATGATATCCAGGATTTTCCCTCTTAATATAAGCCTTAAGTTATTAGAGTATGGCTTTGTGCTTTGACTCATGGTCTTTCTGCTTTAAATTCACCCTGGAGGCAGTTCATTTCTAATTAAACGGTCTCAACTGCTTTTAAACACAATGACCTTGTGAAATATATTTTTTTAAAAAAACAAAAACCTTACAACATTGCAATGATGATTTTTTGGACCAAGCTACATGACCAAAAGCAAAATAGAATAAAAGATAGGTGCATGGATTGAAGAGATTAGGAAAATTCTTGGTGAGGTCAGTCAGAAGAGACAGCTGTTGGGCTTTCTGCAGATATCCCTTCAAATGTACACTCATAGTACTCTCTGCATGGGGCAATGCTCAATATAATCTGTTTTTCTCAAACTATATATATA
>JAOTRR010000001.1:31542703-31555781 GCA_028570945.1 Gogo arcuatus
ATATTTGAAGGCTGCTGTGAATGCTGGGAAGTGGAGTCTTGAGTGCAAGCAGGTGTAGATGTGACACTAAGAGCAACATTAAATTTTATACTTATAGCAACTTTATATTATGCACTTCAAGTTCAGTACTAAGCCATACAATCATACGCAGTTAAAATTGTGTTTTTAGTACATTACAAAGAACTCCAGTTAACAAGCTTGTCATATTTTGAACTCCTGCACATTAACCTCCCAAAGAAATAGAAGCATTTATTAGTGAGTGTTTGTGACATGGAAATTAGCATGTATATTACATTCGAGGTCATTTGAAGCTGTTTAAATGTCCCCATGAAAGTAACATGTTAACATGATCTGGTCAGCTTTTGAAATAGTCTTTCTGTATAGTTCTGTAATTAGCTCATATGTGTGCATGTGTATGTGTCTGGGAGTGTTTTGATATGCAAATAAAGGTAATTTAAATGCTGCTTCCTGTGGTGATTAGTCCAGTTTATGTAGCCTACAATTTGTAGTTTTGTGTTGAATTAATTTTACCATAAGTTAAACAATTCCTTTGGGTCAGTTAATTTACTCCATGTGAATTAGATGTCAGAAAAGCCATAAATAAATAAATAAATAAATAAATAAATAAATACTATTAAGACAGTAACTAGTAGGAAGAAGAAAGTGAAATGTGTTGGTAGAAGAGTATGAGGGGCCCCAGTGATGTTAGTCTGGTCTTAGTCATGACCAGTCTACCAGTATTAGTGAACCTGATAGTCTGAGCTGGAGTGTGTTTGAGTGAAGAGATAAGGCAAGGTGAGGACATGTATTGCATTATAAGTGAGAAGTAGGACTTTTGATTCTCTGATTTGATTCTCTGTGAGATGGGTAACCTGTGCAATTCTTGTAGTACAGATGTAATGTGTGCTGAACCTTTAGCATGAGAGAGGACTCTAAAAGCTGAATTTTAATTATATTGGAGTCTATTTAGGATTTTTGACCAGAAATGCCAATAAAGAGGGAACTACGGTAATCTAAGTGTGAGGTTATGGAAGTATAAACCAAGGTTTCAATATCCTTCAAACTAAGAATGGGTCAAAGCTGGGCAATGTTATGGAGCTGGTAAAAGTGAGTTACCTAATATGTTTGTCAAAAATAATACCTAAAATGCAGACACTTGTAGAAGGTTTAACAATGATGCCATCTATACTATATGACCAAAGGTTTGTGGACACCTGACCATCACACCCATTATGTGTTTGTTGAACATCCCATTCCAAATTTAGTCCCCTTTGCTGTTATAATAACATCTACCCCTTCTTTCCACTAAGTTTTAGAGTGTGGCTGTGGGGATTTCTGCTCATTCACCCACAAGAGCATTAGTGAGGTCAAATAAAAAGAACGAGAAGACCTGAGGTTCAGTTGGCACTACAGTTCATCCCAAAGGTGTTCAATGAGTTTGAGATCAGGACTGTGCAGGCCACTCAAGTTCTTCCACACCAACTTTGGCAAACCATGTCTTCATGGACCTCCCTTTGTGCACATGGACATTGTCATGATGGAACAGGTTTGGGCTATACCCCTTATTGCTACTGAAGACAAATATTAAAGCTACAGCATACAAAAACATTCTAGTGTGATTTCAATTTTGTGGCAACAGTTTGGTCAAGGCCCACATATGGGTGTGATGGTCGGGTGTCCACATACTTTTGGCAATATATTGTAATGGATAGTGATTGATCATCAAGAACAATATACTGGGTAACAGCTGTTATTTTCATTCACTTAGGGTTGGCTGTAAACATTTTTTTTTCTCACATCATTACTTGTTGCCTTGTGCTGCTAGCAATGGAATCTTTGTGCTGAGTTTTATGTCTAAGATGTTATAGCGTTGGTGTGACCTATACCTTGCCTCACGAGCAAACTGTAGACCCTGAAAGCATGCCCATCTCAGTGCTTATGGAACTGAAGTGGTCACATACAACAGTTTCTCTGCACACTCGCTTCACTGCTTTACACTCATGAATACCTTTGTGTAAGAGCAGTTCATGCACCTTGCACTCATTTTTCACACTTGCCAATACTGCTCTGCAGGTTCAGGTCTCAGCCCACACATTGTCTATCACATACTGTTTAAATGTCATAAAATATTTTTATTAGGTTACTTACATTGTAGGTAGTGGCTCCTCTTGGTATTTTTACTGAGCACAGTTTGCAGTCTGCTTTGCTTTGATTGCCATGATTAATCATGAAATAAGTGCAGATTGCTAGCATTTTCATGTGTTTATTAATGCAATAACATATAATAGGCTTATGACACATCATGCGGTCTCAAATGTTGGTGTCTGAGCATTTTTATGAGTACAAATATGAGTAAATGAGGATGGTATACAACTGATAAGCATGGGGACCCCACCACCCATATGGGTCCACTGAATAAATCAGGAATTTCTTCTCAAAACCAAAACCTTCTTCAAAACTACAAGGAAGGATTTATGTTGGGTCTTGGAGTATATTGGAAGGTAAAAATCTTAATGGATGAATGCTGTGCTCCATGGAAGCTGCTGTCTAATGAAAAGATAGTGATCAGTAATTTACCGGATAATGCCTTGGCTGAGAGCTGCAGAACAGGGGGCAGTATTTATTCCAATAATTCATCTTCTAAAAGCCATAGAACAAAACATAGGTCAGTGGGGTTGCAATAAAGGAAGAGCTTGTTAAAAAAACAAACAAACAAAAAAAAAAGCTTGCATTACTCAGTTCCTCATGAGCGAATCTGAATAGGCCTGTTTACACTTGCTTCATGCCACATAATAAACTGAGATTACAACGCAAAGATTAATTTCATGTTTCCTTGCACTGATGATAATCTCCACAAAACAAATGCAGCTCCTTGTTATACGGCAAAGGGAAACATAAAAAAGGGAGATAACATTAAGCAGTAAATTATCGGGTGGCTGCGCTTGTGTTTCCCTTATTTTGGTGCCTTTCACCTGCTTTGGTGTCCATCTTGATAAACAGTTCAGGTGGAATTACTTTTTATTATGTTTATCCCCTCATATTATCAGCACAAATGATCGTGAGCTACGTATTTTTCAGTTACTTTAAGGCACCCTGTTATTTATGCTTAATAATCACTGTTTACTGTGAGCAAAGAACTGAAATGTATTTATTTTGAAATAAAAGCAAACCAAAAATGTCTTATGAATCATTCTTCAAAGAAACAATCTTAGATGCATAGTAGATTCAACTGGATACATTAGTACTAGAAATGTGTATATACTTATACCACAGAGCTGTTAAATTCTTGGATCTGATTGGTCAGAAGGTGTTGATTAATTTTCAATAATGGCAGCTCTGACAATAGTTCTGGTTGTAATCCAAATCCATCCGTCAGTCCATCCATCCATGCATCCATCCATCCATCCATCCATTTTCTACTGCTTGTCTGGTTCCGGGTCATGGGGGCAGCAGTCTCAGAAGTGATGCCCAAACCTCCCTCTCCCTAGCCACCACCTCCAGCTCCTCCGGGGGGACGCCAAGGTATTCCCAGAACAGCCGAGAAATATAATCCCTCCAGCATGTCTTGGGAGACTCTGCCCCAGAGTCTCCACCTGGTTGGACATGCCCAAAATACCTCCCCTGGGAGGCATCCGGGAGGCATCCCAGACAGATGCCCAAACCGCCTCAGCTGGCTCCTCAGCTGTGGAGGAGCAGCAGCTGTACTTTGAGCCCCTACCAAATGTCCGAGCTCCTCACCCTATCTCTAAAGCTGAGCCCAGACATCCTGCGGAGGAAGCTCATTTCTGCCACTTGTATCCGTGATTTTGTATGGCCATTATCCAGAGCTCATGACCATAGGTGAGGGTAGGAACATAGATTGCCTGGTAAATCGAAGCTTTGCCGTATGGCTCAGCTCTCTCTTCACCACGACACATTGGTAGAGTGTCCACATGACTGCTGACGCAGCACCAATCTGTCTGTCGATCTCCCATTCCTTTTTCCCCTCACTTGTGAACAAGACCCCAAGATACTTAAATTCCTCCACTTGAGGCAACGACCTACCCCCAACCTGGAGAGGGCATTCCAACCTTTTCTGGATGAGGACCATGGCCTCTGATTTGGAGGTGCTGATTCTCATCCCAGCCACTTCACACTTGGCTGCAAACTGTCCCAGGGCATGCTGGAGGTCACAGCTTGATGAAGCCAAAAGGACCACATCATCTGCAAAAAGCAATGACGTGGTCCTGATGTACCCAAACCAGACACCTTCCACCCCCTGACTGCACCTAGAAATCCTGTCCATAAAAATTTTGAACAGAATCAGAGACAAAGGGCAGCCCTGGCAGAGTCTGTCTGACTTACTGCCAGCAATGCAAACCAAGCTCTTGCTCCATTCATACAGGGACCTAATGGCCTGTATCAGCGGGCCTGGTACCCCATACTCCCAGAGCACCTCCCACAAGATACAAGTCCCAAGGGACACGGTTGTATGCCTTTTCCAAGTCTTTCCAACAGGAAAGTCTTCAGGAATGATGACTGCAATTTCTGGCCTCTCAGAAACTTGGCAAGCTGCAGAACTGAATAGTTTTGTTGACATTCCACAGCATTAAATACAGCTATAAATTAATAAAAAATGTACTCATTGGAAAATTGCTGTTGTGTAAGAGGAATAAAACACTTTATGATGAGCTATTATACAAAAACAATCAACGTCAAGGTGGCAACATTAACTGCACTTTATTAGACTACTCTGTCATTGATTATTTTCCTATAATTGCATGCCTTGACATGTTTTATTCCTTGTATAATAACAATTAAAATTCAACAAATCATGCACTTAGATATCTTTTCAATGATTTCCACATAATACCACCCACAGGAAAAACACATTAAACATCATGATATGAGATTCAGTAATGCACCTTTTGGTCATAGAACATTTAATTTAATGAGTTTCAGGTATATTTGTGTCATGGAACCATACAGTTCTCCCCTAGGGTCCTTTTATTGTTCCCAAAGGGTATAGAAATCTCTATTTACATCTGTTCTATATGATCTGCTCCATAAACAGTTCATATAATAAAGCTAGAAGTAGAGAAATTATTGAAAGTCAGTCTTAGCTTCAAGGAGATTGTGTTCCCTTTTGCTATTGTTTTCTGGAGAATAAGGGCTTTTTGAGTCCTGTATAATCTCATAATCATATGTCCCACTTAATTGAGCAGCTTCACAAAGTGATGGAAATGGAGTAATATGGATTTGTTACATTGGCAGGATTTGCAGTCCATTACCTAGCAGCCTGAGCTCCCATATGTGCTGTGTAAACTGGGTTTTTGAAGTGCTCACATTCTTCCTGAGTCTCCTTAGCAGAAAGCATAGGAGTTATCCAAAATTTCTCAACTGAAACTAATACAATTTCAGCCTCTAAACCACCAATTATATCAGATTATAAAGGAGATCAAAGCATTTCAGCAGTTTTACCAAAGCAATATGAAGATCCCTGGGTTTTAGAGCTGTGGATAAACTAATGTCTGTTAACACCATGCAGAATAACAATGCTAAACAATATAACCACAACCTGATCCAATTTACTGTGTATTATTTCTAAATAAAATAATGTTTGGTGTGAGACTAAGGCTTTGTGTTTTAGACTTGGAAATACTGTATACAAAGGATTATACAGATAAGGTTTAAAAAAAAAAATGGTAGAAAAATGTGTTTGCTTTTCAGAATGACAGACTGATGCATAAGCTTTCATTTCATAATGGAAAATAGTCCTCCTACTCATGTTAAAATATATTGTCTTTCACAAACCTTGCAATAAACAGTCAATATATGCTTGAATTTCAGAACTCTGAGCAAAAAATGCATGATTGTGTTAGAACTTTGTTTAACTGATTTTGAGAGTTAAGACTTGTTTTTGCCATGACTAGATAGATAGCTGTTGCTTATCAATTTCCCATACTTTCTAGCTGAGAATTTCTATGTACTCTTAAGTATAAAAATCTGGCCATTTAACCCTATTAATTAATCTTCAGTAAACGGCTACTACATGCCATCAGCAGGATTCTTAAAACAAAACATTTTCATGAATTTTCCTTTAATGCCAATGTATTGTGTGAAATTATTGTTTAAAGTGTATTAGGAAGCACTAATAACATGAGAAAGTGCCTCTACTGAATGTAACCATATTTTCAGTACTTGTAAATGGCATACATAAAAATTCTACACTTTTTTAGAATAATAATGATGTCACTAACACTATGTAATGAAACATGAAATTATGCAAGGACCAAGAAATAAAAAAAAGTTAAACAAATCAAATCTTGGCATCATCTCAACCAGATTCATGTGGAATTTTACCCAGGAGGATTTAACTTCAGTGTATGTCTATTTGTCTTAGAAACTAAGATTAAGACAATGAAAAATATGCAGTATATTCAGTTTAGGACCCAAGGGTCATGGACTGCTGGGAAGAAAAAAAAAATGTTGCTAAATACAAGTGATAAAACATAACAACACAGAAAAACATGGAAAAATACGACAATAAAGCAAATTAATGTTTCAAAAAAGGAATAATAATAATAATAATAATAATAATAATAATAATAATAAAGAAATGCTCCCCATAGCCAATGAAAAATTTGGTCATGTCATATTGTGCATCCAATCAAATACTGTCAATTTTGGCACTAATTCACATGTAATCAATTGGTGCTAATATTGATAGACGGAGTGAAATTCCCTTTTCCTATAAAAGGCTGGAAAAAAAAAACTATGCAAGGTAAACGAAAATATGACAAGAATGGTTTGTGCAGGTGACAGTGTGTTTTGTTTGGTGAGTTAAAGGCTGCAGAAAGCATAAAGCCATTGAAATTTATAAAGTAGGCTATATAGAGACAAAACACTCAAGCCATAAAGACAAACAGGAATGGGATCTGGATACATCTAAAAAATGATGAAAAACGTGCATTATTCAGGAACAAGCACTTTGCACATCGTACAAACTTGCTCATCACATTTCAAAATGCAAAAAAGACACACAGTTACAGAGGATCTTATTTTACCCGCTGCTGTTGATATGACCAGAGAGATCCTCAGCACAAATCTGGCACAAATCAGATAAATAAATAAAAAATCTCAGTCCACAAAATGGACAGAAAGCAGCAGAAGGTAACTCATTAATATAAACTAACACTACTGCCAGAGCTGCTATTTTTGGAAATTAATCAACATTTTCTGACCAATCAGGTTCAAGAATTCAACAAAGCAGTGGTTTAAGAGCTAGTTTACGCATGTTCTGTCTTCTAGACAGTTGTAAATAAAGTGTAAAGTCATGTGTGAGCTAATTTAGCCATATTCTATATTGATAATATATTGAGCTACTTAGCAACTCATGTCATAATGATAAAGTGTGATGAAAGTGTGATAGGACAAGCCACCAGCGAACATAACTTGACAAATCCACCATATTGTCTCTGAGCCATTTTCTGTGTGTTCATGGTGTCCAGACAGAAGATAATAAAGATTTCTAAGATTTTCACATTTTTTTCTGAAATGGATATCCAGACATTGAATGTATTTAAACGTATTGGCCCACAAAGGAGTAGATCAATACCTGCTATACATGTCACCTTCTGGAGGTAAAGCTATTTAATAACATTTTTTTCTTTGCATTATATTGCTAGTTTTCTCTATTTTGCAATTTTAGGACACCAGTAGTTCTGCTCCACTGTTGTAGCAGATGTGCATAATTGTTTTTGCTTCAATCTTGTTATCATCCTGTGGATGCTTAATCAAGGGTCTCTAATCCTGTGCTATGATATTCCTTTCCAAAAACAGAGATAGACTCTTACTTACGCATCCATGTTAAAATGATCAGATTGGTAATGGATGACTGGTGACTTTCTAATTGTGCATCAATTATAATGGTCCACAAGCAGAAGTGAATAAAAGCATGTAGAATTCTTCTGGAAGACCATTTCTTTTCTACATTGAAGAATAAAACCTGCCTGACATGTTATATCCTAAAACGGCTCCTTGAAGCATCACAACCTAAAATTGTTTCAAGAGAATCCACTGCATAGACTCAATGCAGAGAGAAGGGTCAAAAGGCTTGGTCATGGTCCCTGAAACTATTTCAGTTTCACTTCCTTGAACAAGTGACCTACTCTGGTATGTTTTACTTCTTTGACACCACTGGAATTCACTAGGCATTAGAGAAACTGAGTTTCAGCACCTGGGATGTGCTGCGGGAATGAAGTATTAGATTCTGCTATTTTCATGCAATAGGATTAAAAGATGGAAAGCACATTTTCCATTGTGGAAGCATCCTTTACATTTATTACAGCAGAAAGTCATTCTTTCTGTCTCAACTTTGTAGACATTCCTTATCTTCCCACTCTCTTTCACATTGCCAGGAGATCTCCTGTGCACAGCTCTCTTTAGGTCATCCCGCAGATTTTCTGTGGGGTTGGCGTACGGGCTCTGATGAGTGCTTTCCAAGATCTTTCTTTTCTGAAGCCATTTTTTCATTGACTTGAATGTGTAATTTGGGTCGGTATCATGTATCCAGGTGCAATTCTTTTTCATCTTCAGTTTTCTGACACTGGGGAGCAGGTTTTGTGATAAAGTAGCTAAATATTTGGAGCTAGTCATGATCTAGGGTGAGTAGAGCCCCTATCCCAGCTTCTGATGAGAAGCAGCCCCACGGTGCTCCCACCACCATGCTTTACAATAGGCATAGAATCATGGTTTTCAGGCTGGTTTGAGTGTTTCAGAAACTGCTAATTTCCTGGGATTTTCACACCTTTTTGCACAACAGTCTCTAGAGTTTACTCAGAATGGTGTGAAAAACAAAACACATCTTGTATGTAGCAATTCTCAGGTCAAAAATGCCTTGGTGATGAAAGTGGTCAGAGGAGAATGACCAGACTGGTTTGAGTTGACAGGAAGACTACTGTAACTCAAATAACCACTTTTTTTTTTTTAGCAGAAAAGCATTTCAGAAGGCACAACATGTTGAATCTTGAGCATGGATGGACTACAATAGCATAAGACCACATTGGGTTTCACTCCTGTCAGCCAAGAACAGGAATCTAAGGCTACATTTGGCATAGGTTTACCTAAACTGGACAGATGGAGATAGGAAAATATCATCTGGTCTTTTCCCAAAAAGATATTTGTTAAAGGCAGGTGCAATTAGGGGGATAAAGTCATTAAGCCAATTGATAAAATACTCAAAGACTGTGTTAGTAGTTGCTGTTACACATACACATGTGGTGAGCTACAAGTGTGAAAGAGTTTAGCCTTATCTAATTAGCTTGAATCTTTTTCCAATACAATAAAGTCATTTCAAACATTTCTCAATTTACTAAGCATTTAATAATAATTATTTCTTAACAGTCATCAATAGTTTACTCACATTCAGTAAAGTAACACATTCATTGAATCCTGCTCTGATTCAGTTTACCGCATGCTTGTAATTATCTTTAAAAACCTAATTAGCATAGCTCCAATATTTTGCCATTTTCTGTTACCTTATGCAAAATACTTTCAGTTACATAATCCATAATTTAGTGTATTCTGTAATTTCGTGAGGAACAAGGTCATGATGCTACTGAAAACATTTAGAAGCCGAGCAAAAATAAAGCATGTTCTGCCTCCACCGATGTTTTTTTTAAAAGGCATTCATTCGACTCAAACTATAATCCTGCTGCGCCATGGAGATTAAGGTATTTTGCATACTAATACCCTTCTGTGTAATTTTAAACATTCATAACTTTGAGATTATGTGCTGACACAGTGCACATTTTCATTCACTCTCCCCAGTTTCACACAATTTTCTACATTTTGTCAAAAATATCCTGTGAATTTGTTTGCAAAGCCTCAACGCCAGGAAAGAACAAATGTTATAAGGGTGTGAGATAATAACTGAAAAAGTGTGACAGGCCAAATAATTTGTAGTACATGTCCATAACATTTGCATTTTACCATTAAATAGAACAAACAAAACTAATCAAAAATGTAAAGTAGTCATATTAATAACTTTCCTGGAAAATTAATGTGATTAATTCTGTTAAATGTATTAATTTGACAAAACTGAATCCAAAATAGCTGGGAGTTAATGTCCATCCTCATGGGCCCTACAGTTACTGTTCAGTATTTGAATTCAAAATATTCAGTCACTATTACAGAACCCAATCTAAATATTTGTTATTTATATATGAATGTGCATTACATTAAAATCAGAGGTAAAGGTGTTATGGATAAAGTACAGATGACTTTCAGGTTGCTCTGTAACGTGATTTTATCTTATTACGTTCAAGAGAGGGAATAAAAAGAGGCTGGTGAGGAAACAATTGTTTATAGTTATTATAACATTCCACAACATTAAATGTAATTATAAATGGATAAAAAGTATGACATCAATCTTTAATAAGCAGAAATGTGTTAATGTTGGCAAATTACTTGTCAGTATATGCTATTATTAGAAAATAATCTCCTTCGTAGTAGTAACAGCATTCTGCTCTTTTTTCCTATATCAGCATGTTCCATTATGTTTGTTTTTTTTCTTTAGGGATAAGAAGAAATATTTTTCCGTGTGGCTCTTGATGATAGTGTATGATGACTTGCTTGTGATGGGGAACAGCTGAGTAGTCACTGCATTACACTTTTAGTACAATTACTGTTTATGCTTGGCACCTGATAACATGTAATTCTTTCCAAAACATGAAATACCAGCCCCAGCACCTTTTCAAATGTCATGTGAATATGCTTGAAGAAGAGTGGTAAGCACCATATTCTGTGTACAACTGCTAACAGATGTTCATAACAGCAAAGGGAAGAATGCCATGCTTCACACATAAAACAAGGGAAATAATGCTCGGCTGCCACTCTCTTCACTCCTGGCCACAGATGGCTGTAGCAGCGGCGTCAAGCTCACAGTCTACAAAGCAAATGCTTAGACAGTACTGCCCACTTGGATGCCCTATATCTGCCTAGACCAATATGCCTTAAATGTTCTTTGAGGAGAAAGTGTAGTTGTAGTGCATGACATGCAACCAGGGAAAAACCTGGAAAAACCTCCATCTTTCATTCACCTGGATCAGGAACTCAGCAGAACAGGGCATGAGGGGTCTCACAGCTCCAGGGCCAGATGGCTTAAAGGTAACATAATTATTCAGCCCATTAGCTAGCCTAATTAAACACTCCATTCACATGTCCCATCGGCAGCTCACACAACCATAGTACAGTTCCTATAAGTTGTATCATACCATTCAGGCATATTTTTCTTTGAAACAGAGAGGTTTTGAATATACATAAGATTACTGCTATGAATAATCTATTTCACAAAAGCAAGGTCAGACTGAATCATGTAGTGATTGTACCATCACTACATATAAAGAGCAAATTCTTTGGTGACTGTAAACGCTGTGGGTAGATAAATATAAGCATTGATATTTTGCAGATGAATAAAAGATTCTGGACTCTGGGTTTGTTCATAGAGCTCTAAAGAAAACCAAAATAGAGTTGTTGTTTTGTTTTTTTGTTTGTTTTTTTGCAAATGTTTCAGATGTTAGTAGAGATGATTCATAAATAGAGACTAGTGTTTGTTCCCCATGGAACTGTAAAGAAAGGCACTTTTAAGTTATCCCTATGGACTAGTTTATGATTCCATCTTCAGGAACAATGAGCTCTGTTTCATCAAAAATATTTAGATTATGTATTTTCATGCTCAAAATTGCTTCTGAACACATTTTGTAATGAACTATTATATGAATAAATAAACAAACAAACAAATAAATAAATAAAAGATTCAGAGAAAGAGAGGGACAGAGGAAAAGAGAGGTCAACAAAGAAATGCCACTGAAAGACTTCAAAATGCCTCTTGGCACCATTGTGCTGTTCCCTTGCCTCCAGGCTTGACTACTGGTCTCTCAACAAGTTTAAGAGTGGAAAGCAAACTTTTTATTTAAAGGGGATGTATCATACACTTTTTAATTATTTTATATTATTCCCTGAGATTTTATTGAAAAAACACCTTGGTCCCCCCCCCCCCCCATGTTTTAACATGTTATGAAAACCCTATAGGATAACACAGGGTGATTTTGAGGCTATGCCTTTATATATTAAATATGTAAATAGCTTCTGATTGGGTAACATCTTTAAATAAGAACTCTTTCATCCACACCCAGAGAATTGTTTTGCTATGGTCTTCATTTTGTTGTTTTTATGACGACATCCAGCGTCTTGTGTACATATGAAACAAATATTCCCAAAACTATATACATATAATATTTACGTAGCTTGTGTGCCGTATCACATCACTTACATTGGATAAGCTACCTTGCCAAGTTAACCAAACTAGAAATAGCTAACTGCTTGAAGTGGTGAAAAAGAACCTTCAGTAACATTAGTGCTCATGGGAGCTCACCTCAGTGTACGGTGGCTAATGAATTTATCAAAATTACACAACACAGAGTTGCTTCACTCTTAGAAGGAATATTTAGAAAAATTACACAAGTTATGTATAACACTTTAGTTTACACGTTTTGTGTCAATATTGTTGGAAGAATTCAGCTTTTTTACATACAGTTATGGGTAGTTTTAAAATTAACACAAACTGTGAATTTATTCACAACATTCAACACAATATCTGTCAACTGGTCTGTGCCGAGTTTCCCAAAAGCATCACAGCACAATGAATGCTCTCTCCTAGTTAAGATGCTCTTAGCGTTAAGAGGCTTTTGGGAAACCCAGCGCTGCTCTACGGATACTGAGTGTCAGTTTTGTAATGCATGAGCTATTTGATTTAGCTGAACAGCAGCCAGCCCATGGTCTGATAATGACATTGACTTGCCATTTCGTTTTCACTTTATTGTATACTGTTGTACATAAAATATCATATTTTTTATTATAATCACTTCACTATGTGAATCGCTAATCAATCAATCAATCAGTCCACACCTCAGTGGTCATTGAACGCCTCTGAACATCCTCTCCGTGAAACATCAGTGCTAACGTCAGCCATTTAGAAGCGAGTCAGTACTTACTTACTACTCGCAGTATAATACACCGGCCCTTTGCGGATAAGATT